>CM022703.1:83636697-83889423 GCA_012295165.1 Asparagus setaceus
ATCCTATTCTTGCTTCCCTAGGTGCGACCCTTCTTTCTCCTTTGAGATGTTCCTTCTTCGCTCAATTGATTCGATTCACGAAAGATGAATACAACTAATAGATTGTGCACATGAATATAGAAACAACAAAAAAATAACTTAGATAGTGTACATGACTAGTGAAACAACAAATACATAATGTACATGAATATAGAAATAATAAACTATTAAGTTACTTGTGCAGTTTGCTCTTTTAATGTGTCAGTAGGGCATCCACGTAAATTATTTTTTCTCAGTAATCTTCTTCTCCTCCCCTCATGTTGTTGCTTGAACTCATCAAAAAAATCAAAATCCCCACCTGTATCATCATCATCCAATTCCTCTCTAGAGTCAATTTTATAAGTTTTATCCTCCATGGAGTCATCACTTTCACTAGATGACCAGGATTGCTATTGCATATTTGAGGTTTTATCAAGAGGAACTAAAGCTGCCTCATGGATCACCCTATCATTGGAAGTGACAATATTTGTTGACTTTTTGTTAGGGGTTAGTTTTCTCCTTCTAACCACATTACCCATATTAGTCTACTTTATATGAGTTGAGTACATAATGGGTATTTTTCATGGACTGAGCCTCACTTGGAACATCTTATTGCCTTTGGAGCATCGGTTGGGATATCTTTTGGACTGAGCATTAGTTGAGACATCTTCTTGGACTGGACATATAAAGTTCTACCTTTTAGAATAAAACTATACTTGTAGGTTATCGGATAAGAGGTCTAATCGCATGAGCGAGCTTTGATGCTCGTGCTTTCGTTCGAGTCGGATCTGCGAAGACATGGCGATCCTCGGAGTTGTTATTCTTTGAGACATATTCTTCCCTAAGCCATATCGGACCGATATTGTGGCAGTCACGGAGAGGATAATCTTGCTGAGGAGAGCTTCATCTAGAAAGATAAGATAGTAGTTTGGGCTGGCTAAGGCCAACAAGGCGAAGCCCTGCCCGTCGGCGTCTAGGGAACTCAGTGTGAAGCGAGAGAGAATGCGAGTCGAAGAGCGGCTATGAAGACGAATACCGATGAAGCGTCCTTGGTGAGTTACGGGGGAACTCCACGGGCTTATAGTGATGAAGTGTCTCGGCTCGAACAGCAAATCCTTTATCATAGACTTGATGTTTAAACAGTTGTAGCTTTGAATAAGATTTATCCCTTTCATTGTCTATTATGATTCTTTTATTTCGTGTGAAATAATTAACCATAATACTTATAGGATTTTGGCAAACCCTCGGCCATCAGCGGGTTTGATTAGCCTTCCAACTACGTTTGAGTGGGTAAGTCGCGGATTCTGCGGATCCGTTCCGCGTGGCGTTGATGCTAAAGAATGAAACTCTCTTAGACTTAATGCTATGATATTGAATACATAGGCTTGGTACTCTTTTACGGGCAAGAGACCACCCGGCAACGCGTATGAGGCGTTGGCTTTATTCCTTCTTAGGCTTCACGATAAAATACCCCAGAATTAGACTCTGATGTCTTCTTCAATCGGAGAAAGACTAAACCGGCAACGCGTGTTAGGCGTCGGCTTTAGGGTTATTGGCCAACCTCCAGCCCTCAACGGGTTTGATGAGCCTTTACCAACTACCGTTTGAGTTGGGCTAGTATGTAGATTGTCTAAATCCGTTCTACATCTGACGTTGTGCTAAAAGAATGAAACTCTCTTAGACTTAATGCTACGATGTTGAATCGTGTAGGCCGTCTTTATCGAGGGAATAGACTACGACAGCAGCGTGGTAGTGCGGCTTCATCCTTCTTAGGCCGGGGATAAAATACCCGAATCGACCTCGGTGTCTTCTTCAATGGGAGAAAGACTAAACCCGTAGAGCGTGTTAAGCGTTGGCTTTATCCTTCTTAGGCTTGAATAAAATGCCCGAATGGGACTCAGTGTCTTCTTCAATGGGAAAAAGACTAAGCAGACAGCGTGTTAAGCGTTGGCTTTATCCCTTCTTAGGCTTGGGATAAAATGCCCCAAGATGAATCTTGGTGTCTTCTTTTAACGGAGAATAACTGAGCGGAGTGAGATTGATTGAGGTGGGAAAGGAAGAATGTATTCTATTTCCTCAAGGTGGAGAGGAAGGAGGATCTTGTCTCCTATCTCCCATGCTGGAAAGGAAGGATTTTTGTCCCGCTTCCAAAGTGAAAGAGACCAAAATAGGATCTCCATTTTGAGAATCTTGAAAGATGAAACTAAGAGCGGGATCCCCACCAGAATTAGAGACTCGTGACCTTCAAAGTGACAACCTGTCTCAAAATCCCTAAGATACATTCACCGGGCGCTACCTAGAGAGATGGAACTAAGAGTGGGATCTCCACTGAACCGAGAGACTCAGTGACCTTCAAAGGACAACCTGGTCTGAAAATCCCGGCCGATACCTTCACCGGGCCTTACCTAGGAGAGAGATGGAACTAAGAGGGGATTCCACCGAGAACCGAAGAGACTTAGGTGACCTTCAAAGGACAACCCTGTCTCCAAAATCTCTACAAGATACCTTCACCGGGCTAATCTAAGATGAAGATGGAACTAAGAGTGGATCTCCACCGAGAACCAAGAGACTCGTGTGACCTTCAGCGACAACCTGGTCTCAAAATCTCAAGATACCTTCACGGCTACCTAAGATGAAGATGGAACTAAGAGCGGATGTCTACTCCGAGAACCTAAAGAACTCAGTGACCTTCAGCGGACAACCTGGTCCAAAATCTCTACAAGATACCTTCACGGGCCACCTAAGATGAAGATGAAACTAAGATGGGATCTCCACCAGAACCAAGAGACTCAGTGACCTTCAGCGACAACCGGTCCGAAAATCTCTGCAGATACCTTCACGGCGCTACCTAAGATGAAGATGGAACCAGAGTGGATGTCCACTGAGAACCAAAGACTCAGCACCTTCCGGGACAACCTGGTCTCGAAAAATCCTACAAGATACCTTCACCGGCGCTACCTAGGAGAGAGATGGAACTAAGAGCGGGATCTCCACCGAGAACCAAGAGACTCAAGTGACCTTCAAAGGACAACCCGGTCCAAAATCTCGGCTGCATACCCTCCCGGGCTTACCTAAGATGAAGATGGGACTAAGAGGATCTCCACCGAGAACCAAAGAGACTCTCAGCGACCTTCACCGACAACCTCGGTCTCGAAAATCTCCAAGATACCTTCACCGGCTACCTAAGATGAAGATGGAACTAAGAGTGGGATCTCCACCGAACCAAGAGACTCAGTGACCTTCAAAGCGACAACCGGTTTGAAAATCCAACAAGATACCTTCACGGCGCTACCTAAGATGAAGATGGGACTAAGAGTGGGATCTCCACTCAGAGAACCAAAGAGACTTCGAGGCGACCGGTCGGACAACACAGTACGAAAATCTCGGCGCATACCTTCAGTCGTAGCTACCTAAGATGAAGATGGAACTAAGAGTGGGATCTCCACTCAGAAACGAAAGACTTCGAGGTGACCTTGAGCGGACAACTGGGTTGAAAATCTCGGCATACCTTGATCGGTGCTACCTAAGATGAAGATGGAACTAAGAGTGGGATGTCCACTCAGAAAGCGAAAAGACTCGAGGCGACCTTGTTGGACACTGAATGCGAAAATCCCCGTCGCGTGCCTTGATTCGAGCCACTAGGCATAGGGAAGATGGAAAGAACCCTTAGTTTATCACGAAAGGGATCTTCGTTTGGAGAGGAAGAATTTTATATTCTATCTCGTAAAAGGATTTTGATTGGCCTCTTGTTCATAGAAGGAATCAAGAGGTAATGTACGAAAAATTTGTAGGCCCAGTCAAGGAATTTGATCGGTGGGGAAATTATGATGGAGGATAAATCTAGGGTTATCCTCGAGGAAAGTGGGTGAAACATCCGAGAACTCTGTCGAAGCGGGTTATCACGAAGATACTAGGGTAGTATTTCTTGAGAACTTCCCATTATCGGCATTAATTGTAGGTCACCATTTTGTGTTATTAATATGCAGTTGGAGTAGACCGTTTCTATTATAAGCGGACCCTCCCATTTAGGCTCGAATTGCCTTTCTTCTTGGAAGTGAGGATTATCGATGCGTCGGCGGCGAGGACCAAATCTCCTTCTTTGAAGCTCGTTGTCGTACTTTCTTGTTGAAAGCTCGACATCTAGCTGGTAAAACTCAATGCATTGTTGAGCTTCGGTTTTCATCAACATCTCGAGCTCTTGGTTTACGATATTGTTCTTCAATCGTCATCTCGGATTCGAGGCGTCGCGAAGTGTGAATCTGGATTTCCAGCGGAGAACGGCTTCACAGTAGACGGAGAATCTGGGGTCTCTCTAGTTGGTGTCGTGCGGTTGTGCGATATGCGGAGTGCTTCTCGAGTTTATCATCGGTCTGGCGTTATTATTCACAAGCTTCGTAATTTTGATGATCGTCTTGTTAAATGCCTCGGCTAATCCATTTCTTGGCTGGATTATAGGCATCGGCGAGGCGTCTTGTATCTTAATTTCATAAAACGATGAAGGAATTGCCGATGAACCGGGGACCATTGTCATGCACGATCCGCCTTGGGACACCGTCGGTAGATGACATGGTGTTTGATAAATTTAACGATCGTACGCTTTACTTCTTTTAGCGATTGCTTCAACTTCACTTGGAGAAGTAGTCGGTGATCGCTAAAATAAATCAATCGCCTTTGACTCGACGGAGGAAAAATGGGACCTACAACGCCCATTCCCCATGTCTCAATGGCCGGATGTGGCCAAGGATGCAACCGCCAGAGGTCGATGCATATAATTCGCGGAATTTGACACGCGGGCATTTTCAATACAGACGCGATCAAGGCTGCTAACCATTGTTGGCCAATAATAGCCCATTCTCCGATACGATCATAGAGTTTGGGACCGTCAGTGCACCACATTCACCTCGTGCTTCCTAAAGGACTTCTTCTCCTCTTTGTTTGAAAGGCATCTAATAAAGACCGCCGTACTTCCGATATAACATCCTGGTCTCGTGGTCATAGAAGAATCTTGGAGCTCTTCGCCGGATTGACTCTCTCTCCTTCACGTCTTCTGGTAGAATACCATGCAAGACGTAATCGATGATAGGAAAGCGCCAATCTCGGGGCTCCAATTCGGTTTGGGTCGCATATACCTCTTTGGTAACTACCCCTTCGTTTTCTTGCACCTCATCATATATCGGTATAAAAAGCTGATGAGTCCTGACCGTAACTAGTTGCTCGATCTCGAAAGGTTGTGCTAACGACACTGCTAATGCCGCCAATGCATCCGCGTAAGCGTTCTGAAGGCGCGGGATATATTCAATGAAGAATTCTTCAAATGAGTCTGCCATTTCAACGCTACCGATGATAGGGGACTGATCGGTTCCTAACTTCAGAGTCACCACGGACCCGCTTGACTATCACCGCGAATCGCCAGATGCCGAGATATTCGACCCCAGCCTTGGTGAAACTAAGTCTAATAAGTAGCGCATTGTATTCGCCACGCTATTAGAGCAAGGTTCGAGTGAATAAGCACGGGCATGACATGATTCTGCAACTAAGACAACCCCGATTCCCGGAAATCTTAGAACATCCGGGCACTTGCCACATTGGTAGCTCGAGAAGTTCACGAAATACAATCGCCATATTTGTTGGTGCGATGTAGTGTTGACTTCTTGAACTTCATCCGAAGATCATCATATAGCTCAATCGCGTCCGCTGTCGGGTCATGTACCAAGAGATCGCGAATGGCTTGTCCTTTGACCGACTTCGTTGTTTGAAGTGCAAGTCATATCGGGACAAGAGCAAGGCCCATTTCGCCAAACGCCAACTCATTGAGGCCGGCCGGGTCATAAATATTCGGACCGATTTACGTTAGAGATAAATCGCCCGTCCACTCAAATAGTGCCGATCTTCAATCGCTAACACTAATGCAAGGCACCGCTTCACCATTGAATATCGACTCAAGACCACTCGCTAATGTCCTATATCGCCGCTCGCGGATCAAGAGCATCGCCCCGCCAGTAAAGCTTTAACGAAAGTGATCCGCGGGCCTTGACGTAGATCAAATGGTTTTCTGCATCAGGTGCAAATAAGAGGAGGTTTAGCCGAGATACGCATTTGATCTCTTCAAATGCCTTCCGCAGCGCCGCCCCAAATAAACGACATGCCCTTCTTGTTCAACTTTGAGAATGGTCAGCACTTCCGTAAAGGTTCAACCGCCTGATGTATCGCTTAATTTTGCAACCCCGAAGTTCTCTCTGCATTTCTCGAGGGTTAAATCTTGAATTGCCTTCACTTTGTCGATCGACGTGATTCCTTTGCCTGCGACGGCAAAGCCAGGAACTTGTCACCGGACATCCCGAGGAAGGATTTGGTGGTTCATCTTTAGTCATGAGTCCGCGATGACTCAACACCGCTCTGATCTAATGTGATCTTTTGTCACGGCCACCAAGTCGCCGACGTAGATTTCCATTTTCCTGAGGTGATCCCGAAATTTTTATTGCTCGCCGGCACGCATGCCAAAGATTTTTCAGCCGAACGCATGACTGCGGTAGCAATATATACCGATGGGTCTCAATGCCGTGTGTTCGCATCATCGTGGTGCATCTTGATCCGACACCAGAAACCATCCATGAATGACATTCTTTGAATCCACACATATTGTCGTATTCGGCGACATTGAAGAGGAAAGTCATCTTCGCAAGCAAGCGCTCGTCCCTCTATATAATCGCATAATGCATCCTAATCGAACCATTCTTCTTCATGACCGACTATATTCGCCACCCAACTGATGAATTTCCTCGATGAACTCCCGGATTCTATGAGTTTCTTCACTTCGCTCACGACACTGGAGATTTGTGGACTAAACCGCCTTTATTGTTTGGATGTGTTTGACCTCTACCTTGATGTTGAGGTGATGAGTCGCCACATTAGGGTCGTCCCCGCATGTCCTCGTGAACCTGTGCAAACACGCCGATATACCTCCCGATTAGCTTTATCAACTCTTCCTTCTCTTTGAGGAAAGACTATTATCGACGCTATGAGCTTAGGATGCTCTTCGCCAGCAATAATAAACTCTCGGGTAGTACCAGCACTGCATTGTTAAGTGACGCCGTGTGTAGTCTGTAGCGAACAGCGCTTAACGAGTGATCCGTGGCCTTGACGTAGATCGAAATGGTTTTCCGCATCACGTGCAACAAGAGGAGGTTTAGCGAGATACGATTTGATCTCTTCAAATGCCTTCCGCAGCGCCGCCCCAAATAAACGACATGCCCTTCTTGTTCAACTTTGAGAATGGTTGGCACTTCGAGATAGGTTCGATATGAACCGTCGGATGTCATAATCGCCCTTGCAACCCGAGTTCCCTCAAATTTCGGAGGTTGCAACTCTTGAATTGCCTTCACTTTGTCGGGATCGGCGTGGATTCCTTTGTCGGTGACACAAAAGAGGAACTTGTCACCGACATCCCGAGGAAGGATTTGGCAGGTTCATCTTTAGTCGATGAGTCCGCGATGAGCTCGAATACCGTTCTAAGATCATTAATGTGATCTTTTTGTCACGCTTTTCACCACCAAGTCGCCGACGAGCATTCGCCATTTTCGGAGGTGATCCCGAAAATTTTAGTCATTGCTCGCCGGTACGTGGCGCCAAAGATTTTTCAGCCGAACGCATGACCGTAGCAATATATACCGATGGGCATTGAATCTTTGTGTGTTTGGCATCATCGTGGTGCATCTTGATCCGATTGTATCCCGAAACCATCCATGAATGACATTCTTTGAATCCACACATATTGTCGACTATGACATCGCGATTGGAAGAGGAAAGTCATCTTTCGAATAGCGGTGTTGAGTCTCTGTAGTGCGACCGGATCCTAATCGAACCATTCTTCTTCATGGCCGGGACTATATTAGCCACCCAATCGGATGTTGAATTTCCTCGATGAATCCGATTCTATGAGTTTCTTCCTTATCGACGATTGCACAGCAAGATTTGTGGGCGAAACCGTCTTTTGCAGACGGGTTTGACCACGCTTGATGTTGAGGTGATGAGTTGCCACAGTAGAGATTGAGAGTCACGGCATGTCCTCGTAACTCCGTGCAAACACGCCGATATACTCCCCGATTAGGGCGATCAACTCTTCCTTCTCTTTTGAGGAAAGACTATTACTGACGTTTATGAGCTTAGGATGCTCTTCGTCACCCATATTAACCTGGACTACCTCGTCCTTAGTGGGGGGGTTCTCTTTGCTCGAATCTATCCCGAGCGCTCTTTGAGTTGATGGATCCATGGGTCTTCCCATGTTGGCATATCTTCATCATCCTTAATAGTGGTGGGATCAACTGAAGCCATATTTGACATTAAAGCCTTGAAAGCTTCTCCGAGGCTAGTGTCGGAATCCCAAGTCGAAGAATCGCATTTAACCGCTCTCTCATCGTGGATTATCATCAATCACCATGAGCATTCATCTTCCGAGGAGGATTCGTGATCCCAACCTTCGCTGGTCATATCGCTTGAGACTCGATCTTCTTCCGCCGGCATCTTGACTTGGTTTTAGCATTTTGTTGCCAAGCCTATCAAAGACCGACGCTTCTTTGAAGCCGGCTGGTGCGCTTACATTCGACAACACCGCCTCGATTAGTTTGGAACACGGACAAAGCGCGGTCCAATTCGGGGAACTTCTATTTCGAGATTTACTGCACTCTAGCACGATAGTACAACTATCAAGATGAATGCCGAGCAACCCTCGTGGTGTTGGTATGACTTAGGTATAACGCCATCGCCATCGATCTAAAACGCTCTTCGAGGATGAGCCACATTATCAAAGGTTCCAAGAGTCACTGTTCTTCGTCGCTTTGCGAAGCCAAGTTTCGACTTCATCCAAATTCTGAGAAGCCCAAATCTTCTTATCATGAGAGGGTAGGACCTCCATCACCGTGAGTTGGTCGGGCTTCTTCGGGCCCAAACAATCCTTGATCGAAATTTTATCTCGATCATCGTACACGGGTCGAGGTGCTTTAACACCGTTTTCTTGCTCGGGATACGCCAATGATTGACCAAGCGAAAGCACGAGCCGAGATTCGATGAGATCGCCGAGGTGTGATCTTCTTTTGAATCAAGTCACCCCGCATGGCCGAGCCTTAGTCGAATCCGCTTTGAGGCCGATTTTGATCGACGCTGCCTTCGTCCGAATCGTTGTTCCGGATTTTGGACTCCAAACTTGGCACATTTTCGGTGGCTTCTTGTCCACTTCTCCCTTCTTCTACATCCGGGACTCTGAACTAGAGCCCGTGGTGTGTGCGAGTAATGCACGGTGCCTCCGGATATGCTCTTCATGTTAATCGGTTCCGCTGGACGCACTAATCATTTGTTGACGGCTTGGAGGAGTTGCCGCACCCGCTGATGAGTTTCTTGACCTCTCCTAGACTTGAGATCCACTTTGTAGCGGACCGTGGCCGATTCGAGGCCTTGCGAACTCAGCGTCGGCGTTGCGTCGCCTCTGGCGAATCTCTCTGAGAGAGTCGGCCGCCATCGCGGGTGATCTCTGCGTAGATCCAGCGATCTTGGATGCGGAAGGATGCCATTTGGTGCAACCGGCAATGGCGGAGTTAAGATCCTCGCCTTAAAGTTCCAGGCGAGGACAAATGGATCTTTCTTGCAGCGGAGATCCTTCGAATTTGGGGAGAGACGATCTGGACAAGGACGATAGTATGATACTCTGGCGGAACCGAATCAACTTGGATTCGGTTGACTTGACTTATTTGGGCGTAATTTTTATCGTCCTTGAGGCCTTTGACTTCTTCTTCGCCGGATCGGATCCGCGGCGCTCACGTTGACGATCTCGACTTGAGACCATTGGCTCCCACTATGGTCGCCCGGCTTATTCGAGGAAAAGTCGGTTTGTTATTCATTGCTTCGTTTGAACTTGCTACGGCTTCTTTGGCCTACAACAAAATTCAAAAGAAATGCCTTTTATTTTAAAGTACAATAAAAGCGAAAATTACAACTTTCTCCTTAGTGAACAAACACGAGGATCGGTTATGTCGGGGTCCCGCGCTTGTGTGGGTTCTTTGCCTGCGGGGACTTTTTGTGTCCGTGGGCGACAGCAATCCCAATCCAGTGGAAAACCGAGTTGGAACTACTGAGGCGTCGAGGGGCTCGTTCCTGAAGGAAATGAAGCGCTGAGGGATCACACTCCGAAGGAGGGATCGCCGGGGGATCGCCTCACGAAGGAGAGGATCGCGGAGTGGGT
Source organism: Asparagus setaceus (assembly GCA_012295165.1). Taxonomy (NCBI): domain Eukaryota; kingdom Viridiplantae; phylum Streptophyta; class Magnoliopsida; order Asparagales; family Asparagaceae; genus Asparagus; species Asparagus setaceus. Next base: position 83,646,947 of record CM022703.1, read on the forward strand.
GAGATCTACTAGGAGAAATCCAACGCTGATCGTGCCGACCGAGTTAAACACCTCGCGATTTATAGATCGGCGTGCTCGTAGGTGCTCGAACTATCGTCGGCGGACTCGTGGATCTCGTGAGAGCTCTTCAAGAATGTCCAGAAATCGGCTAAAGTCCAATTCCGCACTCGAAGCCTCTCACGAATAAGACCCCCTCTATTTATACAAGTCGGAGTGGTAACTTTCCGCCATGGTGGTAGAGCCACCTCGGCCAGATGGTAGGTGGCTCGACCAAAGTGGCCGAGCTACCTCGGCCGCTGGCGAGGTGCCTCGACCAAGTGGCCAAACCACCTGGCCAGGTATCTAAGTTGGCCGAGGTATCTCGGCCAAGTTGGCCGAGCAGCGTCGTTTTTCTACCGCTTTTTGGCATTTTCCATCTCTCGGGCTTGGGTTCCGTCTCTATTTGATTCCGGGTCTAATTCTTGGTTCGTTCCGGTTTAACGGTCCTGAAATCCGATCGTCTGTTCAAGTCCGGTTTAAACCGTGCTTGTGTCGCTGTGGGTTTGCCGTAGGGTTCGCGTCTTAACGATTCGACGTCCGTATCATTCGATGGGTTGTCATTCGCCGACTCCCCGTCACGAGTTAGTTTCGAGGATCTTGTAAGCATTTTTCAACGCCTACAGAGTTAAGTTAGACGACTGGTTTCGGATAGATACCAGGGTGCAAGCTTGTAAGCCTACTGAATCGAAATTGTGATTCAGGTAAACTCTTTTCATAGTGAGAAAGCCCCTTCGTGAGAAGGAAGAGTGGATATAGGCGAGACCACCACAGTCACTCCTAGAGATAAGTGGACCCCTATCGAAAAAAAGTTCTATTACTTGAATGCAAAAGCAATGAATGCTCTTTACTCTTCTATAACTGCTGAATAATTTGACTGTGTGTCTAATTGCTCTACTGTGCAGAAAATTTAGAAAACTTTGGAAGTTACACACAAAGGAACTTCACGGGTAGACGTAGAATCGGGATAGGAAAGGGAAATTAGGGTTTTGCTAATTGGTAAGTAAATTCTAGTCCAAGCAGGTTAAGACTCGGGATTTGTTCGAAACTGGGTATGTTTCCTTTTTCGACAGGTTTTATTCTTCAGTAAGGAAACTAAGGATAAATGTGAGAAAATCACTCTTAACTTTGGACGACAACCAAATACCCCCATAACTTTTAAGAATCGCATTCGAATTCTGTCATTAGCATTAAAGAAGAAGAAGAGAAGTATCTAATTGGAACTATTTTTTCTTTGGCATTAAACAGGTTCGAGTTTTTATTTGTTACCATTGAGAAAAAATAGCGCTCGCGTTCTTTTACTTCATCGACAAAGAAAAAGAATGAGCAGGTACCTAATTATAATTTTTTTCTTCCAAAACAAATTCACCCTTTCTATTTGTTCATATTTACTTAATGATTGACTGTAGGTTGCTTGAGATCATATTGCAACAAGTCAATTTTTTCACAGTCAAATTCTTGCATCATCACAAGATTCGACCAAATTTTCTGACAATGTTAGGTGATGCTCCAACAATAGAGATGGGCGTGGTGGACATCAACAACAACGATTCAAAACAAATCGAGAAAGAACCGCAAGTTGGCCTAACTTTCAACTCATATGATGAAGTAAGTGAATTTTATAGCAAATATGCTAAAAATTTACAATTTGGTACAAAAATACATAGTTCATGGTTAAATGAGCACAAATAGATTAAACGTGTCATATTGTCATGTTGCAAACATAGGAAGCCAAGGCATACTTCCAGTAATAGTTATTATTCAAAACCATCGGCATCCAACAAGTATACATGTGAAATTGGAAGTAGATGGGTTGTATTACATTCAAAAAGTTAATCTTCATCATAATCATATATGTAGTCCATCGCAAGTTCGATTCTTCCGTTCCAACAAGAAGCTTAGTGAAAGGACAAAATGACAACTTAAACTTAATGACAGAGTTGGAATACCATTGCACAAGTCATACAATTTTCTTGTAGTGGAAGAAGATGGATGTGAAAATGTGAAGTATAGTGAACATGAATGTAGGAACTATATTAGCAAGGTTAGGCATTTGCTTCTTGGAGAGGGTGATGCCGAGGAAATTCACCAATATGTCATTCGTATGCAAAGTCAAAATGCAAATTTCTTTTATTTGATGAATTTGGATCATGAAGGCCGCTTAGAGAATGTATTTTGGGCCGATGGAAGGTCAAGAGAAGCATATAAATATTTTGTCGATGTGATCAGTTTTGATACTACTTATTTAACAAATAAGTATGACATGCTATTTGCTCCTTTTGTTGGTGTTAATCACCATGGTCAATCACTTTTGTTGGGTTGTGGATTTCCTTCAAAAGAAAGCATTGCATCCTATGTTTGGCTATTTAAAGCATGGCTATCTTATATGTCTAAACGTTCTCCAAAAGCAATAATAATCGATCAATGCATGTCTATAAGAGGCTAATTGAGGAGGTGTTTCTCGTTCCTCTCCATTTTTGCTTATGCAATATTATGAGAAAGATTTTAGAGAAGTTAGCAAAGTACAAGGCATATAAAGCTATTAAGAAGCTCATGAAGAAAGCAGCGTATGATTCATTAAGAGATGATGAGTTTGAGAAAAATTGGAGTGCGATGATTGATACATATGAACTACGGATAATGAATGGCTCAATTTATTATATAGAGACAAGCAGTATTGGGTTCCCGTTCTCTTACATATTTTGGGCCGGAATGTCTACTACCCAAAGGATCAAAAGTATGGATGCATTCTTTGATGGGTACATCCAATCTAAAACATCATTAAAATAATTTGTTGGACAATATGAAATGGCTCTAAAAAGTAAATATGAAAAGAAATCACTTGCATATTTTGATTCACTTCACAAGAGTCCAAAGTTAATTCTCAATTACTATTCAAAGAACAATTATGCAAAATTTATACTAATAGTATGTTCAAAAAGTTTCAAGATGAGGTAAAAGGTTTGGTTAACTATAGCACTTCACAAGTTCATGTGGATGGCTCAGAGTTCATCTATGAGGTTAAAGAACGTATCAAAAAGAAAGATGGAAAAAATAGAATTAAAAAAATTTTGAAGTCATTTACCAAGCAAGTGGCAACAAGGTGCAATGTATTTGTCAGACTTTTCATTTTAAAGGCATTTTGTGCAAACATGCAATTTTTGTGCTTAATCATCATAATATGGATGAAATTTCATCTCAGTGTATTCTAGAGTATTGGAGGAAGGATTTTAAACGTTCACATTCTAAAGCTTGTTCTTCCAAAGATATAGTACTTACTACCATGACTGATCGTTTTTGACAATATATATAAGATGTGCTTCAAGTTTGCAGAAGTTGGTTCCACATCCAATGAAAGACATGATTTTGTCTAAAAAGTTCTTCAAGAAGCAATGGAACAGATTGATAGTGATCAGAATCATCTTATTAGTCAACCTCAAATATCATCTTCTAGATGCCAAAGAGATTCAATTACCATCAGAAATGAGGTTTCTGAAGAAAAAAAAAGGGCATCGTGGCATCTCATTTTGTTCATGATCCTGTGCATGTTAAACAAAAGGGTCGACCAAAAGAAAAAAGAAAGCAATCTTTGGTGGAAAAAATAGTCAACATCAAGAAATATAAGGTATTTTCTTTCATCCACCATATCATTTTCATATTGAACAATACATAATTGATTAACTGATGAATTTAATTACTTACAGCGTTCTCAAAATATCTCAAACATTGAAGAGCATAATTCAATATCCCAAGACATGCCTAAAACCGCTAATGAGATAGTTAGTACCTTTAGTTCCATTAAACTTTAAATTATTTATATTTTCATATCTCACTATTTTCTATTTATTCATAAGAATGTGCATACTTTTACTGAAGGAACTTCAATCAGTTAATCTATCAATGCTTCCACCATTACGAGCTCAATGGCAATGGCCAACATTATAGGTATTTGGTTGCATATTATGAAGTTTATTTTTAGCATAGAGGTACAATTGAAGGAGCAAAGAAAAAGAAGAATTATGGAGGGAGGGTGATTAGGTGATAGGAGGCAGTTAAAAAGATAACCAGAGTTTTAGAGGTAAATCATGGCGTCCTAAACCCCATTATGAGCATCATCATAATCGAGGTATGATCTCAGCCTTTTTATCTCCCATCAGCAATCAGAGGGGTATTCTTGGGCCGCACCCATCATCTCGTGCATCGGCATTTTATTTCCCATCATCAAAGAGACCCTTTTCGATTCTTCTCTCCAAGCCTTTTCACCGTCCGGTAGTTCCACAGTTTTCTTATCATCCCAAGGAAGAAGACAAGGAGGGGTGGATTAGGGTGGTAAATCGCAAGCAGTTGGCCAAAGAGAGGAGGGATTTTGCTCATAAATCCTTTCCCCAGCATAAAAGGAGCTTCTTTTGTGGTGATCCAAACCATCTTGCTAATCGCTACACGATGGGAGATTTTGTTTGCTTCAAGTGTAATAGCTTGGGTCATACAGCTCGAGATTGCTCTACCAATGTCAAGGAGACACCCATTATCAATCTTCCACCAGTTATCAAGGATCACATATGGTTTGGTCCACCTTTGCCATCTTCTATGTTTGCAAGGGTAATCCAACCCTATCTGAGCCCACTGAGATGCTATCCTTTAAGTTTGACACTCGAGGATGGCCTCACAAAGTTTCCAAGGCATCATGTAATAGTTTTTAGTCCAAATCCCAGATATTGATATGATCGAACAAGCTGAAGATATAGAATTGGTTGATATGGGGGATTTCAAAGGTCATTTTTTGCAATGAAGGGAGGATCTTGGCCTGAAAACTCTTCCTAACGCCATCTATACATGGGTCAGAATCTCTCATTTGCCTTATCATTTATGGGATTGGGAGTTTCTTAAAGTTCTCTTCAAGGATGTTGGTGAATGTATTATGTGCTTGGATGATGTGGCGTTCAAAAACGACTTCTCAAATTGCAAAGTCTTTCTTAGAGTTAGAGATGTCTCTATTATTCCTAGAGAACTTAGATTCAGATGCTTCTCACCCTATGATAATAGTTTATTGGAGGGGTTTACTCGTTCGGAGGTCACTGGTAAGCCTGTGAAGGAGAAAGAATTTGATTAACCTGAAGTGCAAGAGCATGGACGGAAGTGGGAAGGTGAAACATCCTTCGAATCGGGTTGGGTAGATCAAAGACTAGAAGAAGAAGAGGTTCAGCAACCAACTGTGCGACTTTCTAAAGGTCCGGTAAAAAACGGAGAAGATGGTATAGACAAGGGCAAAACGGTAATCGCCAATTTTTTAAATTCTAAATTGGTGGGTTTCAAGGCATCTATTATGGAAACAAAGGATTCTTAGAGGAATATTCGACGGAATAAAATCAATCTTGCACCTTTCTCTAGCCAATCTATTACAGAATTGCCGAACTTGATTGAAATCATTTGGAATGGTAATCAATTTCTGTGGAGCGTAATCAGTGGGAGGCTTTTATTCATGCTCAGGGTATGGGGGTTCTAATTTGCCACCTCATCATGCCACATCACTAGGGAAATCTATTGCTGACTCATCATCGGGTTCTATTAGCAAATCCAAGAAATCAGGCTCTAACTCGGTCTCGTTACCTTCGGGTTTGAACACATTGCCAAGACTAGGAAGAAGAAGTTGGTGGGGGTATGCTCGTCCGGCCAGCTAACCCATTTCTGCCAAACACTATCGCAAGCACTTGGCAGCTTCAAGGTCCCTGGTTTCCTCTTCCAAGAAGGGTACGTCATCCTCTTCTACATCAATATCCCTACCTATTAATTCTAAATCTTCTAAAGAGATTGTGAATATTTCTATAAACTATGGCATTAAGGAACCAATTCCTATGGAAGGGATTGAGAAGCTCAAGTCTACAGAGGTTGAGAGGGCAAGAGATCATGCCTAATCCTCTCCCTCTATTTTCTCTTTTTGGTAGTAGTTGCTTTTTCTTTTCATTATGAAGATAGGCTCTTGGAATGTTAGAGGGTTAAATGACCCTATCAGATGTAGACTTGTTAGGGATGGTATATCCTATGCTAGATTGGACACTGTTGGTCTTCAAGAATCCAAACTTAACTCTATCAGACCTCGGACCCTTTTAAATCTTGGTTGTAATAGAATAACTTCGTGGTTGAGCTTAGAAGCCATAGAATCTAGAGGCGGTGTACTACTAGGTTGGAATGATTCTATGTTTGATTAGATAGAGTCGTACATTGGTATTTTCTCAATATCTATTGTCTTGCATCACAAACTCCTGAACTGGAAATTCCTTATTTCTACGGTCTATGCTATTGATAGGGAAGATAAAGAGTTTTGTTGGTGGGAGCTAGAGAGAGTTCCTAGTCTTTTTCTTTCCCTTGGGTCCTCATGGTGATTTCAGTGTTACTCTCAATATCAATGAAAGGAGCGAGCGTTCAAGTTCTATCAGTGAGATTAATTGTTTTAATTCTGTAGTTGACAGACTTCTCTTGAATGATTTGCCCCTTAATGGTAGGAAGTTTACTTAGTCTAATTTGAGACCTGATCATGTTTTAGCTAGACTTGATTGCTTCCTAATTTCATCAGATTTTGAGTCAAAATTTCCCTCCTCTGTGCAATATGCATATCCTTCTTCTTGCTCTGATCATTACCCCATCATACTGGATTCATCCTGCCCTTTGCCAGCTCCTATCTTCAGGTTTGAAAGAGTATGGCTATCTCATCACTCTTTTTCATCTTTTATTAGCAATTGTTGGTCATCTTTCACTTGTAGGGGAACCCCTATTGATATTCTTTCCAAAAACTAAGTTCTTTGAAAAGAAGACTAAAATTGTGGAAAAGATATATTTTGGCTCTTTGTTTTGTTCTAAAAATAAGATCCTCTCTGAAATTGATTATCTATCTCTTTTAGAAGAATCAAGACCTTTATCTTCGCTCAACTCTTAAACAAATCTCAAATCACAACTCCTTTCCATCTCCAAAGATGAAGAACTGTATTAGTGATCATCACATTTTATTATACTTTTATACCCTAATTATCTATTTTATTTAAATAAATATATCATTAATAATATTTTTTATCTTAATTTGCAGTAATATAGAATTATTGAATAAGAGCTCAAATGAAAATTATTTCAAGCCCAAAAGATCTCTAATGAAGCCCGTAATGCCTAAATCCAAAGCCCGCATTAAGTTTAGAAGCAAAATCTCAAAGACTCATCACTTTCTTGATCGTAATTATTAATAACTTGGCTGCAATCAAGAATCAAATCAAATATGAAAAAATAAAGTCAAATTCGTGCTCAGGATGGTCAACCGCAAAGAAAAGGCGATATCTCCCAATCCGGAAAGCAGAATTCAACATATTATATATGAAAATCGCCTATCTCAACGAGACGGAGCCATCCAAATTACCAGATTTTAAAATTTTCATTATCAACAGTAGGTTATGATAGAAATCTAAATTTAAGTGATATATATTCAATTATTTGAAGGCAGTTAAATTCTAAGAAGCCCAAGAGCATTTAAGAGAAGTCCAAGAGTTTTAAATGAATTAAATGCAAAAGAAATAAAGCCCACAAAGCCCATCTTTCAAGTATTAAATTAATGGTCTAGATTATTTTGAGAGATCCTATGGTTATGAGAGTTGCTTGGGGCCTAAGCTAAATCCTATGGTTGTGAGGGTTACTTAGGGGCTAAGACAAATAAAAAGGTTGTGAGAGATTTTTGTTATCTATAAATAGAGGGGTAGAGTGATGGCTTGAAAGTGTGAAATATTTTATAAACTCCTTTTGGAGAGGAGAGTTACTCTTAATTGAGTAGACTTTCCAAATTGTAACTTTTGTTGCAATCAATAAAAGAAATATTTTCACCCATTCATAATTTCTTTCTTCTCTTTGTCCAAGGATGAAAAGAGGATGAAGATGAAGAAATGAATATGTGAGTTTATCTTTTCTTTTCTTATTTTCTTTTCTTGTTTATTTCTTAATGCTTTGTAGAGTAGATTTACATTTATGTCTTTTCTTTCATGTCTTTAATTTCATGTATTTACTTTCATGTCATGTTTTTACTTTGTAGTATAGATTTATTTTCTTGCCAATAGTTTAGATTATTTTTATTCCCTCTTCTTCTCTTCTTATTCATTTTTCATCTCTCTTTTTATTTCTTTGTTTTATTTTCTAAAGATGTGGAACTAAACTCTTGTATGAATTCTAGAATTGCATGAAACTAGTATTAATCTCTCTTATAATTTATGGATTATTCTCTTGTGCTTAAATGATCATGTTTAGGATAATCAACTAGAGAACTAAATGATAGAAGAAGAATTGGATAATCTATACTTGCCTTAAAAGTGGTAGGATAGAGTATGCTAATGAATTCTAGAATTACTATCTCTTTGTTATTCTTTTCATGAATATTAATTTTGCTTGGATGATAATAGGATAGGTTATGCTTGTCTTAAAAGCGGTAGGATAGGCTATACTTAATAAATCTAAAGTAAAATGTGATAATAAGATAATAATTCATATTTTATAAATGAGATAGGCTAGTGGATTCAATTCTAGATTCCTCATATCTTTAATTGAATCCTCCATCTTTTACTTCTTGATTTTTATCTTTATTCTTGATTTTCTTCTATTAATTTTATTTTCCTTTACTTCTCACACTCTCTCTCAATCTTGTTTTGATTTATTCGCACATATTCACATCCACTCTTTATCTCCCACTTTTCATTCTCATTTTATTTTTATTTACATTTCATCACTTCCACACTCTCTAATCTCTCCACAGCCACTTTCATCATGTTTTCACTCCTAATTGTCACACACACAACATAAAAATCGAATTTGAATAACTCCTACAAACACCTTCCTTGTGGGATCGATAACATTTTATACTATAACTTGATAGTTGTATACTTACAACTTTAGGTACACATTATTTTCCTATCAAGCTTTTGGCGCCGTTGCCGGGGAAGGTGTTTGTATTAGAATTTTTCTATTTTGGTTTTTTAATTTGTGTGTTTAAGTGTGAAGGAACTACTTTGAAGCTTAAATATCAAGGATTGAAGATTGAAGAATTGCCTTCAAAGAGGCTAGGATACTTTTACGTGGGTAACTCTTCTTTCTAGTATTTTCAATTCCACCCTTTAGTTAGTTTCTCACAATTAGAGACAATTAGGATTTAAAAAAATAAAAACAAAAAAACTTTATTTTTGTCGACCATAATAAAATTCATCCTCCACTTGGACATTTGCTAACAAGATAATAAATTCAAATAAGAGCACCATTTCGCATTTGTTTGTTTGCTAACCTTAATTAAAAAATAAAAAGATTTTATTTTTGCATCCTTTATAGTTGCTTTTAATTTCTAGGGTTGCATTGCATATAATAGTAGGAATTCACCAAAGTGATTTGAGCATCTTGATTTGACACTCACTTGAAAATATTCTTAAGGGCAAAACCCATTAATTAAGATAAGGTGAGTGATTTCATCACCCTTTTTTTAGCCCACAAATCATTAATTCCTCACTACACAAACCCAAGCCTTTTAAAACTCATTAGACGTTGGCCCCTAAGGATTCAAGCTCATTAAGAAATAAGAAATCCTTAAGTGAACCGGTTTAAGTTTACTTGAATTTGTTGGTGTCTAAGGCAATGTTTAGGAGTTGCGTAAAGCACTCCGTAAGGAACGAAGTACTTAATTGATCTTTGATCTTTCTCTAGTACTATCCTTACCTGGCTAACTGACCGAGTAAATTTTGATCTTTTCACTAAAGGAGTTTTTGGTTAGGAGCAGGTCTAGTTGAGTCTACACTTAACCCTAGAATTTAAAGTGATTGACACAAAGTGATTGCTCTTGATTTATTTTAGTTAGGTTTTTCTTTTATCTTTCTCCTTCTTCTCATTATCTTTAAGATTTTTTAGTTTTCTCTTTAAAATAATTTTTTAAAAAACTAACTTTTGTTTTCTTAGAAATTTTTTTCCTTATTCCCTTTTAGTTAAAAAGAAAAGAAAAAATCCAAAAATAATTTGGTTTGGTGTATGCAAGTATGGATTAGAGATAATACCAATCGACTAATCCGTGTTGAACCAATTTTAAAATAAAAAATAGCAAATCTTAATCCATCCATTCTTTAAAACATGTGTGACCCAAGTTTTAAGAAAATCTTTGGTGAGGAACTACGATTTTAGATAAACTGATCCGGTCTTTCAGACGATGAAACTGTGTTGAATACATGCTTCTTTGATCCAACTTTTGAAGAACTCTTTCATGATGAACTTAGATTTTTGGAAAATAAACAACAACCAAAATTTCAAACCTCAAACATAGATCTTGTGTTTGAGGAAATTTTTAAAGAAGAATTGGTTGGACAAAGTTTTGTTAATAAGGAATCTAAGTTCAAAATGCATAACACCATTGATGCCTACCTTCAATTGTTGCAAAAATCATTGAAAATATTGGAATGTTTTGAATTTAAGCACATCATTGATTATATCATTGAAAACATTCGATTTCTGTCTTAACCCGTTGCTGCTAATGAAATGTTTGCAACAATTGACAGAGCCTTCCCCCTTTCTTAGATGGAGATTTAGCTTGGGTTGGATTTTTACAAGTCATCTTATTGTGCCCCCTTTGTCCATAATTCCTACACTTACTCTGCAATGTTTTTCTTTTCACCCTTTGATTGGCTACAACTTGCTCTTCAATCGCTCCCCTTATTCTTTTGTTTGGCCTTCCTGACATGATTCTTGTTTGAGGAGGATCGTGTTCAGGATATCCTATCTTAGGCCTTTGCTTCATGCCAGAGAGATGTGAGATATTCATGCCATAAGCTAGAATATAAACTTCCTTTGTGTATGCCCCATGCATAAAATATTCAACAAGCATACCAATTTTAACCAAGGCTACAACTCCGTGTATACAAGGAAAGCCACTGAGTTGTCGTTTATTGCATCCACATCTTTTTATCCTCAAATTCACTATGTAGGTAACATCTTCTTTATATTTCACTTTAAATTTGCCATTGCCTTAAAAGTCGGTCTTACAATGCCTTACCTCATGCTTGAGAAATTCAATTTTTTATATGCCTTTGGCACTAGAAACCCCTCCATCTTAGCAATGCTCTCTTATTTGAGAATAAACCTCCTCATAAACATCATCCAAATAAACTTCAAACATATGAGAATAGGCTTGTCCCTTGCTTGAAGAATTATTTTGTTGAATGACTCACACATATTATTCAACAAGCAATCTAACTTGGTGCTTTCCTTGAATGCATGCAAGCTCCAATATAAAAGATCTTCAGCAATGAGATAGTTGTAAGCACTCTCATCCATGTACTTGATAATTTTTATTGCCTCATCAAATTAATATTTGTAGAAGCCCTATAAGCTCTTCACATTGTATCTTTGAAAATTTTTCAGAAAGTTTTTGTTTGAAGTTGACGAATATGCATACAACAAAATCTCAGCTTAGCAGTAGATACAACTATCTTCAAAGCTTCAATTAAGCCCTATACAAATAATAAAAGGTTGAAAATTTTAGCATAAGGTTGAAAATTTCAGATCAGTTAGTGAAAAATATGCAAATAGACACACATACAGTTTATACAATTTCCATACTTATCACCTTAACTTCTCATAACTTATATAGATACCACCTTATTCTATAATCTATTATATAAATGCCACCTTAATTTGTAATCGTTATACGCTAACATCTTAATTTGTTATCGGTTATACAATTACCATCTTAACTTGTCATCAATTAGGGTACAATAGAGAATATACTTTATGTACTCTATGAAAAATACATATTGTTGTAATCATATCTACAAATAGAAATGAAACACATAAAAATGAGAGTATAAAAGAACATTAGACTATTAGAAAAATTACCTTCTGCCTATCTGACATGAAGGCCCATCCATGTTGCTCCACTGGCCCCAAATTAATAATTAGTTGGTCAATAAACCAACACCAAATCTCTTTATTCTCAACTTCAACCACGCTGCATAATCCCGTACTCTTTTATATTGATCACTTGCAACACCATATATCTTCATAAAGACAAGCTATTTTGTCTATATGTTATAGGATCACCAATGTTAATCTCATAATCTCTATTCACCTCTGAAATGAACATTGACATCTTCCAATCAAGATCATCTTGTCACTTTGTTAGATATCTTGTAGCTAAACACTCAGAAGAGACTTTAGAGTTTTTATCTCTAAAACCACCACAATTACCATATTTGAGCCTCATAGATTTAATTTAAAAGTGTCTTCATCATTTATTTTCACAAACTTGAACTTTAAATTTACAAACATCTAGACAATTGTTTTAACATTTTAGTGTCCTACCATGCTTGAATAGGGCTTCACACTTAAATCTATATAAATGGAGACACTCTTGCTATCATTGTGCAAGTAATAAAACTCATTCCCCTTTTATATGGCATGCAACTTAAGAGCTCTTCTTCAAATCTCATTGGATGAAAATTTCAGACCTAATTTTAATTCAATTGGCTTGTCAAAATCTGTATCCTCATTAAATTCTGGATGCTGGATTCCCTCATCATCAAAGCCAAATGAACTCTCCAACTCTTCAGTCTCACCATCTAATTCTTCATCCACCTGAGGTAAATAATCAAACCTTTCATTCACTTTCTCATTAATAGGTGGTTGTTTTGTAGCCTCTACTATTTCATCTAACTCAACATCTTCCTCATCAACATCATCATAGTCACCATCACTAAGTTCAAACTCAGAATCCTCATCCTTATTCTCCACATGTACATCCACAAGCCTCTCAATGTCATCAAATTTAGCTTTCTCATTGCCCTCATTTTCATCACCTGGTCCTTCATCAGTTACCTCATCATTATGTTTACCTTCATCACTTAGCCTCCTTGTCTTTGTCCATGCCCTTCACATAAAACATAAGTTTTAGTAATTAATCTCAAGGAGTGAAAATGTTTTGATTAATACATGCAACTGTACTTTGTTATAAAGGTTAACAGACAATTTATTAGCTAATGTGGCGCATATCTCTCTTCATGGGAGAATATCACACATATTTATTGCAAAGAATTATCTTTTATAAGATGTAGTTTTTAAAATATTTTATTTTTCTTATGTATCAAATTGGTATGAAAAAAAACCAATTAATTGATGGCTTTTTTTGCTGCAGAGAATCTGCAACATTTTAGAATCCTAGAACTTTGATGTAGCTCCATTTCAGTACTGATGATAAAACTTGCCAAGTCTCTTGCAAAAGCCTGTCCATTGTCGAATCCTGCTCTATTTCCTAAATAGCAGTTCATTATTTATAATATATTACCTAAACAACAATTCATTATTTTTAATACAAAACCACATTAGTTATTATTTTTTGATGATTACCACCTTTAGTTTAGAAAATAATTATGAATACCATCTAAATTTTTAATACATTAAACAGATTTCATGGCTACCACCTCACCTAAGTTAATCAACTTATTTTAACTTTTAAATATATGAAAGTAATTCAATTTTAAAAGTTACAAATATAGGAGAGCATACCTCATTCTTATCATGTTGACCTCCATCAATTGCCTCATTGTCTTCATTCATGTCCTTCACATAAAAATACAACAAGTCTTAGTATATAGGAGAGTAATTAAGGACCAAAAATTACAAATATAGGAGAGTAATTTAAGGACCAAAAGTTTTAAATATAGGAGAGTATACCTCATGCTCATCATGTTGAGCTTCATTAGTGCCCTCATTAGTTTCCTCTTCATTTACGTTGCTTGGCCCTGCCTCATTTGGATTTTGAGATGATATTGGTTGTGAGCCACTAAGGTCAAATGTAGTAGTATTATTCTCATGTGGTGGTTCATTAGGAGTTCCCTCTCTAAAATCAATATCAGTCTCACCAACATATTCTCCAACACCATGCACAATATACACAACAATCCTCTTGCTTTTTTTTAAAAGAAGCAGCCATCTCATTGATGTGTGTATCCGTAGTAATGTTTCTAATTCCTTGTTCTAAACTCTTTCCGGGAATCTTATAATAGAGTTCTGTCACGCTGCTCACGCTATAATTCAATTGTTCTGTGATGATAGCCTTTAGCTCTCACTCTGACATTTCATCAACAATGTGATCATGCTTGGTAAATACTTTATCGCCCACATACTTCAATGGTCCCCTATTCCTTTCAAATTGCCCCTAATGATGATACTCGACTGCCATAAATTCATACATCCTGAAATTAAAAGAGAAAATGCATCTTTCAGTTATAAAATGTTAAAAAAATAAGCAACTTATGTACACGCACTTAGTCAATGTAAGTGAGGGTTTTATATGTGGAATGTAGTGGAAACAATAAGGTATTCAAGTGCTATTTAACCCAATTAGTCTATTTAAGTACTATTTTCTCCAAATTAAATAATTATTACAAATTTAACAAGTAATTAAGCATCACAATCTTCTAGTTATAAAATGTACAAATAACAAATTCTCTTAGCTTAATCAATATATCAATTGAAATTAAAGTCTAAATAGCAATTAAATAACCTATACTTTGTCATCCTTTTCACTTAAATACCCCCACTTAGTCAATGTGAGTGCTACTTAGTCCAAATTAAACAATTAGTACAAATTTTACAAGTAAAAATCATCACAGTCTTTCACTTATTACTCGAATTAAACATAACAATCGATTTTTTGCATGTTGCACTTTAGCATAATGTCCAATTTACCCACAATTAGTCAACATACCAACTAAATTTAAATAAGTATTCTCAATTTTATAAGTAATTAAGCAGCCACAATGTCCAATTTAGCCCATTTGTGTCAAAGCCCTAATCTAACCCTAACCCTAATAATGCACGAGTAAAAATCACTTTACTTTATCAATCTACAAAAAACTAAAGTCAAGTACACACCCAAACAACTCACATGCAATTGGAAAAGTTAAAATAAACATTACCTTCACTTGAAGAGTTAAACCCACAAGAATCGTCAGTCCCCACAAGAATATGCTTTTCCATAGCATGATGCCGGGGACCCACCATCATACAAGCACGGGATTCAGTTCCAAGGCTAAATGAGAGAGATTAGGGTGTTTTTACCTTGAAAGATGATGGGATTTTGGGGAATGAAAGGGGGGAGAAAGAGAGCTTAGACATTAATCGTTAGTTAAATTGAAATTAATGATAGGGTTAGGGTGACGGGGAACCATGGTTAACTTGGGGGTAGTTGGGGAAATCATGTGAGACACGCGTGAGGGACTTAGAGGGTATAATGGTCAGGTCACGTGTTTTTAGGTTGAAAATTCAAATACATGTGACATTGCAAACATGTTAGCAAGTAAATGTGATATCGATAAAAAATGATAAGTAGCAATTTTGATAAAAGTAAAAGTGGTGTTGATGTAAAAATACTATATATAACTTTGTAATTAGATTCCAAATAGGAAACGCATTACAATTCAGAGTAGATTTTGGACACCCTGCTTCTTTTATAAATACATCACCAAAAAATTAATGACCGACTTCATTGGCCTTTCTTTCTCCTTTTTTTTAAAGCTTCCTTCTTCTTCTTCTTCTTCTTCTTCTCAAAAATGGCTTTTGAAAAACCAAGATTAGGGTTTGGGATGGAGGAGGAGTTCAATGGTGAATTGCTCAACCTGTCGATTGTGACTAGAAGTAAACAAGAAAAATGCAAGGAGAGGGAATGTCTTCTTGAGGAGATCAAAGAGATCAACAGTAGAATAAAGTCGAGCGTTAGCAATGCAGAACAAGCAAAGAAGAGGAAGCTGACATTAATGAAGATGCGGGCATTGCGGTTTAAAATGGAATCAACCTTATGATAATTGGTTGAGTCTCTCTTTCCCACTTTCATCTTCATCTCCAAGACATGAAGAAAATGTCATCAGAGATGAATTCTTACCTTCAAAGAAGCAAAAGATAGCATGAGCAATTTCATCAAGAAATACTGAGAATGGTGGATGGCAAAAGAGAGCATATGAGATAGGTTTGACTCACCACGAGTAGTACCTCATCAAACAAGTGACCAGATCAGACACTGATTCGAATCAAAATTGATTGCAGCTGACACAACCCAACATTGACAAATCTCAACCTCTGAAGAAATTTGCGGAGAAAGCTCAATCGGGTGAAGTAATAGATGTCAATGTTTTTGACAGGGAAGGAAGCATTTATAATATTGTGTTCAAATATCTGAATAGCTCTAAAACCTATAGATTCATGGGTCGAGGCTATGTTAAGTTCTTAAAGAGCAGTCAACTGAAAGAAACTGAGGGTGTGTTTGGCTATTTTGTAAAATTGAGCCAGGACTGAAGCTGGTCCAATTTTGTGTTGTTTCTTGTTTGTCAAATTTTGGGCTAGACCCGGCCCCATTGTTTAATCCCAAATAGTGACACTAAACTAGTTTTCATTTGGACCAGGGGGCTGGTCCAAATGAAAACCAGTTTAGCACAAAACTAGGCGAGGATTGGTCCTGACCCAGTTTTGTGCAATTTGCCAAACTGACCCTAAGATGATCAAGATATGGGGTTGGCCAGAGAAGACGGAGGTAATTAACTGAAAGACTTAGCTTTCCATCGTCAATTGATGAGAGGAACTATTGAAAGATAAAAAGGCAAATGTTAGAATATGATTATGTACTCTGTTATAAAGGGAAATATAGGAGTCAGTTTTTTATCTTTTTTTCATTGTAAGTCATTTGAGAAGTCAATTGTATTTTAAACGAGCCAATAAAATGTTTATTATTAGTGTTTCTGGATCTTTGTTATTCACTTGTGCTTGTAGCATTAACATGTTGGCTGCTATCTTGATTATGTATATGAATGAGCTTCTTTCCCTGCTGAAAAGATAGCTTTTTGTAGCTTATATTCTTGTCAAAAATAAAACTTAAATGGAATATTAGTCCAATATTGTGTTAGTTAGTTTTAACAGTGAAATAAGATTATGTACTTTGTTGATCTTATACCTACGTGAAACTCTTAATTTAGAATATTACTTTGATGATTATACAAAATTTTACTTTTGTTTTAAGCATTCGCTGACAGTGGCTAAGCATCCACAAATTGAACATGTTTCTAATTCACTGTCTATTCTATCCAAGATTTTAATTCTAAAATTCCATCACTCTGTATTTATTTCTGATCGAGAACAGTCTAATCATTTAAAATCTGGAGACTCATGATTGATGTTTAAAATTCTAATCAGGTTGGAGCTCGGTCCACCCTATTTAATATTTCTAAGGTTTTCATTAAACTAATCAAATAGTAATATTCTAAATTTTAATTAACTAAAATTATTCCTTAGACACTTCAGACCTACAAGTTAATCATTTTCTAGCAACTCAATTCAAGTGGGAAAATTTTTAATAAACTTGATTGGAGAAACATGCAATTATGTCAAGAAATTTGAAATAACTATCCATTGATGTCTAATAGCATTAGTTAAATTTTAATAAACTTTCAGGGGTCTACTCCAGGTAGAACTAGGCATTACAAAACTCAAATTAAGTTTATTTGCGTCCTAATTCAACTTCGACTATGATTCCTTACTAATTAAGGAAATATTAGTTTTGTCGTAGTCATGCTCCTCTCCTTACATAAACCTAATATGCATATTGAAACCACAAAACGAGTTAGTACAATTCTGGTTAGTACTAGCTCATTAGAGAGAAACCTGCAGTCAATCCCTTTCTTTACTATTTCTTCCCCAATTTACAATCTCTTCACTGCTTCTGTACTACAAGAAAATCAAGAAAAAGAATTTATGCAAGGAGAAGGATGACCACAATGAACAAGTGTTGAGGACAGCAACAATAAGAAGATCAACAATATCAACAATGGAGATGAAAGTCAAAGTAGACGACAATGCATATTTGTACGATGGGGAGGAGAAGAAGAAGAGAAAGGTTCGGTTGAACATAAAAAGGGACATTCTCTTATCAAATCAACAACAATAATAAGAACAAGAAGAAGAGAACCATCTTTCAAGGGCATACTATGATGATGCCTCAATGACCGAAGGGAGGAACAGACAGAAAAGAAAACGAGAAAGGTTTAGTTGATAAAAGGGTCATCCTCTTCTCCTCAAAATCAACAATAACAATAAGAGAATAGTCCTATAATGGTGACTGAGGAAGAGGAGAAGAAGAAGAAAAAGAAGAGAAATGTTAAGTTTGATAAAAAGGTCATCCTCTTCTCAAAATCAACTACTACAATAAGAACAGGATCACCCCATAATGGACAAGGTGAAATCCACTATTTTAGTTGAGGAGGCGGCGGAGATTTGAGGGGAGGTAGAAAAACAAAAAGGTTTATCCCAACCTAAGTTCTACATGATGAAGAAGTTAACTACCACAGATGCATCGAAAGATCAGATAGAGATAGACTTAAAAGATTTTTAAAAATCGATGATGATAATGGAGTTTGCAGTTCGAGCAAATACGAGGGCTCTAAAAGATGTGATTGCAATGGATAAGAAGTGGAGAGAGTATAAAATGGTCTTCAAGTTCATCGAAAGCAAAGGTCGATATCGCTTCGTGGGCAGCAATTTGGGGAGGTTCATGAGGGACAACGGAGTTCAAGCTGGGCAAATCTTGAGGATTGATGGGTTGTTTTGTTGGTTTTTTGTCTTGAATTTGGCCAAATGGACGGGACCCATTTTGATTTGAAAAATAAAGGAGGCCGAAATTGTTGACTTGGGGAGGGCTCATTAAATTAGGAATTGGACAGTCCTTCAATCAAGGAATCGGACAGCCCTTCAATCAATGAGATTTATTTTGGCAGTAGAAACAAAAAGGTCGCGTTCAAGTTGCAATCTCTGTTTTTGAGCCACCGAAAGCATGCACAATTTTTTTTTCTTTTCAATTTCATTTGGTTGTTACAATCTCAGAAAGAGCTACAAAAGAAGTGAGCTCATTTTTGTGTGTTGGATTGAGAGCTTTAATATAGTGAAACCCCTCTCTTGTCGTGGACGTAGATCAATTTGATCGAATCACGTAAATCCTTGTGTAATTGAGTTTTTCTTTATTTTTCTATTTGGAGTTTCATTTTTGGTACTCTTGATCAAATCACTGCGTTCTTATTACAACAAATTGGTATCAGAGCATCTCGGTTTCTAGGGCTACTTTCAGTCTTCCATAATAGCGTCTGTGAAGTTCTCGTTGTCGATATTCATTAGTCAGAATAATTTTGGCCAATGGAGGATTAAGATAAAGGCTTTGTTACGACGTGAAGGCATGGTTAGACCTATCAATGGGAAATACCTAGAGGATATGACTAGTGTTGAGATCGAAGAGATTGACGAAAAGGCTCACAACGCCTTGCAATTGTCACTATCTAACAATGTGTTTTGTGAAGTTGCTGATGAGGAAACGGCAGCGGGGTCGCTATTTGAAGGAATCTCTTACTACGAGATTATACCTGAAGCAGCGGATTTACACACTGAAGATGAAAGAAGGTACACCCATTCAGAAACACCTTAATGAATTTAATAAAATTATCATGGATATGAAAAACCTAGATCTTAAGATTGATGATGAAGATCAAGCTCTCATTGTGTTGTGTTCCTTGCCTGACTCTTATGAAAACTTTGTCAACTCTGTGTTGTATGGAAGGAAATCCATAAGTCTTGAGGATGTGAAGGCCTCTTTGAATTCTGCCGAGTTTAGAACAAAGTTGAATGGGTAAGGTACTGATAGGCAGGCTGATGGTCTACTAGTCAGAGGTAGATCGAAGACTAGAAGGGATAGTAAAGACCAATCCAGAAACTGTTCGAAGCCCAGGTCAACTCTAGACAAGAAATAGGTTGAGTGTTTTTATTGTCAAAAGAAAGGACATTACATGTCAGATTGTTATGCTCTAAAGAGGAAAGGAAACCAGCATGGTGAAACCTCAGATTTAACGAATATGGCTGTATGCATCAAAAATTACCTATGGAATTCTAATTTACTTTATACCAGAGAAAAGACGATGAACGTCATTATCTGAGTCAAGGAGGATCGTCTAATGTTGTAGCTAAACTAATGAGCACATGAAATGAATTGGCGAAGCATACGAGTCAATTGAACGATAAAACAACGAAGAAATGACTCTGCTGGGGAGTTGCAGAATGCCCTCAATGAATGTAGCACCATGTGTGATTTGCTCATGCCATTGTTCGCGGGGAAAGTTGGTTTGTTATTCATTGCTTCGTTGAATTCGTTTACAGCTTCGTTGGCCTACAACAAAATTCAAACGAAAGAAATGCCTTTTATTTAAGGCGTACAATGAAAACGAAAATTACAACTTTTTCCTTTATGAACAAACGCTCGGATCTCTATTATACGGGATCCTCGCTTGCGTGGGTTCTTTGCCTATGCCGGGGACTTTTTATTCGTCCGTGGACCACCGCGCAATTCCTATCCAGGTGGAAACCCGGGTTCTGGAACTACAGACGTGAAGGGGGCTCGTTTCACGAAGGAAACGAAGCGCCTGAGGGGATCACACTCACGAAGGAGAGGATCGCCTTCGGGGATCGCACTCACGAAGGAGAGGATCGCCGGAGCGGGTGAGATCTACTAGGAGAAATCCTGCGTCTGTAGCGAACCAGTTAAACACCTCGCGATTTGTAGATCCGACGTTGACCGAACTTGTGCTGCGGTGCTTTCGGGCAGCTGGTGGCCAACTGGAATCGCGAGCTCTCTCGAGAATCCCAAGATCGGTGAAGTCCAAGCCTCGAAAATCGCCAAAATCACGGGGTTCCAAAAATCCCGCCCGATTCAGAAGACCCCCTATTTATAAAAATGGAAGTGTCGCCCGACCCATAAGTGGCTCGGCCGCTTGGTGAGCCACGGCCAAATTGGCGAGGTGGCTCGACCATGGTGGTCGAGCCACCTCGGCCACTGGCGGTGGCTCGACAAAGTGGCAGTCACCTCGAAACTTGGCAGTGCGCCGTTCGTCGTTTTCGTCGTTTTCGTCGTTTTCGTCGTTTTCGTCGTTTTCGGTCTTAGGGCTTAGTTTTCTTCTGGTGATGTCGCCGTTGTGTTTGAGTCCGTATCCGATCAACTTTCAGAGCTCAAACAACTCGTTTACATTGACGGATTAAGCGGAGTTGATTCCGTCTCGTCGGTGTTTGAGTTTAGTCAACTCGCCTCGTCAAACTTCGTCGCCGGGTTTCCTCCACGACACGTCATTTCGTTGGCTCGTACGCCTTGCCAACTCGCTTCATGCGTTCGTCGACTCGCTTTATGCGTTTTGCGGAGTAATCACTCGCCAACGTTTTCGAGTCGTGTTATCGGACGGATCGTCGGTTGTCAACCCACCGTTTACGAGTCTTGTTCGGGTACTGATAAACAATTTTTAACGCCTACAGATACCCCCTCCAAAGCGTCTCAGTCTCGATTCTTGATGAGTCTGGGATGCTTTGGACATGATGATCCCTTCACTCTTTAGTTAGCGTGATAGGGCTTGTGAATGACTTCGGCGTTTGATCTCTCCATTCCCTTCAGTCTTTCCAGTGCTTTGTAGGATTGCTGAAGGTATTACGGTACTGCATTTCTTTTGTCTGACCGTTGTCGAGATCTTGACCAGAAGTCAATAGATGAATTTCTTTTGAGATTAGCTCCAGTATTTGATTCCTCCAATCCTCTCAGGTTCTCCAGTGCTTTGTAGGATACCTGGGGGTGTTACGGTGCTGCATTTATTACTTGACCGTTGTTGGAATTTCGAACTGTAGCTAATTGAGCTCATTTGTTGTTGACTCGTGTTGGTCAATTATCGTCCAATTGACCATCGAGATTCCTCCATTGATCGGGGAATCCTTCACTGCGACGCGTTAATTGGCGTCAAATCATATGGATTTTAGCCTTCAATCGGTAGTGCAGCGTTGATGTCGCGATCTTCACGTGGATCCGAACCGCGATCGATGAATCGCCGTGACGGCGGCGTTGGTTGGCGTCGCTACTGTATTACTCCTTGTTGGAGTGCATTCATCCACAGTGGGAGGAATTCTTCCTGGAATTTATTCCAGTCCCAAATTGCTGATTGGTGGGCCCTCCGACGGCGACGCACGAATCTGCATTGATACAGTGGGAGGAGTTCTTTCAACGTAGAACGCGTTGTCCGGCGTCAATATAAGCCTTGTCAGAATTCATCAATTTATCCCTCCTTGAGGTTCCACAATGGGAAGAAATTGAGGGTTATCGAGTTATCCTTAAGAATATGGTAATATTCTCCAGGAACTTCTCGTTAAGTTAGGAAACAGTTTATACTCGTAATCCTAGTTGGAGTAGGATTAGGCGACGTGTTGATCGACGTCGATGCAATCCATACGATCAAGTTTTCCCTAAGAATATTTTTTGTGAAAATATTCTTTCGGGAACTTCTCAACAAATTGGGAAACAGTTTATACTCGTAATCCTAGTTGGAGTAGGATTAGGTAACGCATTTATTTGCGTCGATGCAATCCGCACGATCGAGTTATCCCTAAGAATATATTTTTTTGTAAAAATATTCTTTCGGGAACTTCTCGACAAATTAGGAAACAGTTTATACTCGTAATCCTAGTTGGAGTAGGATTAGGTAACGATTTATTTGCGCCGATGCAATCCGCGACGATCGAAGTTATCCCTAAGAATATTTTTATGAAAATATTCTTCCCGAACTTCGACAAATTAGGAAACGGTTTATACTCGTAATCCTAGTTGGAGTAGGATTAGGCGATGTGTTGATTTGCGTCGATGCAATCTGTACGATCGAGTTATCCCTAAGAATATTTTTTATGAAAATATTCTTCCGGGAACTTCTCGACAAATTAGGAAACAGTTTATACTCGTAATCCTGGTTGGAGTAGGATTCGGCGACGCGTTGATTTACGTCGATACCATCCGAACGATTGAGCTATCCCTAAGAATATTTTTTGTGAAAATATTCTTCCGGGAACTTCTCGATAAATTAGGAAACAGTTTATACTCGTAATCCTAGTTGGAGTAGGATTAGGTGACGCGTTCATTTGCGTCGATGCAATCCGTACGATCGAGTTATCCCTAAGAATATTTTTTGTGAAAATATTCTTCCGGGAACTTCTCGAAAAATTAGGAAACCGTTTATACTCGTAATCCTAGTTGGAGTAGGATTCGGCGACGCGTTGTTGGCGTCGATGGGGGCCTTCGCGAGGTGTTATCCCGCCGAATAAATCTTCAGAATCTTTCTAAATTTGACGGAGGGAGTAGGAGCCAATCAATGGACTGATTTGGCACTATTTTGATATCCGGATAAGATTCCCATTAGGACTCCTAATTAGGGGCTGATTAGAGTCCTAATTGGATATCCAATCGGGTTACAATTAGAATTCCTACTTGTTGCCGAATAGGACTCCTTATTCAAAGAGGATTGGGTTCATGTGGGATTGTTATAAATACCCACAAACCCTCTTTCTTGCTGACCTAGGCCGGCCCCCCCTTCTCTGTGCTTTCCTCTTGTTTTCATCTCGCTTTGCGCCGTCTCATCTCCTTCGATCAACAAGGTATGCACACGAGAGTTTTGTAAATTCTTTTTCTTCTTTTTTCTTCTTTCTTCCTTTTTGTGCGCGGTGTGACGGAACCATGAGGGGAGAGGGAACCTGCGAGCGGCTGGCGGCGGGCTCGGCCGGGCCGGGCTTCGGCCTGACCGGCGCCCTGCTGGCTTCGGTCAGTGGCGGGCGCTCGGCCCGACCGGCTGGGTGCGCGCGGTCTGGCGAGCCTTTCGGCCGTCTTCGTGCTTGGTCCGCGGTCGAGCGGGGCACCGTTGGTGCTTCGGTCGTGGCTAGCGAGCCACGACCTGATCAAACGGGTTTCTTTTGCTGAATTCGCTGATTTCTCCACTGCATATCTGACTTTATTTTGTCCTTTTTGCAGTTTCCGATGTCGTCGCGAAGATCTCATGCTCCAAAGGGTCGATCGACTCGTACGCCACGTGAATGCACGCCTCCTTCTTTCGGTGGTGCGCCAGCGTTGTCGTCTTCTCGTATATATATACGTTGTATCCCCGCTTCGCTCTCCTTTGTGAGGCGATTGGGAAGAGCTGAAATTCTCCTTTGTGGGGACTGATGCTTCAGATTGTGTACACTCGTTACGACCCCGCTTCGTTCTCCTTTGTGAGGCATTGGGAAGAGCCGAAATCCTCCTTTGTGTGGACTGACGCTTCACAGATTGGTTTTGCTTGGTCATCACCCGTCTCGATATCTTTAACGGGAGCGATTTCATACCGTACCCTTGCCCTGTAGAACGAGACATACTGTCGCTTTGTTTACGCAACTATATTCATCATTCTCCGGGTATCTGATACGGATGAAATCGTCATACCCGTTATAAGGTCGTGACTCAATCTATGTAAGATGAATTCAACGCCTTTACTAACTGAATATTTTTTGATTTCAGTTGATTATTCCTCGGGAGCTTTTCCGACTTACGCGGTTGATGGACGCCATAGCGACTATTACTCCACGTGTGACGATCCCGTGATTTTTATCTCGCCTCGATTTGCACCCGGCACATCATCGGAGACGATTCAGACTGTAGTTGAGGGGAATTCCCGCATTCTCAGGCTATTGGTTATCGATGCGCCACTTGTAAAGGACACCAGCTCCACTGAACCTGTGCGAAAAATAGATTATCTGTTTGGCGACTCAGTTAAGGATCCGGATACGGCTCTTATTGATAGTGAGCGGTGGTTGAACAAAGACGACGAAGGTCCTTTGCATATTCCTCGGATACCTCGTCAGCCCTCATTGACTGATTTCAGGCACCACGCCGTGACACGCCGTATGTCCTGGCGTCTGACCGAGGAGCATGATCATATTCATTGCGGGTTTATTACCCAGCAGCCAGTTCCGGGTTCCAACAGGAATCGTGTCATCGGCCTTCACCCTGGGATTGTGGGGTTGGACACACCGCCCCGTGATGAGATTTTTGTTACCGCCTCAACTTTGAAGAATCATCTTGCTAGGTTGGGGCGAGAGATGCCGTCGTCTAGTCATATATTCTTCGGCTGGGTTCACTCGTCAAGTAAGCACTGGTGGGGTCGTCTGACCAATTACGTCCTCCACCGATGGGATGGAGAACTTCGTGCTTGTGGCCTGTATTCAGCGATTCGGGCCACCATGTATGGCCTTCCAATCAGTGCCAACCATTTCTTCACCTTATTCGAACTTTATAATCCAGATTCGAATACGTTTTTCACTAAACACGGTGAGTTGGGGCTGGCTCTACATGAGATGTACCGAATCTCAGATTTACCCTTGGGAAAGAATACTTCCCCTCCCATCAGGAACTAAGTCGGCTGAAGGAACACACACCCGACCGTTACGAGACTTTGTGGGATCTCACTTGTCATTATCATATAGCTCTGGCCCAATCTGAACCTTACGCCAAGAGGAAATCACAAGTGAGTCTAAAGCAGTTTGCCACGTATCTGTTCCAGCATTTGGAGGATAAGTCCGGCGAGGAAATATGTGCACGATCACCGCTCACCCCTTCGGAGGTCAATGAACTGATCGAGAGGTCCGAGGCTGATTCCTACACGCTCAGCTGCGCCAAAGAAGGTGTTCCCCCAGGGACCAAGTTTGCAACCTTTCTGTGGCATGCGGTGAAGCCTATCCAGTCAACAACTCTTCTAGCCGGCTATCTTGCAATCTGGCTGAAGAAATGTGTGGTTCCATATTAATCTGGTAATGCTTTACCTTTAGAGGTTCTTTATCCTGCAGTTCAGCTTGCCCACAAGAAGGAACTCTCTTTCCTCCCAGTAATGGTGGCCAACATTCACCGTGGATTGCGGCATATAGTCCAGGCGTTTACTCAGGGGAAAGATGAGCCATCCTTACATATCCCTTCCGTCCGAGTAGAGCTTCCATATACCTATTTAATGGCTTGGCTGGTCTTTCATCGTCCAGACATGATGTCAGCCCCGGGTTCTACAGAATCGTCTACTCCTTTCTTGCGGTTGATAGAGGATTGCAGATGGAAGGGGCGCGGCTTCACAGAGATTAAGAAACAACTGCAGATTCATAGAGGGTGGATCTTTTCCAGATATTTTCCTCGATTCTCCGGTCAATATGGTGAGTCCTTGGTCGACGAGGAGGTTCCGAAGACACAGCAGACTTCACTTGACATTGGCTGTTTCAACTGGCTAGTGAACATCAAGCCAGGCTATCACACTTTTCGAGTGAAAGAGGAGTGCTTCATTGAGCCTTATCTTCCCTGCCGTTCGCTCGCCAGTTCGGTTACGACCAGCTTTATGTTGGGAACCCGAACCGATGGCTCCAGACTCGTGGTGGACTCGTGGATGGCCTTTGAGCGTGGTTGTGGAGTGTCACGAGATGCACCGGTGCTAGATTTATTCTGCCGAGTTCAGACCGTCAGCTGGAGTCGACCTTTCTTCATTGCAGTTGGCTCTTAGTAGCTAACGAGCCAGTCCCCGTGAGGGCTATTTCAGATCTGGTGGCTGAAGCGACATCGCGAGCTGATACTCGGGCATCTCGGGTCACCATTCAACCTCAGAAGAAGCGTCGCCAAACTCCTCAGGCAGCCGAAATTGCGGAGGAGGTCCCGAATTCTGTTGCTGGGAATTCAGGAGAGGACCAAGCGGAGGCTGCAGTTTATGAGAAGGATCTTGGTACTCTCTCCTTTTCCCCTTCATTTTCTCGTCCTCTCTATCGGATTCTCATTCAACTGAATTTTCAGGAAAATCTGTTGAAGAAGAAGAATTTCGACCTTCTCGAGGGGTTAAACGACAGAGGTTAGTCCATAGGACTCGGGTGAATCCTTGGTCTCTTGACATGGACCTGACCAGCGATGATCCGATCAATGACGGAGGTAAGATCTCCCCATAATGTAATCTAATCTTTTAAATTCTCGGCTGTTGGAGACTGACATTTCTCCGTTCCCATGCAGGGGGCTTTGATTTTCTTCACTATGATTCTGCTGGACCTAGTTCCACTCATGTCGAGCCTAGCTTCACTCAACAAATGTATGGGGCTATGGCGAAGAATTCTGGGAATACCAATGTAGGACTTGATTCGGTGGAACCAGGTACATCTAGCGTTGATAATTCCTCTTCTGGATGGCGAATGTGAGAAATGAATGACTCGGAATTCGTCCCCCACTAATTGTCTCTTTACTTTTTGCTCTTTTAGAGAAATTGTAGGAGGCAAATGCACCAATCGAGACTAGGCAAGGTAACCCCGCTGTAGGAGGTAAGTCGCCTTATGATTGTTTGCCCATTTTTACTTGCATTTGTTCTTTTCTAATGCCTTCCCTTTTCAGACTTCTCGATGGAGGATTTAGTGGAATCTGGTCTATATGATAATACTTCCATGGATGACCTGCTACGTGCTTTGTCACAGGATGGCGATGCCCTTGGTGAAGATTTAGCCGAAGCCACAATTCCCGAGGAAGGTATGAATTTTGTTCTTGGCTAATTATAGGACCAGCCCCTTGGCTAATACTACTATAATTTAAAGGGCCTGAAAAATTCTTTCCAATAGTGGCAGACACTCCTCTTCCCGCTGCTTTCTCAGAATCATTTACCACGGCGACTGCTGAGATAGATGAGCACACTGAGGGATCAGCAGCCGTTGATAGTATTCCAGCGATAGGTACACCTCTGATGGACTCGCCAGTCCCTGAAACCATGCTAAAGGAGACGGGTAAGAGTCCCTTAACTGAATATGTCTTCGCCCTACTTTTGATTGAAGATTCTAAAATCCTCTGTTCTCTTATGCAGAGCCTACATCTCGCCTCCATGATTTGGCGAGGGCGCTGATGGCGGACGAAGATCCATTCCGGCTTATCATCTGTTTAGAAGTGCGCTCGTTCTTCTCATTGATGAACATGGTAATCGATAAGATTCTTCGTGGTGGGCTTTCTTTCCATCAGTTTAGGCCATTGCTTGGTCCCCGGACAGCCGTGATACAGAATATGGGTCATCCTGAACTAGCTCAAGCCATCGCCGACGACCTTGCTCATCTAGAGGGGCAGCTTTAGAGACTTCAAGAGCTGCAGGCTGCCGGAGCTTCCTCGTATATAGCTACTCAGACAGACGTGCGTTTAGAGGCATGGCGCGATGCTCGTGCTTTTACTGGACTCGAGGTCCAGATGCAGAGAGACCGCGCTGATCAGCTCGGAGTTGTTGTTGCTGAGACATATTCTTCCCTAAGCCACATCCAGACTGATATTGTAGCGTGTGCCGAGAGGATAGTATTGCTCAGGGGATAACTCCATGCCGAGGAAGATAAGATGAGTATTTTGGAGCTGGCCAAGACCAACAAGGAAGAAGCTCTCGTTGTCGTGTCTAGAGACCTCGAACTGTCGAAGCAGAAACTGATTGAGCTCGAGGGGGCAGCCACAAAGACATTGCATGTCGATGAGGAGTCTTTCAGGGCTGAGTTGCAGGGGGAACTCCACCGGGCTTATAGCAATGAAGTGTCTCAGCTCGAACAACAAATCTTTTATCATAGACTTGATGTCTAAACAGTTGTAGTTCCTTTTATATTCGCTTCAAATGAATCAGATCTATTCCTCTTCATTGTTTATTATGATTCTTTTACTTCGTTTGAAATAATTAACCATAATACTTATAGGATTTTTGGCAAATCCTCACCATCAACGGATTTGATTAGCCTTTACCAACTACCGTTTGAGTTGGGCTGGCGTCGCGAATTATCCAAATCCGTTCATACGTGACGTTGTGCTAAAAGAATGAAACTCTTTTAGACTTAATGCTATGATATTGAATACATAGGCTCGGTACTCTTTTACGGGCAAGAGTCCACCCGGCCACGCGTGTTACACGTAGACTCATCCCTTCTTAGGCTTCGGATAAAATGCCTCGTAATCGAACTCGTGTCTTCTTCAATCGGAAAAGACTAAACCGCAACGCTGCAGGTGTTGGCTTTATCCCTTCTTAGGCTTCGGATAAACTATCTCGTAATCAAACTCGGTGTCTTCTTTAATCGGAGAAAGACTAAACCGACAGCGTGTGGCGTCGGCTTTAGGGTTATTGGCCAACCCGGCCTTCAGCGGGTTTGATAAGCCTTTACCAACTACCGTTTGAGTTGGGCTGGCGTCGCGAATTATCCAAATCCGTTCATACGTGGCGTTGTGCTAAAAGAATAAAACTCTCTTAGACTTAATGCTACGATGTTGAATAATGAGGCTTCGCCTTTATCACGGAATAGACTACCCGCAACGCTGCAGGCGCTGGCTTTATCCCTCTTAGGCTTCAGATAAAATGCCCTAATCAACTCGTGTCTTCTTCAATCGGAGAAAGACTAAACCGCAATGCGCAGTTAGGCTGGCTTTATCCCTTCTTAGGCTTCGGATAAAATGCCCTTAATCAACTCGTGTCTTCTTCAATCTGAGAAAGACTAAACCGCAACGCTGCAGTTAGCGCTGGCTTTATCCCTTCTTAGGCTTCTCGGATAAAATACCCGAATCGAACTCGGTGTCTTCTTTAATCGGAGAAAGACTAAACCGCAACGCTGCAGTTAGCGCTGGCTTTATCCCTTCTTAGGCTTCGGGATAAAATGCCTCGTAATCGAACTCGTGTCTTCTTCAATCGGAGAAAGACTAAACCGCATAAGATTGATTGAGGTGGGAAAGGAAGAATGTATTCTATTTTCCGAAGGTGGAGAGGAAGGAGGATCTTGTCTCCTATCTCCGGGTAAGGGATGAACAAGAGAGGAAGGTTTTGTATCCTATCTCTTGCTTCTGGAGAGGAAGAATGTATTCTATCTCCAGGTAAAACGTGGGAAAGGAAGAATGTATTCTATTTCCCGAAGGTGGAGAGGAAGGAGGATCTTGTCTCCTATCTCCCAAGTTGGAAAGGAAGGATTTTGTCCCTGCTTCCAAAGGAAAGAGACTAAAAATGGGATCTCCATTTTGAGAATCTTGAAAGATGAAACTAAGAGTGGGATCTCCACTCCGAGAATCTAGAACAAGAGAGGAAGAATGTATTCTATCTCTTGCTTCCGGAGAGGAAGAATGTATTCTATCTCCAGGTGAAATGTGGAAAAGGAAGAATGTATTCTATTTCCGAAGGTGGAGAGGAAGGAGGATCTTGTCTCCTATCTCAGGGTATTGGAAAGGAAGGATTTTGTCCCTGCTTCCAAAGGAAAGAGACTAAAAATGGGATCTCCATTTTGAGAATCTTGAAGATGAAACTAAGAGTGGGATCTCCACTCCGAGAATCTAGAACAAGAGAGGAAGAATGTATTCTATCTCTTGCTTCCGGAGAGGAAGAATGTATTCTATCTCCAGGTGAAATGTGGGAAAGGAAGAATGTATTCTATTTCCCGCTGAGAAAGAAACTAAGAGTGGGATCTCCGCTCTGAGAGTCTTAAAAGAATGCGGATAGCTTTTATAGGCTCGCTAACCAAAATTTAAATGTGGACCTCTCGCTCATTGAATAAATTGAGAGGGATTTTGTCAAGGCCGGACCAGAAAATTTTAGTGGGCCCACCGTCAATGAATTTGATCGGAGAAAGACTAAACCGACAGCGTGTTAGGCGTTGGCTTTATCCTTCTTAGGCTTGGGATAAAATACCCGAATCGAACTCGGTGTCTTCTTTAATCGGAGAAAGACTAAACCGACAGCGTGTTAGGCGTTGGCTTTATCCTTCTTAGGCTTGGGATAAAATACCCGAATCGAACTCGGTGTCTTCTTTAATCGGAGAAAGACTAAACCGACAGCGTGTTAGGCGTTGGCTTTATCCCTTCTTAGGCTTCAGATAAAATGCCCTTAATCAACTCGTGTCTTCTTCAATCGGAGAAAGACTAAACCGACAGCGTGTTAGGCGTTGGCTTTATCCCTTCTTAGGCTTCAGATAAAATGCCCTTAATCAACTCGTGTCTTCTTCAATCGGAGAAAGACTAAACCGGCAATGCGTGTTAGGCGTTGGCTTTATCCCTTCTTAGGCTTCGGGATAAAATACCCCAGAATCGAACTCTGGTGTCTTCTTTAATCGGAGAAAGACTAAACCGGCAACGCGTGTTAGGCGTTGGCTTTATCCCTTCTTAGGCTTCAGGATAAAATGCCTCAGAATCGAACTCTGGTGTCTTCTTCAATCGGAGAAAGACTAAACCGGCATAAGATTGATTGAGGTGGGAAAGGAAGAATGTATTCTATTTTCTGAAGGTGGAGAGGAAGGAGGATCTTGTCTCCTATCTCCGGGTAGGGATGAACAAGAGAGGAAGGTTTTGTATCCTATCTCTTGCTTCTGGAGAGGAAGAATGTATTCTATCTCCAGGTGAAATGTGGGAAAGGAAGAATGTATTCTATTTCCCGAAGGTGGAGAGGAAGGAGGATCTTGTCTCCTATCTCCGGGTGTTGGAAAGGAAGGATTTTTGTCCTGTTTCCAGGAAAGAGACTAAAAATGGGATCTCCATTTTGAGAATCTTGAAAGATGAAACTAAGAGTGGGATCTCCACTCCGAGAATCTAGAACAAGAGAGGAAGAATGTATTCTATCTCTTGCTTCCGGAGAGGAAGAATGTATTCTATCTCCAGGTGAAATGTGGAAAAGGAAGAATGTATTCTATTTCCCGAAGGTGGAGAGGAAGGAGGATCTTGTCTCCTATCTCCGGGTATTGGAAAGGAAGGATTTTTGTCCTGTTTCCAGTGAAAGAGACGAAAAATGGGATCTCCATTTTGAGAATCTTGGAAGATGAAACTAAGAGTGGGATCTCCACTCCGAGAATCTAGAACAAGAGAGGAAGAATGTATTCTATCTCTTGCTTCCAGAGAGGAAGAATGTATTCTATCTCTAGGTGAAATGTGGGAAAGGAAGAATGTATTCTATTTCCCGCTGAGAAAGAAACTAAGAGTGGGATCTCCGCTCTGAGAGTCTTAAAAGAATGCGGATAGCTTTTATAGGCTCGCTAACCAAAATTTAAATGTGGACCTCTCGTTCGTCGAATAAATTGAGAGGGATTTTGTCAAGGCCGACCAGAAAATTTTTAGTGGGCCCACCGTCAATGAATTTGATCGGTGAGAGACTTTTGGAGGAAAACTTATTTAGGGTTATCCTCAAGAAACGAGTGAAATATTCCCTGAGGAACTTCCCGTAACAATGGGTTATCACGAAGATACTAAGGGTAGTATTTCTTCAGAACTTCCGCTTATCTAAGATTAATTGCCTGGCCGCTCGGTGATGAGGCGATATGTTCGCTTGAATAGACTGTCTATTACAAGCGGTCCTTCCATTGGGTTGAATTTACCTTTCTTTTTGGAAGTGAGGATTATCGGTCATCGGCGGCGGACCAAATCTCCTCTTTGAAACTGCTTTGTCGTACTTTCTTGTTGAAAGCTCTCGACATCCTAGCTTGATAGAGCTCAATGCATTATTGAGCCTCGGTAGCTTCTCATCTAATATCTCAAGCTCTTCAAACGCTTCGATGTTGTTCTTCGGTCGCCATCTCGTGGAAAGGGCTGGCGCGGCGATCTAACTGATTTCCAACGGAGAATCGCTTCACACCCGTGAAACTGTGGAGTACGGGTCCCTCCACATGCATGCATTTACCGCAAGCGACACCTGTAGTGCTTCTCCGAGTTTATCATTCAAGTCTCGCTTGTTATTCTTCACAAGCTTCGACAGAATTTTAATGATTGTCTTGTTGAACGCCTCAGCTAATCCATTTGCAGCTGGATTATAGGCTGTTGATGAGACGTCTTGTATTTTAAATTTTTTGCAAAACCTGATGAAAGAATTACTGATAAATTGGGGACCGTTGTCATGCACAATCCGTCTTGGGACACCATGTCGATAAATGACATGGTGTTTGATGAACTTGATGACGGTACTTGCCTTGACTTCTTTTAGCGGGATTGCTTCAGCCCACTTGGAGAAGTAGTCGGTGATTGCTAGAATAAACCGATCTCCTTTAACAGACGGGGGAAAGATGGGACCTACAACGTCCATTCCCCATGTTTCAAATGGCCAGGATGTAGTCGAAGGATGCAACTGCTCTGGAGGCTAATGCATATAGTTCGCGTGAACTTGACACGCGTGACATCTCTGAGCGTACGTGACTGCGTCTTTAATCATTGTTGGCCAAAAGTAGCCCATTCTCCCGATACGATCATAGAGTTTAGGACCAGGTTGGTGCGCACCACATTCACCTTCGTGTGCTTCGAAGGACCTCTTACCTCTTTGTTTGAAAGACATCGAGTAAAGACCGCCGTACTCCCTAATATAACATCCGCCTCCGTGTCGTAGAAGAATCTTGGAGCTCTTCGCGGATTGACTCTTTTCCTGCGTCATCGGCAAAATACCATGTAGGCGTGTCGATGATAGGAAAGCCAATCTCGGCTCCAATTTGGTTTGGGTTGCATGTACCTCTTTGGTAACTACCCCTTCACTTTCTTGTACCTCATCATATATCGGTACAAAAAGCTAATGAGTCCTGACCGTAACTAGTTGCTCGGTCTCGAAAGGTTGTGCTAACGACGCTACTTATTTGCCGGTACATCCAGCGTAAGCGTTTGGGCGGGATATATTCAATGAAGAACTCTTGAGCGAGTCGCCATCTCCTTGGTAATAGGGGACACGGTAATAGGGGACGGATCGGGATTTCTAACTTCGTACTCTCCGTGGATCTGCTTGACTATCAGCTACGAATCGCCGTACGCTTCGAGATTTCTAACTTGACTATCAACGGCTAACTGGTAATAGGGGACCAGATCGGGATTTCTAACTTCGTACTCTCCGGCGGATCGCTTGACTATCATTGCGAATCGCGATGCGGCGAGATACTCGACCCCGGCTCCTTGGCAAAACTAAGTCCAATAAGTGGCATTGTATTGACTCGTTATTAGAGCAAGGTTCGATTGAGTGAATAAGCGGGGCATGGCGTGATTCCGGAAACTAAGACAACCCCGACTCCGGCGAAAATCTTAGAACATCCGGGGACACTTGCCACGTTGGTAGCTTGAGAAGCTCCGTCAAAGTATAGTCGCCATATCTGTTGGTGTGATGTAGTGTTGACTTCGTGGACTTCATCAGGTAGTTCGTCATATAGCTCGGCTACTTCCGTTGTCGGGTTGGCAGCTAGGAGATCGCAAATCGCTTGTCCTTTGACTGACTTCTGTTATTTAAAGTGCAAGTCATATTGGGACAAGAGTAAGGCCCATTTCGCCAAACGCTAACTCATTGAGGCCGGCTGGGTCATAAATATTCAGACCGGATTTACGTTAGAGATAACATAAATCGTCTCTCCAACTAAATAGTGCCGCATTTTCTGAATCGCGAACACTAATGCAAGGCACTGCTTCTTGACCATTGGATATCGAGACTCAGCACCGACTAATATTACTCGGGTAATATCTTGCTTGTTAGTGACCGTCATCGTCTTGCGCAAGTAAAGCTCAGCGAGTGATCCGTTGCCTTGATGTAAATCGAAGCGGTTTCCGGCAATGATGCAACAAAACGGGAGGTTTAGCGAGATACAACTAGATCTCTTGAGCGCTTTACGGCGTCATCCCAAATAAGCGACGCCCTTCTTATTCAACTTAGAAGCGGTGGCATTTCCCAGATAGGTTCGATATGAACCGTCGGATGTACGCCAATCGCCCTTGTAACCCTCTGAGTTCCCTCAAATTTCTTGGGGGTTGTAAGTCTTGGATCGCTTTCACTTTATCAGGATCAACATGGATTCCTTTATTGGTGATGACGAAGCCGAGGAACTTGCCACTAGACATCCCAAGGAATGATTTGGTGGGCTTCATCTTTAGCTGGTGAGTTCGCATGAGCTCAAATACTGTTCTAAGATCTTTGATGTGATCTTGCTTGTCACGGCTTTTCACGACCAAGTCGTCGACGTAGCATTCGACCATTTTTCGGAGATGATCCTGGAAAATCTTAGTCATTGCTCACTGATATGTGGCGCCGGCATTTTTGAGGCCGAACGACATGACCGTGTAGCAATATATTCCGATAGGCGTTCTGAACGCTGTGTGTTTGGCATCATCGGGGTGCATCTTGATCTGATTGTAACCCGAGAAACCATCCATGAATGACATTCTTTCAAATCCACACGTATTGTCAACTATGACATCAGTGATTGGGAGAGGAAAGTCGTCTTTTGAACAGCGGCGTTCGGTCTCTAGTAACCACAGATCCTAATCGAACCATTCTTCTTCATGACCGGGACTATATTCGCCACCCAATCCGGATGTTAAATTTCCTTGATGAACCCCGATTCTATGAGTTTCTTCACTTCGTCGACAATTGCCTGCATAATCTGAGGACGAAACCGTCTTTGTGATTGTTTGACAGGTTTGACATCCACTTTGATGTTGAGATGATGTGTTGCCACATTATGGTCGAGCCCTGGCATTTCTTCGTAGCTCCAGGCAAACACATCGATATACTCTCTGATTAGGGTGATCAACTTTTCCTTCTCTTCTAAGGGGAGGGTATTGCTGATGTTTATGAGCTTAGGATGCTCCTCGTCACCCATATTAACCTGGACTATCTCGTCCTTAGTGGGGGGGTTCTCTTTGTTCGAATCTATCCCCGAACTGCTCTCTGAGTTGATGGATCCATGGGTCTTCCCATGTTGGCATATCTTCATCACTCTCAATAGTAGCGTGATCGACCGTAGCTATATTTGACATCAAAGCCTTGAAAGCTTCTCAGAATTGGTGTGAGAATCCCAAACGAAGAATCAGACGAATGTCCGTCTCCCTCATTGGGTGGATTATTATCAATCAGCCATGAGCATTCATCTTCTGAGGAGGATTCGTATCCCAACCCTCTTCTAAATGCATAGTAATTATCCGGCTTTCCTCTTGGGATATATGTCGCTTTAGGAGGGATTCGAGGACCTCGTCAGAAAATAGACCTTCCCTCGTGTCAAGTCATACCCCATTTTTCATGATATCCGGTGTTTGGACTATATCGAATGTGTGGAGGATAGGCCCATCGTCATCTTTATCTTCTTGAGAAAATGATTACGTTGGAGCGGCATCTCCTTTTACGTAAACCAAGTCTTTTTCACTACTTGATCTTCGTGGGATTACGAGTGTTGCCCCAATGGAGTCTCGAAACTACTTTTGCGTAAAGCAAGATGACCGGGTTGGTAGGTACAACTCTGGATCGTTGTATAAACCTGTCATCACATCATTCAAAGACAAG
Source organism: Asparagus setaceus (assembly GCA_012295165.1). Taxonomy (NCBI): domain Eukaryota; kingdom Viridiplantae; phylum Streptophyta; class Magnoliopsida; order Asparagales; family Asparagaceae; genus Asparagus; species Asparagus setaceus. Next base: position 83,683,150 of record CM022703.1, read on the forward strand.
GGGTACTCTAAATCGTCATTTATTGATTCATGGCAATTTGCCAATTACAATGTTCATCGGCGATTCTTCATCATCAAGATTGATTACAAGGTGTACAATGTCATTTAAAATAAAACCACGCTATAATCAAGCCCGGCCCGTGTCGGCTTCTTCACGTGTCGGTGCCTTGGTAGATGATTGATTTGGACTCATTACCGTAGAGGAGGAATCGGTGAAATAATTCTCCATCCCTTAAGCGGTACGTTTGTCGCGACCAGTCTTGACTTCATTATTTGTGTCTACATATTTTAGACACCGATGAAGAGTGGAGGGACTATAGCGTTCTTGTGGATCCAAGGCCGACCCAACAATAGGTTATAGGAAGTCTGCATCGATCACATAGCAAGTGACTTGGACTTCAAGTCCCCATCGGCACTTAATCGGATGTTACCAAGTAGCGGGTCCCAGTGTTAAATCCGTAAATCATTGTGCTGTGGGCCTTGACTTCTTGGCGAGGAATTCGAGCTATACATTAATCGCGGGGGCATGATACTCCGCAGCGGAACCGGGATCAACTTGGATCGGTTGACTTCTCTGGGCGATATACCTGTGAATACAGTGGTCTATCATGCTTGAATATTTAATGCGCATATCCTCCTTTGTAAAGCGTCGAGGAAATTTCGATCGCCAAGTTGCCTTGTTGTGCGAGATTCTTCGGCGTCGGCTTAATCGGCGAGGAATACTTGAATCGGCAAGAGCTTCTTGTAAAGCTTCGGGTCTCTTTTGATAATCGCGGCCTTCGTAGAGAGTTATTCTAGCGGGATGTTTGCTAATTGGGCCATGACATCGGCGGTATGGAGAGTTTGATGTTCCCAGTCTATCCCTCTGTCAGGCGATTGAATCGGAATTTGCCGGGAGTTGTGCTTCCTGGGCTTGTGGTTGCTTCTCCTTTGCTTCAGCTATTTTCTCTTTGGCAGCCGTCTGCTGTTGTACTTTCTCTGCTTTCAGTGAGAGGCTGCGGCCACCCGATTCGATAAGCGTCTTCACATTCGGATTTGGAGTCTCTGGATACTTGTAGGTGTATTCGTATTCACTCCTTGTGGCAAAGACTTCATGCTCTTCTTCAGAAAACTGGAAAGTCGCTACTTCTTCATCGTCCTTCTCTAGAATTGCTGAAGCGGCATGGCATAGTTTGCCTTTTCCTTAGACTTCTTTTGGCCGAGGATGTAGTCCATCGATCGCCTTCCAAAGAAGTCGTGGTGGACCCAAAGAATTTCTCCATTCTTTGTCATGTGCGTACGAGCCCTTCTCACGTTGCGTGAGGATCTTCATTCACCATCTTCATTCCTACCTTTATGACTGGCGTTGGTTGAAACCAATCAAAAAGAACTGATCCGAAGCTTATAGAGACTGCATTTGCTCCCACCTTCTTCTCTTTAGAAGGTTTTGGAGTAATGACTCCAACATCGATCAAGGCTTGAATCTTGTCCCTGAGATGGTAGCAGAATTTTGTAGGATGATGTACCGCCCTGTGATAAGCCACCGATACTTAGGATCCGTAACCTTTTTTGCCTCCTCTTGGTTTACAATCGGGGGCAACTAAATCTTATTATTCTCCAGAAGGAATTTAAAAATGCCCGGAACCTCCTCGTCTTTGAACGAGTAAGTCTTGGGAAACCTTGAACCAGAAGGTTTCTGATTTTGAGTTTGTTGGCGCTATTGAGGCTGCGATTGCTGTGGTGCACGCTGTTGCGACTGCTATTGTGGTTGCAGTTCGAATGTTTGATTGGCATCTACGGACTTTGCTGGCGCCTTATCTCTGCCGCGTGGCACAAAATTACGTTTGTTAGGTGTTTGTTGCCGGTGGCCTCTTTACGCTTTCTTCCTTTTAAGGAACCTTCGACTTATCTCCACGAACCTTCAAGTCCTTCCACGTTATAGATGGTGCTGTCCCCATTGCTTCAAGCACATCTATCGACAAATTATTGTGGCAGGTCTGGAGGATAAACTCCTCTGTTATCGGATCCCGGCAGTTCATCGCCTTGTTAGAATAAACGGCGAAGGTATCTGATTTCTCCGTCTTTTTGCTTCGTCGAATAATGTCGATCGATGCCGGTATCGTCATCAAAAGAAATTGGTGAGGAAGCTAGACTCCATGTCATCGGCTATGAATGCTCTCGGCTTGAGGCGGTTTACAATCGAAGCTGCCAGCGAAAGGTACCAACGAATGGCCAGAACCATTAAGGGCTCGTTTCAAGATATTACCCCAAGTGGGACTTGAAGTATATCGGTGTTGAGTTGGTGAACCCTTCCGATCAGCGGCGTGAAGTTTATTAAGTTAAACTTTGGGTATGGGATTGATTCCACTCCCTAGGATACGGGCAGGGATGCGGTTTTCTTCACCTCTTCTTGCGGAAATCAAAGAGTTGATTTTATTCTCGAGGTTTTTGATCTTCTCATTCTCATGAGTAACAACATCTGCATTATGCCCAGCGTTGCGTGGCTCAGGGGAGTTATCATCTTCTTGTGCTTCCTCCTGGTCCGAATCGCTGTCATCTTGATCAACGTCGATGCGTTGACTTGATTCACCTCGATGCTTTGTTAGGGCTTGGATCTGTTGGTCATGCATCTCTCTCATCGTTTGCATGGCCAAATCCATCTCTAGCTTGAAGTTTTCTCGCTGCTTGGCCAATGCTTCATCTAGCATTTTAGCCACTTGATCTGTACTGATCATAAGCGCTTTTCGGGGTTGTCCCTCACTAGAAACTGTATTTTCGGATGCCATTGCCGACCCAGCGTCTGATACTTCATCCTCTGAAGCTAGTCCTCTCAAAACCTTGTCATAATTGGACCGCCGAATAGTCGGCTGCCAAGCGAGTTAACCGTTGCGATCGCTAGAAATAAGCGCGGCGGCGGTTCCTTCTTGGTCATATTGTTAGTGACCTCGGCAACTCATTGGCTCGAGGTCGATCTTACTCGCGCCTTGCACGGGTCTCGGCGTTTCCGTGGTGAATCTGGAAGGCCGACACCCTTTACGGAGTTTCGATGGCAATTGCACTCGAAAACCTTTGTCTTGATGAGCTTGGAGCCGGGCATGACAGCGTCGGTTTAGGGAACCCGCCGAGATTTCTTTGCACCACATGCGATAGTATAGCTTCGTGCGTAGTCGTCGTAGCGATCCCCGAATATAACATCGTCGTCATCGAGGCAGCGTCTCTTCGAGAATGGCCTTGTTCACGAAACTACCGAAAGTGGCTCGCCTTGACTTTTCGCTTATGTAGCGTGAAGTATCGGGGACTCTCGGACTTGATTTTCAGTCGGTTGGTGGGGTTGCGAGGAATCTCCGATCCTTTTGGAATGGGTGCAACCTCTGTATGAGGAGTGACCCGTGATTCCTTCCGAGGACCCAGCGATCCTTGATAGTTGGTTTGGTGGTGGTGGCGGGAGTGGGCTTCACCACCGGTTGAGATCAAATGCCTTTGACCTCAAAGGCCGTCGCTGTTGTCTTCGGCTTAAGTCTTTGGGCTAGAAGGCTGGAAGCTTGGCGATTTTGGCGCCGTGCCAGGTGGGGTTGGAGCCTTTGTTCGATTTGGGCCTCAAACTTGGCGTGTGTTGGCGGCTTCTTTACCACCTCCTTCTTCAATTCCACGAGCGCTGCACCAAGCTTCGTGCACTGCTGGAGTCGTGGCGCCCGGATCGCTCTGAAGTGTGGGCGGTTCCGTTTGACCGGACCCACTTGTTGGTTGGCGGCTTGGATGGACCGTGTCGATCACTCGGTGAAGCCTGCGTAAATCTGGATCTTAGATCCGCTTTGTAGCGGACCCCATCCATGGATTACCGCGGCCTTGGTATGTTTGCGCACCATGCTTGTAAATTAAGCCTTTGGGCTTCGCTTGGAGAGTCACGAGCTTGTCATCGGCGTTCATCTCGGCGCCATCGTATCTGGACTTGAGCCGAAATTTCGCTACCTGCGGCGAGGTTGGACTTCGCCATCACGGGCTCTCGTCGAGGAGGCCATCGGGTTCTCCTTATAGCGAGACCTTCTTGGAAGCGCGGGAGGCGGAATCACGGAGGGCGAGGAAAGATACTCCTCGTGCCTCTGGCGGTGAACCGAACTTCGACCTCTTCCTCCACGGGATGGGGATCGCGGTTGCGATGCGGCGACCTCCGATCGAGGCGGTGGCTCCCGCCCGGCTTGTTGGAGGGAAAGTTGGTTTGTTATTCATTGCTTCGTTGAATTCGTTTACGGCCGTTGGCCTACAATAAAATTCAAGCGAAAGAAATGCCTTTTATTTAAAGTATAATGAAAACAAAATTACAACTTTTTCCTTTATGAACAAATGCTTTCGGATCTCTATTATCACGGGATCACAAACTGCGTGGGTTCTTTGCACGTAGGGGACTTTTTTTAGTCCATGGACGCGCGTTCCCATCGGTGAAACAGGGTTACGGAACTTCTGAGGCGTGAAGGGGCTCGTTTCACGAAGAAGCGGGCGCTGAGGATCACACTCATGAAGGAGAGGATGGCGCCGGGGATGCGCCTCCGCGAAGGAGAGGATGCGTCGGGCGGGTGAGATCTACTAGGAGAAATCCAGTGATCTCATGGCCGACCGAGTTTGCTTACCTCGCGATTTGTAGATCGGCGTTGACCGAACTTGTGCTGCGGTTGCCGGAGCGTTGCGTTGATGGCTGAGATCGCGAGAGCTCTCGAGAGAATCCCAGATCAGGTGAAGTCAAAGCCTCGCGAAAATCCGTCAAAATCCGGGGTTCCAAAATCCGCCCAATCAAGAAGACCCCTATTTATAAAAATCGAGTGTGCCTGACCACAAGTGGCTCGACCCAGGCCAAACCACCTGGCCACTGGCCGAGTGCCTAGGCCAAGTTGGCGAATGGCTGGCACCGAAAAAGTGGCGAAACCTGACCACTGGTAAGAACCTCACCAAAGTTGGCCCGGTCGCGCCGTTTTCGTCGTTTCCGTTGTTTTCGTCGTTTTCGTCGTTTTCTGGGTCTTCGGACTTGATTTTCAGTCGGTTGGTGGGGTTGCAGGAATCTCCCGATCCTTTTTGGAACGGGTGCAACCTCCTGTATGAGGAGTGACCCGTGATTCCTTCAGAGGACCCAAGCGATCCTTGATAGTTGGTTTGGTGGTGGTGGCGGGAGTGGGCTTCACCACCGGTTCAGATGCAAATGCCTTTGACCTCGAGGCGCCGTCGCCTGTTGTCTTCGGCTTAAGTGCCGGGCTAGGAACTGGAAGCTTGGCAGTTTTTGACGCCGTGCCAGCTGGGGTTGGAGCACTGTTCGATTTGGGCCTCCAAACTTGGCAGTGTGTTGGCGGCTTCTTTACCACCTCCTTCTTCAATTCACGAGCTGCGCACCAGCTTCGTGCACACTGGAGTCTTGTGGCGCCTCGGGATCGCTCTGAAGTGTGGAAGCGGTTCCGTTTGACACGGACCCACTTGTTGGTTGACGGCTTGGATGGACCGTCGATCACTCGAGGCTGAAGCCTCTGCGTAAGTCTGGATCTTAGATCCGCTTTGTAGCGGACCCCATCCATGGATTGCACGGCCTTGGTATGTTTGCGCACCATGCTTAGTCGTCGCCTTTGGCGGGCTCGCTTGGAGAGTGCGTGCTTGTCATCGGCGCTCATCTCGCCATCAGACCGGACTTGGCCAAGAGAATTTCGCCACCGCGGCAGCGGGTTGGACTCGCCATCCCGGGCTCTACGCCGAGGCCCATCGGTTCTCCTTATAGCGAGACCTTCTTGGAGCGGCGGGAGAGCCGATCTCGAGGACGAGGAAAGATACTCCCGTGCCTGGCTGTCGAACCACGAACTTCGACCTCTTCCTCCACCGGATGGGGATCCGCTGTTGCGGTACGCATCGACCTCCGATTCGAGGCCGGTGGCTCCCACCGGTCGCCAGCCTTGTTCAAGGGAAAGTTGGTTTGTTATTCATTGCTTCGCTGAATTCGCTTACGCCTTCGCTGGCCTACAATAAAATTCAAACGAAAGAAATGCCTTTATTTAAGGCGATAATGAAAACAAAAATTACAACTTTTCCTTTATGAACAAATGCTTTCGGATCTCTATTATCACGGGATCACCGGCTTGCGTGGGTTCTTTACTGTCTTGGGGACTTTTTATTCGCCCATGGACCACCGCTGCAATTCCCATCCGTGGAAACCCGGTTCGAACTACAGACGGAAGGGGCTCGCTTCACGAAGGAAACGGAGCTCGAGGGGATCACACTCATGAAGGAGAGGATCGCCGGGATCGTGACTCACGAAGGAGAGGATCGTCGGGCGGGTGAGATCTACTAGGAGAAATCAGGCCGTCGTAGCCGACCGAGTTTGCTTACCTCGCGATTTGTAGATCCGACGCTGACCGAACTTGTGCTCGCGTGCCGGGCGTTGCGTTGATGGCTGCGGATCTCGCGAGAGCTCTCTCGAGAATCCCAAGATCGGTGAAGTCCAAGCCTCAAAATGGCCAAAATCCCGGTTCCAAAATCCGCCCAATCGAAGACCCCCTATTTATAAAATGGGTGTGTCGCCGACCACAAGTGGCTCGACCCTTGTAGAACCACCTCGGCCACTTGGCCGAGGTGCCTAGGCTGTTGGTCGAGGTGGCTCGGCCAGTGGCCGAGCCACTCGCCACTTGGCCGAGCCTCCGACCAAGTTAACCCGAGTCGCGCCGTTTTCGTCGTTTTCCGTTGTTTTGCGTCGTTTTCCGTCGTTTTCGGTCTTAGGGCTTAGTTTCTTCGGTGATGTCGCCGCTGTGTTTGAGTCCAGATCCGACAACTTTCAGAGCTCAAACAGCTCATTTACATTGACGGATTGCCGGAGTTGATTCCGCCTCGCCGCCGCTTGAGTTTAGTCAACTCGCCTTCTCGAACTTCGCCGCCGGGTTTCTCCACGACACGCCGCTTTCGCTGGCTCAGACGCTTTGCCAACTCACTTCATCGTTAAATCGGCTTCGCTTTATGCGTTTTCGCGGAGTAATCACTGCATAGCGTTTTGAGTCAGCGTTATCGGACGGATCGCCGGTTGTCAACCCACCGTTTACGAGTCTTGTTCGGGTACTGATAATCAATTTTTAACACCTACAGCCATGTGTGTCTCACTAATGGGACATTGTATACATCTTCTCCAACTTTCCAATACATTTTGAATCACCACATTCGGAGATCGGACGAGGGAGTTATCGCTAAAATGGTCCAGAGTGTTTCGGCAGTGGCCGAGACACAAAAAGTGTCTCGCATATATCTCAGATATTTCACATATTTTGTCCATGATACACTTCAAATCTGAAGACATTAAAACTGTAAAAGTTGTATCTCTCCTCATCATCTTTCCAACGCATCTTGAATCACCTAATTCAGAGATCGTATGAGGGAGTTATCGCCAAAATAGTCCAAAGTGTCTCGGCAGTGGCTGAGACACAAAAAGTGTCTCGGCCATGGCCGAGACACCAAATGTCTCACAGATTTTAGCCATGATGTGATTTGAATCTGAAGAATCTCAAAAAATAAAAGTTGTAGTTCTCCTCATCAGCTTTCGAACGCATCTTGAATCACCTCATTCTGAAATTGCACGAGGGAGTTATGGTCAAAATAATCAAGATAATTAAAACTACCGTAGCCTTTGGCCGAGACACAAAAAAGTGTCGCGCCCAAAGAGCCTTTGGCCGAGACACAAAAATTGTCGCGCCTAAAGAGCCTTTTGCCGAGACACAAAAAGTGTCTCGGCTATGGCCGAGACACCGAGGTGTTTTCTTATCAGCAGGAGGGATTTGTTTGCATTTATGGGTCCCATTTGACTTTATATGCACGTGGGGACATCCATTAATGTTAGTGGACGGTTACACCCTTGAAAAACGCCCACTAAGTGCATAAATGGGGCTTAAACGTGCCTTAAAAGGAGGAAATAACAGTTACAATGGCCCTTTGGCCGAGACAGTTGTAACTGTCAGGACAACTAGAGAACAAACCGCCTCGTGAACAAGAATCGCCTTGATGAACAAAGGTCATGAGACACTAAAACCGCCTCGTGAACAAGAACTATTTATGCTCTTTGAGGCAGTTATACTTTCTAAAGCCTATAAATACCCCTTTAACACGTGTTATTAGGGAGGGGGGAAAATTTTGAGTTAGAGATCTACAGAGAGAAGGAGATTTCAGACTTTAAAGCAGCAAAGAAGATTTCAAGAACATTTCCACGTGGAGATTCCTCGATTTAAGCTTTGCCTTAATACATGGGAAGAGTAGATATCTTACTTGGCTAAGATATTTGCTTAAGTTCTTGTTTCCTTTGTGAAACATAAACTCGACTCAGTCAATTCGACGATAGTTGCTCGGTGGTCCACGGATCACGCGTCCCCGGCACAGGCAATGATCCCGCGCAAGCAAGAGTTCGCTACGTAGTGACTTCTGTTCGTGTTTGTAAGAGAGTGAGATAATTTTTTATTTATATTCGAGAGAGGTACACGTGTAATCTTTCATTTGTTTTCATTCCTAAAATATTTTGGAAATGGAAACTACGAAGAAAACCATTCTCGGCGTAAACACGATAGTGACCACAGTGGGAGACAACAGTCTCAACTTTGAGACTGTCGTGTCGCAGCCGAGCAATACTCAAGATGATGTGATGGTCAATGGCTTGGATTATGTGTTCAATCAAGCCAAGTTTGAGGAATATCTTTCCTCGTTTTTATCAAGATCCTCTTCCCTAAGTGCGTATGATCTTATCTCCAAGGAAGACTCAACGGAAGACTTCCTGATTGTTGTAGAGGCTTCCCTTTGCAACATCATTCCTGCCCCAAAGCCGAGAACCTGCTCAAAGTACAACAACTCGACAAAGAGGGCTCACGAGACAGCAAAGGAGGGTCTGCCAACTTGCAAAGGCCTTGAACCGATGGACACGCGATATTACTCGTGCTCGCAAGCTAGGAGGATTCATCAAACGATCGAGTCACCTCAACAGCAAATCATCAATGCTTCTGCCAATGAGAAATGGGTTCTTGTCAAGAGTACTCATTCAACCAAGGAGGAGCGCGTCCAAAAGAGTCGTGCATGTAATGCGAAAGTACACGCGGTTGCCGCTTCAAAAGTACAACAGTTAAGAAAGAAGGAATTGGCCAAAGAAATGCCAAGGAGTCGCAAATTTTGATTTTGAAATTCGAACTTGCGCCAAATCAACAACCGGCGATTGTCATCGCTTTTGGCCGAGACAAATTAAAACGCTCGCCAAAGCAGCTAACCGAGACAGCCTAAACCGCCTCGCCAAAGAGTTTAACCGAGACAGCTTGCAATCGCCTCACCAAAGGGATTTCTCTCGCGATATTTTACTCGTGATATCAAACTCCGTTCTAGCTCCGATCACCTCACCTTCCGCCTTACCGCTGCTGAAGCCTGAGATTCACCTTGATACATCAAAATGCAAAATTCTAGTGGTTAATTGCCTTGGTCCCTTGTATGTGAATCGAGGCAAAACACCGATGAAAGAACGCTTGTGTCCGATGGTCAACGCCCAAGGTGTTCCTCAGACTGGGGGTCGTTCACAGTCTCTCATCAAGTCAATCGATGTTCAAAAGTGTTCCGCCACCTCCAAACAAATTGGGACGCATCAATATACTTGTTCAAGACCGCGGCAACAAAGAAACCAGAAGCTCGCACTCCTCCGGAATCCTATTGCATCTCACCTGAGTATTCCTCAGAGGGTCCGTGAGCCCGTTAAGACTCCACTCTCGCATGAGGGAGGTCCTAAACGTGTGGCTCATAATGTGATGAGCAACGATCGTCATATGATTTTGGCTCATTCGAAGCCTTATAATCCACATTCCCAAAAGAAGACGTGTCTCTCAAATGGAGATGGCGTTATACTTGGGGGTGGAAGGAAAATCCATAAGAGACCGCACCAACAAACAATAGAGTGTTCCGGTCATCATGCCGATGAGTTGGACCATCAAACTGGGGGTGCGAACACTTCTTCAACTTGAAAGAGGGCAATTGAAGCAACAGGTCCTCCTTGCACGTGTGAGAGGCTTATCAAAGCAATACTCTCAGAATGCCACTGCTCTCACCAAGTCTCACGGAGAGTTTCTATATTCCAGTGACTTTCTGTGCTAAGATCTACTATATGAGATGATGAGTTCCCAGAGGTGACCATCAACATGACTGGCAAGGAAAAGGAGAAAATTAATTTCGATCCCGAGTTAACCCCTTGTGAGGGTTGATGAAAAATTTCTCAAGAATGTCTCTAAGCTAAGTAGCCGGTAGACGCAGAGATTATTTAAGAATGCATGAATCAGACGATGAAATATCTGACACTTACTCTGCCGTTGCCTCTAATGACACAATGTCGAGTGTAGGGTTAACTAGAGAAGTGCTCACTATCACTTCTAAATCCCTAGCCCAAATGCTTCAAGAAGCCCTGGCTAAGCAAAGAGTAGAGATCAGAGCTGAAATGAAGATGGAGATGGAATTAACCGTGCATCAAATGAGAGAACTTCAGGCTCAGAGAACTCACTAATTTGAGTCCAGCCAAAGAGCAGAGTTTAATCATCGTATTGCGCACACACCCACTCAAAATACAGAAGAGGACGAAGTCATTTTGACCAATGCACCTCTCAATAATAATGCTATAGTTGGAGGTCACCCGCCATTCGTGACGGGGTGATCCGTGGAACTTTCCCAACATCGTCCAAAGAAGGATGAGGGTGAAGACAAAATGATGAAACAGCTCGAAAGTAAAGTCAATGCCTTAATATCGGCTCATGAAGTCAAGAAGACTAGCATTCTGTGTCCATATTCAAAGGAGTGGGATTCAATTCCGTACCCGCTAAAGTTTAGTTTGATTAACTTCACGCCATTCGACGGGAGAGGCCTGCCAACCCAACATTTAATTTACTTCAAGTCTCACTTGGATATAATCTCCAGAAATGAGCTTTTGATGATTCGATCATTCGTAGGCACACTTCGCGGAGCAGCTTTCAATTGGTATTGACGTCTCAAGCCAGGTAGCATCAACTGCTGGAATGACTTGGAAAACTTGTTCCTCAGCAACTTCTTCAATGACGACACCGAAGTCTCGATTAGAACCCTTCTGGATGAAAAGCAAAGAAGTGGAGAGTCAATTGATGATTTCGTCAAACGCTTCCGCAATAAGGCCATAAATTGCAATGATCCAATCACTGAGGAGTTCATATTACAGACGTGCCACAATAATCTCTCCATTGATCTGTTGGAAGTCATGGGGGTTGTCCCACCAACTACATGGAAAGATTTGAAAATACAAGGAGAATAAGCAAAACGTTTCCTCAGAAGGAAGAAAGCTGAAAGAGGAAAAATGATGGCTGACCCCTCGGAAGTAAATTTTGCCTCTCACAATAAAGGAAAGGCACATGTGGCTGCTGTTGACGTAAGTCAAACATCGCAACTACGACCGCACCAATAACCTCGAGAGAAACAAAAAGCTTCTAAATCAGAATTCCACGGGGCATACTCTTTCAGGGACGAAGAAGTTCCGATTATTTTCAAGCACCTCCTTGACAGCAACAAAATCAATTTGCCACCCATTACAAATCAGGAGGAGGCTAACAAGACTTCGGACCCTAAATACTGTGCGTACATACCACAGGAGGGTCCATCATCCTACTGAAAGCTATTTTGTCCATAAAGACAGTATCTAGGCTCTAATTGACGTCGGGATCATAATGTCAAAATGACGAACTTGGTAAAGCTCTTCGAGCCTATCGTACTATAGCCCGGACACTTACAAGAGCAACCCCATGGGTACGAGGCAGATCCCGCTTGCTCATCAAAAGTGGTAGCAAGATGATGATGTCGATTAATAGGAAGTTTTTGGGGAGATACTATCCTTAGTATATTCAGGATAACCTATAACCAATGTTCCCACTATGAACCGAAAGATAAGAAAATATCTTCTTTTCTTCACCTTCTGCCAACTCTTCTAAAATCTCCTGCCAATCCTATTCAACAGGATGGTAGGCCCACAAAAAATTATCTCTGATAACTCCACCAGAATCTCCCACCAATCCTCTTCAATAGGATGGTAGGACCACAAAGAAAAGAACTATTATGTTAACTATTACCTCTGATAGTTAATTCTTTCCCTCCCACTTAGTTTAATAAACTAAAACTCCCATTGTGAGGTGAAATATGTTCTTTCCTTCAATATTTTTTAGAAATCAAATCTTCTCCCACTGGGTCCAGTACGACCAAACCTTTGAACAGTTATGGTCATTATTTATTTTTCAGTACGACCAAACCTTTGAACAGTTAGGGTCATTTTAAATTTTCACTCCCACTTGGTCAAAACTTTGAATAGTTAGGGCCAAACCATGTAAATTGGGTAATCAGACCTTCATGCAGTTAGGGTTATCTAAATTCCACCTTTTACTCACATGAGTTAAAAGGTATCTTCAGAGTCAATGCCATGTGGCACGACTCAAATTTGATTCCTAGAGTAGAGATCCCACTCTGAGTTTCCTTCCAGATTCTTCAATGTGCGTGCATTCACAATCTTTCAACTCTAAGTTCACGTGAACGACGAGTTTTCAGTTGAGAAGTGGGAAAATAACTTCTTCCTCTTCAACACAATGGGTTCATCTTCGCCCCAAGAGAAGACACAGCGGGTTTGTCTTCGCCCCGAGAGAAGATACAGCGGGTTTGTCTTTGCCCCAAGAGAAGACAACAATTTCAAAAGCCAAATGATTTATTAAATCTACGCCTATTTATGCGTAGTAGGTGTTATTCCTGTCCTTAAACTAGGAATAAGTCAGCGTCTAACATACATCGCTGGGTAGTCGGCCCCATGATAATTGACCAAGTCTACGATTCAAGATCGTAGTAAATAAAGTCTATGTATTCAATACATAGCCACCTCATTACGACCTAATGATTTATTAAATCTACCATTTATGTAGTAGGTGATATTCATGTCCTTAAACTAGAACTAAGTCAGTGTCTAACACACGGTAGTCAATTCCCGTGATAATTAACCAAGTTTACGATTCAAGATCGTGAGCAAATAAAGTCTATGTATTCAATACATACCCCACATCGACCTAATGATTTATTAAATCTACGCCTATTTATGCGTAGTAGGTGTTATTCCTGTCCTTAAACTAGGAATAAGTCAGCGTCTAACATACATCGCTGGGTAGTCAGTTCCCATGATAATTGACCAAGTCTACGTATTCAGTATCGTAGTAAATAAAGTCTATGTATTCAATACATACCCCACATCGACCTAATGATTTATTAAATCTACGCCTATTTATGCGTAGTAGGTGATATTCATGTCCTTAAACTAGAACTAAGTCAGTGTCTAACACACGCCGCCGGGTAGTCAATTCCCGTGATAATTAACCAAGTTTACGTATTCAGTATCGTAGCAAATAAAGTCTATGTATTCAATACATACCCCACATCGACCTAATGATTTGTTAAATCTATGCCTATTTATGCGTAGTAGGTATTATTCTTGTCCTTAAATCAGGAATAAGTCAGCATCTAATACATGCTGCCGGGTAGTCAATTCCCGTGATAGTTGACCGAGCCTACGTACTTAATATCGTAGATAGATGTCATTACCTAATAACACCTAAACTATGCCTTCATGCATAGGGATGTTATCTCTATCCCTTACCAGCGATAAGTCTGCATCTAACACATGCTGCCGGGTAGTCAATTCCCGTGAAGATGACAAAGCCTACGTATTCAATATCGTAGCACAAAGTCTAAAAGAGTTCGTTCTTTTAGCACAACGTAACATGTAGAACGGACTTAGATAAACTACATGATAGCCCAACTCAAACGGTAGTTAGTAAAGGCTCATCAAATCCGTTGATGGCTGAGGGTTTGTCAAAAATCCTATATCTATCATACAAGCAATAACTTGCGACAGCGGGTTCACTCCTCCAGCCAGGGTTAAGCACTTTCTCCCACCGTGATTTTAATGCACTTTGTAGCTCATTGCCAGTGCAAATGTGCCATTACATCGCCTCAAGAAGCTCAAGCATGCTCAGGCAGATTCTCGTTCTGAAATTGCCCTTGGAAGTTTAACTGCGACTCAATCACAAGCCTCCGGACGAAGATAATCAGTTTAACGTCAACTCTCATCAATATCAATCAATTTCAAAATACAACAACTCTAGCTCTTGATTTCAAAAGATGGTCAGCGACATCGCGTAGCTAGAAATTAAGAAGCAATTCATGAGTCCATTCAACAAAGTTCAACGTTGGGCAAAAGCATGACTTATCTTATCCAAAGTATTCCAGACTCCTCGATAAAATATGGCGGAGCCTGAAAACTTTGGAGGGGATATCTGTAGGCATCAAAAATTACCTATGGAACTCTAATTTACTTTATACCAGAGAAAAGACGATGAACGTCATTATCTGAGTCAAGGAGGATTGTCTAATGCTGCAACTAAACTAATGAGCACATGAAATGAATTGGCGAAGCATACGAGTTAATTGAACGGCAAAACAACAAAGAAACGACTCTGCTGGGGAGTTGCAGAATGCCCATAAAGAATGTAGCACCGTGTATGTTTTGCTCATGCCATGTGTGTCTCGCTAATAGAACATTGTAGATATCTTCTCCAGCTTTCCAACACATCTTAAATCGCCTCATTCGGAGATCGGACGAGGGAGTTATCGCCAAAATGGTCCAAAGTGTTTGTGATGGCGAGACACAAAAAGTGTCACTAAAGAGCCTTTGGCCGAGACACAAAAAAGTGTCTCGCATATATCTCAGATATTTCACATATTTTGACCATGATACGCTTCAAATCTAAAGACGTTCAAAATATAAAAGTTGTATCTCTCCTCATCATCTTTCCAACGCATCTTGAATCACCGCATTCAGAGATCGGACGAGGGAGTTATCGCCAAAATAGTCCAAAGTGTCTCGGCAGTGGCCGAGCCATGGCCGAGACACCAAATGTCTCACAGATTTTGGCCATGATGTGGTTTGAATCTGAATAATCTTAAAAGATAAAAGTTGTAGCTCTCCTCATCAGATTTCGAACGCATCTTGAATCACCTCATTCTGAGACTAGACGAGGGAATTATGGTCAAAATAATCAAGATAGTTAAAACTACCGCAGCCTTTGGCCGAGACACAAAAAAGTGTCGCGCCCAAAGAGCCTTTGGCCGAGACACAAAAAGTGTCACGCCCAAAGAGCCTTTGGCTGAGACACAAAAAGTGTCTCCGCTATGACCGAGACACCGAGGAGTTTTCTTGTCAGCAGGAGAGATTTGTTTGCATTTATGGGTCCCATTTGACTTTATATGCACGTGGGGACATCCATTAATGTTAGTGGACGGTTACACCCTTGAAAAACGCCCACTAAGCGCATAAATGGGGCATTAAATGTGCCTTAAAAGGTGGAAATAACGGTTACAATGGCCCTTTGGCCGAGACAGTTGTAACTATCTGGACAACTAGAGAACAAACTGTCTCAGGTGAATAGTAACTATCTCGATGAATAAAGGCCACAGACACTAAAACTGCCTCGTGAACAAGAATCGCTTATGCTCTTAAGGCGCTTATTCTTCCTAAAGCCTATAAATACCCCTTTAACACGTGTTATTGGGGGGTAGGGGACAATCTGACTTTGGCATCGGATTTTTGGAGAGTAAGATCTAACTTTTAGAGATTTGCAGAGAGAGAAGGAGATTTCAGACTTCAAAGCAACAAAGGAGATTTCAAGAACATTTCTGCGTGGAGATTCCTCGAGTTTAAGCTTTGCCTTAAAACTTGGGAAGAGTAGATATCTTAGTTTGCTAAGATATTTGCTTAAGTTCTTATTTCCTTTGCGAAACATAAACTCGACTCTGTCAATTTAACGATCGTTGCTTGGTGGTCCACGGATCACGCGTCCCCGGCACAGGCAAAGATCCCGCGCTAGAAGGAGTTCGCTACGTTGTGACTTCTATTCGTGTTTGTAAGAGAGTGAGACAATTTTTTTCTATGAATTCGAGAGAGTTACATGTGTAATCTTTCATTTATTTTCATTCCTGAAACATTTTGGAAATGAAAACTACGAAGAAAACCATTCTCTGCGTAAACAATGGCAAAGGCTCATGTTGTCGATGTCACTGAGACGGTTCTTGCAGTATGTCCCTTGAATGACCGTTCCGATAGAGAATGGATCTTGGATACAGGTACGTCTTATCATATGTGTCCAAATAAAGATTGGTTCACTACTTACAAAGCTATAAGTGATGAGTCAATTTTGATGGGCAACAATGCAGTTTGCAAGACAGTTGAGATTGGTACAGTTCGCATCAGGTGTCATGATGGGATAGTGAAAACTTTATCAGATGTGAGATACATCCCAGACTTGAAGAAGAATCTGATTTCCTTGAGTTCTTTGGATTCTATTGGGTGTTCTTACACAGGTGGAGGTGGAGCTCTTAGAGTTACTAAGGATTCATTGGTTGTGATGAAAGGTAGCAAAGTGAATAGTATTTATGTTCTCCAAGGCAGTACTGTGACAGGCTCTGCAGGTGTGTCCTCTGATGCTGACAGGGACACTACTCAGTTGTGATATATGCGCTTAGGCCACATGAGTGAGAAGGGGATGAGCATTTTGAGTAAACGTGGTTTACTCTGTGGTGATCATACATCATCACTTGACTTCTGTGAGCATTGTTTGTTTGGGAAGCAAACATGGGGTCGACTTCTCGATAGGTTCACATATGACAAAGGACACTCTCGATTACATCCATTCAGATTTGTGGGGACCGGCTCAGGTTCCATCCAAAACTTTATCAAGCCGCATACTTCATTCCAATCTCCATCAACCTCGGCCGTGTAATAGGGAGAAGTCATCCCGCTGGGACAAAACCTGTCCCCCGGCCACCGGCCGGCTCCTTTCCTTGCCGATGAGATGATACCCCTTGATGGCCAACCCCATGTCCCAGCTCAGCATTGTTTCCCCCTTGTGTATCGACCCCCATGGGTGTCTCTCCTAGCGCGCCTTCAGGAATGATACCAGTGGCTTGGCGGCCAACCCTCTCCTCGGCTACGGCTAATAGTCGGTCGTCCTCCCATTTCTCTGACTCCGATGACTCCTCTTCCATCAGGTTCTCTGCACTCTCCCTCAGCCGTTTGGCTCCTCGAGGACCATGGCTAGATTTCTTTTGCCAAGTCCTTCGATAGCCTGACATATCGCCTGTGACGACACCCTTGGTCGTCTCCTCACGCCCTGCAGCGGCCGCCCCAATATCGGTCGCCTCGCCTCCTCCCTGTCGAGACTGAACCCCCTCTAAAGATGACTCACGTCAATGCCGTTTAGCCGGTCGGGCCAACCCCTCTTCGGATTCTTCAATGGACCCTTCGTCCGAAGCCGACTCGGCCCTCGGCATTCTCCCAATTATCCCCCCAAAAGTCACGTTATGAGCCCTCGACTCATCGGAGGGACCAGGAGGGGTTGAAGAAATTCCGTGGAACCACAAGACCGACTTGTGGAGCAGAGCTCCCATCGTACACGGCCCGTGTACTGGAGGATCTGCTTCAGTTCCCGATAGTCCTCGGCCGGCAGAGGCTTTAGCTCCAGAGTCTCTCTTTTGATCTCTGGCCAAGACGCACAGCCCAAGTTCGAGTCGTCCCCCGTAATCCAGACGAATCTATCTTTCCATCCTTTGACCGACTTGGGCAGATCGAGGATGACCTTGAACTCCCCCAACATCTGAAGAGAGTAATGAGGCGTCTTCCGAATGGTTATGCCGACCAAGTGGCTCAGCACACTCATCTTTGGCTGAATCGAAAGCCAACGACAGATGATAGTGAAGCCGACCAATATGGCTATGGAGTTAGGCGTCATTTGCATCGGAGACACGCCCATCTCGTTGAACATTTTTCGGAGAAAGGGATGCAGCAGCAGCCGGAGGCCAAACTCCAAGTGCTTGATGTACAAAGGAGCCCTCTTGTCGCCATGGCTATACACCGGAGATGATTTCGCCGGTGCCTCCAACTTGTAACCCTTCGGTATGTCAAACTTCGAGCGCAGAGACTTTATCTGTGCCCGGGTCACCTTCGAGCAGAACTCATCAAGCTGCTCTCGGCGATCGGAATCCATGCGAGATCTGTATCGCTCGCCAGAGGATCGCCTGAGTTTGTAGTTGAAGAAGAAAGTAAAAGCTTCTTTTCCCCTCACCGCTCCATATTTATACAGGAGCCCACTAACACCACGCCCGTTCATGATCAACGGAGGAGATTGAAGCTCCGCTCCCGAGGCACCGCCTCGGGAGATGAAAAACCCCTCCTACTTGCTTCAAGAGGGGCCCACCATTGAGAAGTGACGCCCGATGGCAAAGCGCTGGCGACATCAGCAGCGTTCCACCAATAGAATGTTCGAGCCTCTTCTCGAACTCCCTTCCATCCGACCAGAGCCATGCTATTTATTTCACTTGGACTCATTTCCAACCGACTCCAAGTGAAAGGGGCCAACTGTTATGGTCATAACCACTAATTAGTGATTAAAGAGGAAAAATAAGTGTTAACATGGATAAACCTTTTTGCTCGTCAACTTGGAGCGACATGAACCTCCACACCCGACCCACGGGGCGGCCTACGCTTATCGTCCTCACCACGGTCCGTTAAACGACTATCGCCATAGCCGACGCGAAAGGCGGTGTGGGTCAGCCTATCAATAACTCTCTCCCACGAACGACGCGAAAGGCGGTACCAATCGTCCGCCCAACCAATTGATTCCCTCGAAGCTATCCTTCCAAGTCGCTTGCCCCCCCCGAGCGACATGGGGGATGACCAACCATCGCCTTCTAACCGCTAGTCCCCCCGGACGACACGAAAGGCGGTACTAGTCGTCCTCCGAACCAGTTATCTACCATAATCCCTTCCAACCAGTCGTCTGCCTCTCCAGACAATGCGAAACAAACCTAACCCCCCTTTCTTAGCTATCCGCCCTCCTGGACAACGCAAAGGGCGGTACTAGTCGCCCGCTTAATCGACATTTAATGGACGCCTCTAAGAGGTAAGTCGGCCACCCGCCAGCCTCTCTTTCTCATCCTATGTGGTTCCTCCACTGAATGACGGTTATACGGTATTCAAACCCATCAACATCGCATTAAATGCACTGACAGCCCCTTAACTCCTCCATCTCTCATAATATTTAAGACACCTCGGACCCATGAGGCTACAGGCGCCGCCAATCCCATCGTATTAATGGCGAATAGACAACACTAATTCTCAATCTGCCCACAACTTCGACACTGTAAAGACCAGCCCGCCAGGTAGGCGACAAAGAGGTGCTCACTAATCACCGCCCACACGGGAGAGAGGGTCGACTCATTAGTGGTTTCTCCCCCAATGGAAAGATGAAAATACCCCCACAACCCTAGGTATAAGTAGCAATATGAACAGCAAACCAAGTAAGTGATTTTCTCTGAGTGAATTTCCTCTCCCTATTGTTCCTCTCCCTCATACTAACTTGACCGTCGGAGGAACCACCGGAGATCCCAACTCCGCCTCTTCCACAGGTATTTTCTCGTAGGTGAACCCCCTGAACGGAGCAACGTCACCGGACATTAGGAGAGAAGGCGGACTCCGCTCTCTTAAAAGCTAAACTCACACCAAGGTTAGTGACTGTGATTATATTAATCAACAAGAAGATAGACTATTTACTTGATTCATAAAATGGGCTAAAGTTGGACCATTTACTCTAGCAAAATGATCTGAAAATGAAATTAAATCAAATTTGTAGAACCAGAAAGTAAAAAAGACTTACCTCGGCGTGTTTGTATTGCTGTTCCACATGTTTAGGAATGCCTCCGCAATCCAGTCACTCAAAAGTCCCATTTAGCTACTTTACATCACTGAAGTGAATTATTTCCCAATCTCTGAAGTTGTCAATTCCCTCAACCTAAATACATTAAGCGAGAAATATACTTGGTAATGATCAACTCAAAATTTAGCAACTTTTTTTTTTTTTGCCATTTTTAGGCACTTCAAATAGGGTTCAACTATGGAATAGGTAACAAAAACTCACACCTCTTGAGGAATGCGATGGTCGATTCTTTGGATCGAGCTTGAATTTAAGAGCAAAATTAGATCCATTGAAATCCTAGAAACGCTTTCGGGGGAAATATTGAGGAGCAGAGGAAGGGGATGAAGCTCATACCTCTTGAGGAACTCGACAAATATGCTTTTGACTCTTGACAGTTTTCTCATCAACGAAGAATCCAGCCATGGCGTCCATCAATTTTAATTTTAATTATAAATTTTTTCGCCTCTTTTCTCTTGATTGATGACGATTGGGTTTTGGCGGGGAATATGGGGGTTTAGGCGCTAGTGTTGATATGATAAGTAGAAGATTACCTTATCACCCTTTACTGGGCCCTATGATTTTATCTAAACGGAACTTTTGTATTAGCTTGTTATTAGGCCGAAATGCTACAGGAACGGCCACATCAGAAATAGTCAGGTTTGGGCTTCGGGAAAGCCCATCAGGTGATATTAAAATCTTGGTATTTTTATATTTTGATCCCTCTAAACTTTCATATTTCAAACGCACTTCCACAAAACATTGACCTTGCTATTAGGTTCCTTGATTCTCATAAGTTGTTTCAAACTAGCCCCTCAAATCAAGAGTGGAACTAGCAATTAGAGGAATTAATATGAAATAATGCAGAATGTGGGACCTAATAACAATTACAAAGACTTTATGGACTAATTTTGAAATAACTAGAATTGAGTAGTGACCAAATAGAAATTTCAATGACTTGAAGGAGTAATTTTAAAATAGAAAGATTCAGGGACTACTATAGAAATAGCCGATAAAACTTTGACTTCATCACGAAAGTGTGAAAGTTTTAAACCTCCATATAGCAATTTGTTTCTAATATTATTTACTTTATTCCTTTGAATGAAGATTGAAGTTTGGTGTCTACAGAATGTCACCTAATCAGAAAAGGATACGTACATAGTTTCTGACAAATAATTTTGCCGCATAAGTGGTTGCTCTTCGTCCCACAAACAATGTTGTGTTAAAATTAGAATAACACGACAATTAGAATATTTTTAAATTAAATCTTCACAATGTGTTTTCTGTAAGTTGGTCTTGTCATCTATATTTGTTCTACATATTGTATTCCGAAACAGAAACAGAGCAATGGAAAAGCGTGATCCTCTTCAATGAACACATTCATCAATATGTAACTAAAATGTCTGACAATAAGCTAAAAGTTAGTACAACAATAGCAATTGTATCATAAAATGATTGGATTAAACAAAACATGCTGACAATAAACAACCCATTGACACTTTGAACCCTATCTAAAAAATAAACAAATTAAACAGAGAACTCCTACATTCTCAGCTGGTTACACCATCACATATAATTTCCTTGGTCTGCTTCTAATGACCGTCTTCTTCTTCATCTGAATTTACAAAGCTAAGCCAAACCTCTGCACCCCTTTCTCCGCCATCTCCACGCAACCTCCATATTTCCATCCTCTGTTTCGCTTTCAATTCACTGCTTGCAAGAAACTTCGAATAATCTCGACCCATAAATCTAAACGTTTTAGCCGTAAGATACTTAAACTTCATTCGGTACTTGTTCCCTTTATATCAAGAACGTTAAC
Source organism: Asparagus setaceus (assembly GCA_012295165.1). Classification (NCBI taxonomy): domain Eukaryota; kingdom Viridiplantae; phylum Streptophyta; class Magnoliopsida; order Asparagales; family Asparagaceae; genus Asparagus; species Asparagus setaceus. The sequence goes on from CM022703.1 coordinate 83,704,761, forward strand.
GGAGATTTCTCTCAGATTTATAAGCTTCTACCGCAAGATCCTTCATAGGCTGTGTGGCATTGTTAATGTCGGATCTCGTCAGCTGCAACCGATGCTGATTAAGCTCGACATCAGATTTGGTGATCTTTTTGGCGAGGAAGAACTCGTGATGAGTCAAACCCATCTCGTTTGCAGCTCTGCGCCACCCAATCTCAGCTTTTCTTGATTCTTGTGCAGTTGTTTCTGATATCTTCTGCTTCTTGAAAGGCAGGAAGTCTGGAACCTTGGAGGATGAAGGCCTCTTCTTGTAATTCCCTGGAGAAACAAGAGGAGGAAATGTGCTTCTGCCGAGGCTGAGCCAAGAACTCTCCAGCGGTGCCCTTGTCTTCTTGGTCGATAAGTTAGAGGGGTACGGCGACGAACCCGGGAAGGAGAGACTGAGCCAAGAACTCCCTTCAGTTGGTTCTTTTAAAACCGCCATTGCCTTCTCCCACTTTTTAAGCTCCATGAACCTCTTCTCGATCATCTCTTGTCGTCGAGGGTCGATCTCGCTGCTGTCTTTCTTCTCCGCCGGTTTCTCTTGCTCCTGAGAGATAGAGCTCGAGCCTACAGCGATTGATAGCTTCAACAAATCGTCGCCAAAGTTTTCCATCTCCATCTTGAAAATAGATTGATTAAGCAGAGAGATGAAGAAGAAAGACAACTTCGATCTTTAACAGAGAAATAATGCTACTTAGTTCATCTATGTAATATATATATAGAAAGAGTAGAAGTAGAGTCGGGATAGGAAAAGGAAATTAGGGTTTTGCAAATTGGTAAGTAAATCCTAGTCCAAGCAGGTTAGGACTAAGGATTTGTCCGAAACTGGGTATGTTTCCTTTTCGATCAGGTGCTATTCTTCAGTAAGGAAACTAAGGATAAATATTAGAAAATCACCCTTAACTTTGGACGATAATCAAATACCCCAATAACTTTTAAAATATCAAGAAAAACCCGCTAAGTTTAGGGGTTATCTGAAAACCTTCTTTGACTCTAGTATTTTTTCAAAAATTCCCCAAAAGCATGAATGATAATTTTCACCAAAGAAATATATCCCCGTGGTAATATTATCCACCAATGTGAAAATTGTGTTTAATGTCATAAAGGAAATTTCTAATAAAATTTAAAAGTTAAAAGGGGTTGTGTGATAACCCCTAAACTTAAATTGTGTTTTAATAGGTTGTTATAAGGAATTTTCTAATAAAATCTTAAAGTTAAAGGGATTTCGATAACCCTTAAACATTTTTTTTGGTTGGTTGGTTGAAGTTATGGGTGGATTATCTAATAATCATACAAAGTTAAGGGGGGGTATTCTGATAACTAGCCGGAAATTAACTGTTGATGTATGAAATCACACCACCGATCTTTTGGGTTTAGTTCTTAAGAGAGTGTGGAGTCCGCTTCTCTTCTTATATCCGGTGATGTTGTTCTCGCTGGTGGTTTTCCTACACCAAAAGAGACACCTGCGGAAGAAGCGGAGTTGAAATTTTTGGTGGTCCCTCCGACGGTCAAGTTAGTAATGGGGAGAGAAAATTAATGGAGCAGGAATTCACTGAGAAATAATCACTTACTTGCTTTGTAGAACAGTTCTCCATTTATACCTAGGGTTTTGGGGTATATTCGTCTTTCCATTTGATGAAAGACACGGTGAATCAAGACTTTCTCCACGGTCGATTAATGACCGGGTGTGTATTTTCATTGTCGGCCACGGTGGTCGCTTTACAGTGTCAAGGCGTGTGTGGACCTATGGGTTGGTGCCGCTTATTCATCATTAATGATAGGACTCGGCTACCATCCGCACCAGATAGTCCAAGGTACCTTAAATACCGTGAGAGATGGAGGAGTTATGGGGTTAACAAAGGTATTTAATGCGATATTGACATATTGCCGGATCGATTTTATGTAACCGCTGCTTAGGTAAAGGGAGCCACGAGGACGAGAAAAGGGGAGTCGAGACCGGCACTCGACATCTTCTCTCGGTCGCCTTTGAGCCGAAGTTAGTTCGAGGGACTACTAGTACCGCTTTCGCCGTCAAGGGTATGGGTGTCGAAAGGCGGCTAACACTATCTTCGTGTTGTCCGGGCGACGACGCATCAAAAAGTGACTCTATGGCAAATAGTCGGTGGAAGGGACGCACGCGACCGCCGTGTCGCCTAAGGAGAAAAACTTGTGGAGGCCACGACACCATCCCTCGCCGCCCGAGGGTAGTCGTATGGTACGGTTGAGCTCGAATGAAAAGTGCAAGATGTCCACTAGACTTGTTATGGAGATCAGCGTCGTCCTAAGTCAATGGACCAAAGTGTTCGAAACGATTAATGCTCAACGTTTTTCCTCTTTAACTACAGATTAGTGGTTATGACCATAACAGTTGGCCCCTTTCACTTGGAGACGGTTGGAAATGGGTGCAAGTAAAATAGATACCATGGCTCTGGTCGGACGGGGGCGAATTTGAAAAGAGTCTCGAATATTCTTTTGACGGAACGTGGTTGACGTCAGTGAACGATTCCTTGGCCAATGGCGTTCTGCCTTCTGGGCACAATAATGGGTCCCCCATGAATTGAAGGAAGCGGTTCTTCTTTTTTCGAGGTGACACTTTGGGTTCTGAGCCTTAATCTCGTCCGTTGATTATGGGTTGATTCGATGCTGATGGATCTCTCCATAAGCACAAAGCGGTGAGGAAGAAGGAAGTTTTTTACTTCCTTCATTCTCCAAAGATAAACTCCTACGATCTTCAAAGAAATGATATAGATATTTTCCATGGATTCGATCGCCGAAGCAAGGTGATGAGTTTCGCCGGTGACTCCAGCATGTGATTTCGATTCAAGGTTGATATTCCGAAGGGATTTAAGCTGGAAGCGCCAGCGAAATCGTCACCGATGTACTGCCATAGCGAGAAGAGAGCTCCTCTATACCTCAAGCATTTAGAGTGTGGTCTACAGTTGCCGTTGCATCCATTCCTTTGAAAAGTGTTCGAAGAGTTGGGAGTGTCTCCGATGCAGATGAAGCCCAACTCAATCGCTATACTGGTCGGCTTCACCGCCATCCGCCACCGGTTGGGGATTCATCCCAAAGTGAGCGCGGTTGAGTCATCCGTCACCGCGGATCGCGTAAGACGCCTCACTACCATCTTCAGATGTCGGGGGAGTTCAAGGTCATCCTCGAACTTCCTAAGTCGAACAAAGGATGGAAAGATCGATTTACCGGGTCACGGAGATGACTCCAACTGGCTGCGGACTGGCCGAGATAAGGAGAGAGGCTTTGAGTCGAGGCCTCGCCGAGGACGAGCGACAAGAGTCAAGCAATTTCGGCACGCTGACCACGTAATATGAGTGCTTTACTTGACAAGTCGGTTCTACAACTTCATGGGATCTCGTCGATTCCCCTTGGATCCCATGACGAGGCAAGAGCGCATAATGTGACCTTCGGAGGTATGGCCGGAAGGATGGCTTCGTTGGATTCAGCTTCTAATGAAGAAACTCCCGAGGAACCAGAAGGGATGTCGATCGGCAAGCCAAACGGCAACGGCGAGAGTCGGCCTCAGAGGAAGTCCAACCTATGCAAGGGGGAGGCGAGGCGAGGACTATTGGCCACGAAGAAGTGGCTGCGAGTGTCACTTCAAGGGGCGCTGTCGATTTTCGAAGGACTCGGCAGAAGAAAACCAGCCATGGTCCTCGGGGAGCAAGACGGTTAGGAGAGAGTATAGAAAATCCAATGGAGGCGAGGTTGTCAGAGTCGGAAGAGGAGGCTGGTTCACAACCGGCTGAAAACGAGCTCGGGGCCGACGCACGGGAAAGGGCTTTTCTCAACCGATAGGAACCTCGACCCGAGCTGCTGTGGAGATGGTTCCCGACGGAGCTGAGACTCGGTCAAGAGGAGGCTTCTAATTCTCAAGCAGAACAGCCGCACTGATGAGGCAAGGAGTCGGTGGGAGGTGAGGGGACGGGTTTTGTCCCCTCGGGGTGGCCCTCTCCCTATTATATGGCTGAATCTAAAGTGGGGGTTTGGGATAAGGCAAGCGACTCGTTAATAGGGGCGCTCCCTCTGATTGACCGATATGAGGGAGAACCTGATGCGGAGCACAGGTACACTCCTGTTAATCACTTGGATGTTCGCTCGTTAGTGCTTCAATCTAGATATATGCAGGCCAAGGCTATAGAGCAATTTAACTTGCCTGAGGACCGGGAGTTTTTGAAGAGGATCCCTAATGTGGGACTTCATGTGATCCTCCGAAGCTACTTGACCAGAGGATGCCTTGTGGAGCAAGAGATGTATAGTCGGTTAGCCCAAGGTCATCATGCTTATGAAAAACTCTGTAAGAAGCATGTATCTCCAGAGGTCGGCGAGAACGATGAGCTCGACCAAGTCATCAAGAAACTCTCGGTCAAACAAGTCAAACTTGACGATTGGCGTCGTGAAATGAAGGTGAGGGAGTAGACCATTGCAGAGCTCAAGGCATCTGGTGCCAAGTTGTCGGTTGAGATTAGAGAGCTTTGACAAAGACTTCATGATAGTGGTGGAGGATCTGAGCTGACCAACGAGGTATACAGGGAGCGGGATTTGGTCATAACACAAGTTGCTCTCGAGAAGTAGATCTCGCAGCATGCAAAAGTTTGATTAGAGCAGGAGTTGGCCACTAGTCGACAACTTTCGGATGAGTGCGCCAAACTTAAGGAGTCTTTAAGCAGAGCTGAAGACAGAGTAAGATATCTGGGGTTGAGTGACCGCCAGTTGGCAATTATAGATGAGGGCCGGCCTGCCATTGTAGGCGTTAAAAATTGCTTATCGCATTCTAACAAGACTCAGAACGGTGGGTTGACAACCGACGACTGTTCGATAACGCTGACTCAAAGCGCTATGAAGTGATTACCCGCAAAACGCATAAGGCGAAGCCGATTTAACGATGAAGCGAAGTTGGCAAGGCGAGCCAACGAAACGACGCGGTCGTGGAAGAAACCCGACGACGAAGTTTGACGAGGCGAGTTGACTAAACTCAAACGCCGACGAGACGGAATCAACTCTGCTTAATCCGTCAATGCAAATGAGCCGTTTGAGCTCTGAAAGTTGATCGGATACGGACTCAAACACAACGGCGACATCACCAGAAGAAAACTAAGCCCGAAAGACCGAGAAAACGATGGAAAACGATGCAAAATGGCGAAAACGGCGAACCTCGCCATCGATCGAAGCTACTCTACCAGTGCCCGAGGTGGCTCGTTATCATGGTCGAGCCACCTCGCCAATCCTGGCCGAGGTGCTCGTCAAGTGGTCGAGGTGCTCGCCACCATGGCCGAGCCACTTGTGGTCAAGACACACCCACATTTGTATAAATAGGGGGGGGTCTTCTGGATTAGGGGGCTAGATTTTTGAAACCTCGAGGATTTGGCGGGATTTTGGCGGATTTTCAGAGGCTTGGACTTCACCCGGATCTTGGGATTTTCTGAGAGAGCTCTCACGAGATTTACAAGCCATCAACGCAACGCTCCAAGCACCGACGCAGCACAAGTTCTCCAACGCCGATCTACAAATCACGAGGTGTTTAACTCGGTCGCTACAGACGTACCGTGGATTTCTCCTAGTAGATCTCACCCGCCCGCATCCTCTCCTTCGCGGAGGCGATCCCTCGGCGATCCTCTCCTTCGCGGAGGTGATCCCTCAGCGCTTCGCTTTGTGAAACGAGTCCCTTCACGCCTATAGTTCCGTAACCCGGTTTCCACCGATCGGAATTACGCTGGTCCACTGATGAATAAAAGTCCCCGCATTGCAAAGAACTCCACGCAGATCCCTAAAATAGAGATCCTCGTGGTTTGTTCATAAAGGAAAGTTATAATTTTCGCTTTCATTGTACTTTAAATAAAAGGCATTTCTTTCGCTTGAATTTTGTTGTAGGCCAACGGCCGTAAACTAATTCAACCGTTACAAAAGATTACGGGCGACCACATGAGCCACCGCCCGCACGGAGGTCGCCGTACGCAATCATGCGATCCCCATCCCTGGAGAAAGAGGTCAAGTTCGTTTGACCGCCAGGCACGAGGAGTATCTTTCCTCATCCTCCGTGATCCAGCCTCCCCCACCGCTCCAAGAAGGTCTCCGCTGCAAGGAGAACCCGGCGGGCCTCCGATGTAGAGCCCCAGACGGCGAAGTCCAACCCGGCCAGAGGGTAGCGAAATCCTCTTCGCCAAGTCCGTGATTACGATGGCCGCAGATGAACGCCGATGACGCTACCGCACTCTCCGTTTAGCCCGCCAGCGCGACAACAAAGCATGGCGCGCAAACATGCCAAGGTCGGTAATCCATGGATGGGGTCCGCTACAAAGCGGATCTAAGATCCCGACTTACGCAGAGGCTTCAATCGTGATCGACGGTCCATCCAAGCCGCCAACCAACGAAAGTGGGTCCATGTCAAACGGAACTCAAGCGCTTCCGTGATGATCCGAAGCGCCGACACTCTGCGCAGCACGAAGCTTTGGTGTAGCGTGCTCGGAATTGAAGAAGGAGGTGGTAAAGAAGCCGCCAACACACCGCTGTGTTTGAGGCCCAAATCAACAAAGGTCCAACCCCACCGGCACGGCCAAAACCGCCAAGCTTCCAGCCTCGCCCCAAGACTTAAGCCGAAGACAACAGCGACGCTACCGAGGTCAAAGGCATTTGCATATGAATCGGTGGTGAAGCCCACTCCGCCACCACCACCAAACCAACTATCAAGGATCGCTGGTCCTTCGAAGGAATCACGGTCACTCATACAGAGGTTGCACCCGCCGCAAAAGGATTAGGAGATTCCTGCAACCCCACCAACCGGACTAAAAATCGAAGTCCGAGAGTCCCCTGATACTTCACGCTTACATAAGCGAAATTCAAGGCGAGTCACCTTCGGTGAACACGGCCATTCTCGAAAGGAGACACTTTCGTCTGATGACGACGATGTTATACCCGAGGGATCGCTACGACGCGACGCATGTGCTGCTCCTACATGCCGACGAAGCCGTATCACCGCATGTGGGTGCAAAGAAATCTCGAAGGGGTTCCCCTAAACTAACGCGGTCATGCTTGTGCTCCAAGCTCATCAAGACAGTGCTTTCGGAGTGTAATTGCCATCGAGAAACTCCTGAAAGGGTGTCAGTCTTCCAGAGACTCACCACGGAAACGCCGAGACCCAGGTCATGGCGATTCCGCAAAAGATCAGCACCTCGAGTCAATGAGTTCCCAGAGGTCACTAACAATATGACCGGCAAGGAACCGCCGCCGCTTATTCCTAGCGATCGCAACGGCTAACTCGCTTATGTCCCGACTATTTGACGGTCCAATTATGACAAGCTTTTGAGAGGACTACCTTCGAGGATGAAGTATCGACTGGCCTAAGAATGACATCCGACAATACAGCTTCTAGTGAGGATAACTCGAAAAGCTTTATGATCACATTGCATCAAGTGGCTAAAATGTTAGATGAAGCATTGGCCAAGCAGCGAGAAAACTTCAAGCTAGAGATGGATTTGGCCATGCAAACGATGAGAGAAATGCATGACCAACAGATCCAAGCCCTAACGAAACATCGAGGTGAATCAAGTCAACGCATCGACGTTGATCAAGATGATAGCGATTCGGACTAGGAGGAAGCACAAGAAGATGATAACCCTCCTGAACCACGCAACGCTGGGCATAATGCAGATGTTGTTACTCATGAGAATGAGAAGATCAAAAACCTCAAGAATAAACTCAACTCTTTGATTTCCGCGCAAGAGGTGAAGAAAACCGACATCCATTGCCCATATCTTAGGGAGTGGGAATCAATCCCATACCCGGCAAAGTTTAACTTAATAAACTTCACGCCATTTGATGGGAAGGGTTCACCAACTCAACACCTGATATACTTCAAGTCCCACTTGGGGGTAATATCTAGAAATGAACCCTTAATGGTTCGGTCATTCGTTGGTACCCTTCGCGGGGCAGCCTTCGATAGGTACCGCCGTCTCAAGCCGGAGAGTATTCACAGCTGGGACGACATGGAGTCTAGCTTCCTCACTAATTTCTTTGATGATGATACCGAAGTATCGATCGGGACATTGTTCGACGAGAAGCAAAAAGACGGAGAAACTGTAGATACCTTTCGTTTATTCCTAACAAGGCGATGAACCACGGATCCGATAACGAGGAGTTCATCCTCCAGACCTGCCATAACAATTTGTCGATAGACGTGCTTGAAGCAATGGGGACAGCACCATCTATAACATGGAAGGACTTGAAGGTTCGTGGAGAGCAAGCTAAAAGGTTCCGTAAAAGGAAGAAAGCAGAAAGAGGCCAGCCGGCAACAAACACGAATAAATAGAAGTTTGTGCCGCGCAGGTAAGGCCAAAGAAAGTCCGTAGACGCCAATCAAGCATTCGAATCAGAACTCACAAATGCTAGCCGCAATATGCGGCACCACAAAGCCTCAATGGCACCAACAAACTCAAAATCAGAAACCTTCTGGTTTAAGGTTTCCCAAGACTTACTCGTTCAAAGACGAGGAGGTTCCGGGCATTTTCAAATACCTTCTGGAGAACAATAAGATCTCAGCTTGCCCCCATTGTAAACCAAGAGGAGGCAAAGAAGGTTACAGATCCTGGCATCGTGGCTTATCACAGTATGTACATCATCCTACAAAATTCGCTACCATCTCGTGGACAAGATTCAAGCCTTGATCGATGTTGGAGTCATTACTCCAAAACCTTCTAAAGAGAAGAAGGTGGGAGCAAATGCGCCTCTATAAGCCGGATCGCCTTTGATTGGTTTTAACCGACGCCACCAAAGGTAGGAATGAAGATGGTAATGAGGATCCTCACCGCAACGGAGAAGGGACTCAGACCGCACACAACAGAACGGGAAATCCTTTGGGTCCACCCCGACTTGTCGGAAGACGATCGCTGGACAACCACTTCGCCCAAAAGAAGTCCAAGGGAAAAGGCAACTATGCCATGCCGCTCGCAATTCGAGAAGGACGATGAAGAAGTGGCGACCTTCCGCCTTCAAGAAGAGCATGAAGTCTTTGCCACAAGGAGTGGGCACCTAATACAACTACAAGTATCCCGGAGATTCTAAACCAATGCTAAGACGCTTATCGAATCGGGTGGCCGCAGCCTCTCACTCGAAAGCAGAAAGTACACAGCGCACGGCCGCCAAAGAGAAAATAGTCAAGCAAAGGAGAAGCAACCACAAGCCCAGAAGCACAACTCCCGGCAGCCCCATTCAATCGCCCGACAGAGGGATAGACCGAGAACATCAAACTCTCCGCATCAGCCATGTCATGGCCCAATTGGCAAACATCCCGCTAGAATAACTCTCTACGAAGTTGCCGCGATTATCAAAAGAGACCCGAAGCTTTACAAGAAGCTCTTGCCGATTCTCAAGTATTCTCGCCGATTAAGCCGACGCCGAAGAATCTCGCGACAACAAAGGTAACTGGCGATCGAAGCACTTTCCCCGAATCGCCTTTACAAAGGAGGATATGCACGAAAATTCAAGCATGATAGACCATCACTACGGTATATCGGCTCCAAGAAGTCAACCGATCCAAGTTGATCCGGTTCACAGGAGTATCATGCCCTGCGATTAATGTACAACCTCGAATTCCTCGCTAGTAAGTCAAGGCCCACAGCAATAATGATTTACTGGATTTAACACCGGGACCCGCCACTTGGTAAAATCCCACTGCGCCGATGGGGACTTGAAGTCCAAGTCACTTGCTATGTGATCGATGCGTAGACTTCCTATAACCTATTGTTGGGTCGGCCTTGGATCCACAAGAACGCTATAGTCCCTCCACTCTTCATCGGTGTCTAAAATATGTAGACACAAATAATGAAGTCAAGACGGTGGTCGCTAACAAACAAATTGCTTAAGGATGGAGAATTATTTCACTAATTCCTCCTCTACGGTAATGAGTCCTAAATCAATCATCTACCAAGGCACTGACGGTGAAGAAGCCGATACCGGCCGCTTGATTATAGCGGTGGTTTTGTTTTAAATGACATTGTACCCCTTGTAATCAATCTTGACGATGAAGAATCGTCAGATGAACATTGTAATTGGCAAATTGCCGATCAATCAATAAATGACGATTTAGAGTACCCCTTGACTTTGAATGATGTGATGACAGGTTTATACAACGATCCAGACCTGTACCTACCAACTCGGTGATCTTGCTTTACACAAAAGCAGTTTCGAGACTCCATTGGGGTAACACTCGTAATTCCACGAAGATCAAGTAGTGAAAAAGACTTGGTTTACAGAAAAGGAGATGCTGTTCCAACGCCGAATTATTTTCTCGAAGAAGATGAAGATGAAGATGACGATGGGCCTATCCTCTACACATTTAGATATAGTCCAGAAACACTGGATATCATGAAAAAGTGGGGGTATGACTTGACACGAGGGGAAGGTTTATGTTTCGGACGAGGTCCTCGGATCCCTCCTAAAGCGGCATATGTCCCAAGAGGAAAGCCGGATAATTACTATGCATTTAGAAGAGGGTTGGGATACGAATCCTCCTCAGAAGATGAATGCTCATGGCTGATTGATAATAATCCACCCAATGAGGGAGACGGACATTCGTCTGATTCTTCGGTTTGGGATTCTGACACCAGCCTCGGAGAAGCTTTCAAGGCTTTGATGTCAAATATGGCTACGGTCGATCCCGCTACTATTGAGAGTGATGAAGATATGCCAACATGGGAAGACCCATGGATCCATCAACTCAGAGATCAGTTTGGGGATAGATTCGAACAAAGAGAACCCCCCACTAAGGACGAAGTAGTCCAGGTTAATATGGGTGACGAGGAGCATCCTAAGCTCATAAACATTAGCAATACCCTCCCCTCGGAAGAGAAGGAAAAGTTGATCACCCTAATCAGAGAGTATATAGATGTGTTCGCCTGGAGCTACGAAGAAATGCCAGGGCTCAACCCTAATGTGGCAACACATCATCTCAACATCAAAGCGGATGTCAAACCTGTCAAACAATCACAAAGACGGTTTCGTCCTCAGATTATGCAGGCAATTGTCGATGAAGTGAAGAAACTCATAGAATCGGGATTCATCAAGGAAATTCAACATCCGGATTGGGTGGCTAATATAGTCCCGGCCATGAAGAAGAATGGTTCGATTAGGACTGGTTTCACCACGACCTCAACGCCGCTGCTCGAAAGACGACTTTCCTCTCCCAATCAGCGATGTCATAGTTGACAATACGCGGCGGATTTGAAAGAATGTCATTCATGGATGGTTTCTCGAAGTTACAATCAAATCAAGATGCACCCCGATGATGCTGCAATACCTCGTAACGCATCGAATATATTGCTACACGGTCATGCCGCTCGCCTCAAAATGCCTACGCCACATATCGCTGAGCAATGACTAAGATTTTCCAGATCATCTCCTAAAACTCGAGTGCTTATGCCGACGACTTTCGTGAAAAGCCGCCAAGCAAGATCACATCGAAGATCTTAGAACGTATTCGAGCTCATGCTAACTCATCGCCTAAAGATGAACCCCGCCAAATCATTCCTTGGGATGTCCAGTAAGTTCTCGACTTCGCTGCCACCGACAAAGGAATCCATGTCGATCCCGAGAAGTGAAAGCGATCCAAGACTTACAACCCCAAAAATTTGAGGGAACTCAGAGGGTTACAAGAGCGATTGGCGTACATCCGACGGTTCATATCGAACTTATTTGGGAAGTGCCAACCGTTCTCTAAGTTGAACAAGAAGGGCGTGTCGTTTATTTGGGACGACACCGCCGAAAGCATTTGAAGAGATCGTTGTATCTCGCTAAACCTCCTGCTCTTGTTGCACCGCTGTCTGAAAACCGCTTCGATTTACATCAAGGCAACGGATCACTCGTTAAGCCCTTTACTCGCGCAGGACGACGATAGCGGTCAATGATCGCGTTGTATTACCCGAGTCAACATTAGTCGGTGCTGAGCCTCGATACCCAATGGTCGAAGCAAGGCCTTGAATTAGTGTTCGCGATTCGTAAAATGTGGCACTATTTAGTTGGACGACGATTTATGTTATCTCTAACGAACCGGCCCGAATATTTATGACCCAAACAAAATTTCAATGAGTTGGCGTTTGGCGAAATGGGCTTTGCTCTTGTCCCAATATGACTTGCACTTCAAACAATAAAAGTCGGTCAAAGGACAAGTTTATTTGCGATCTCTCAGCCAACCCCAACGGACGCAGTGAGCAATATGATGATCTTCCTGATGAAGTTCAAGAAGTCAACACTACATCGCACCAACAAATATGGCGATTATATTTTGACGAGCTTCTCGAAGCTACCAACGCGTAAGTGCGCCCCCGATGTTCTAAGATTTCCGCAGAGTCGGGTTGTCTTAGTTTCCCGGAATAACGCCATGCCCCCGCTTATTCACTCACCGAACCGCGCTCTAATAACGAGCTGAATACAATGCTACTTATTGGGCTTAGCTTCGCCAAGGAGTCGTCAGTATCTCGGCGCACGGTGATTCGCAAATGATAGTCAAGCAAATCCGCTGAGAGTACGGTTAGAAATCCCGACCGTCCCCTATTACCGTGTAGCCGCTGAGATGGAAGACTCGCTCAAGAGTTCTTCATTGAATATATATCCCGGCCCAAACGCTTTACGCTGATGCAATCGGTGTTGGTCAGATCATCAAGTAATGCCTCCCGAGACCGAAAGCAGCTTGGTTACGGCCGACTCATCAACTCTTTGTATCAATATACCACGCGGTACAAGAAGACAAGGGGTAGTTACCAAAGAGGTACATGCAACCCAAACCAAATTGGAGCCCCAGATTGGCGCTTCCTATCATCGACACGCCTTACACGGATTCTCGTAAGATGTGAAGGAGAGAGAGTCAATCCGCGAAGAGCTCCAAGATTCTTCTACTACACTGAGACCCGGATGTTATATCGCCGGGCTACGATGGTCTTTGATTCGATGCCTCTTGAACAAAGAGGCGTAAGAGGTCCTTCAGAAGCACACGGAGGTGAATATGGTGCACACCAACCCGCCCCAAACTCTATGATCGATCCCGAGAATGGGCTATTATTGGCCAACAATGGTTAACCATAACGCCACGCACGCCGAGATGTCACGCTGTCAAATTCACGCAAATTATATGCATCGCCTCCCCGAAAGGCTGCATCCTTCTACCACATCCCGCCATTCGAGACATGGGGAATGGACGCTGTAGGTCCTATTTTTCCGCCGCTAAGGGGATCGGTTTATTCTAGCGACACCGACTACTTCTCCAAGTGGGTCAAGCAATCCCGCTAAAAGAAGTAAAGGCGAGTACCGCCATTAAATTTATCAAACACCATGTCATCTACCGACACCTGTCCCGAGACGGATCGCATGACAACGGTCCCCAATTTATTAGCAATTCCTTCATCGTTTTGCTAAAAGTTCAAGATACAAGATGTCTCGCCGATGTTCTATAATCCGCAAAGAAATGGGTTAGCCGAGGTATTCAACAAGACGATTATCAAGATTTTGTCAAGCTCGTGAAGAATAATGCTTAGACCGATGATAAACTCGAGAAGCACTCGACATATCGCACAACCGCACGCACGCCAACCGGAGAAACCCCCGGTTTACGTGTGAAGCCCCGCTAGAAATCCAGATTCGCCACTTCGCACGCCTTTCAACAGATGACGCATCAAGAACAACATCGTAAACGCCTCAAGAGCTTGAGATGTTAGATGAGAAGCACCTGAGGCTCAACAATGCATTGAGTTCTATCAGCTAGATGTCGAGGGCTTTCAACAAGAAAGTTCGACAAAGAACCTTTAAGGAGGGAGATCTCGTCCTCGCTGCTCGACGGCCGATAATCCTCACCTCTAAAAAGAAAGGTAAATTCGAACCCAAATGGGAAGGACCATTTGTGATAGACACAGTCTATTCAAACGGAGCATATCGCCTCATCACCCGAGCGGCGTAGGCAATTAATCTTAGATAAGCGGGAAGTTCCTGAAGAAATACTACCCTTAGTATCTTCAGGATAACCCATGGTTACGGGAAGTTCCTCAGGGAATATTTCACTCGTTTCTTGAGGATAACCCTAAATAAATTTTCCTCCAAAATTCTCTCACCGATCAAATTCATTGACGGTGGGCCCACTAAAAATTTTCCTGGTCCGACCGCTAGCAAAATCCCCTCTCGATTCATTTCACGAACGAGAGGTCCACATTCAAATTTTGGTTAGCGATCCTATAAAAGTGAAAGCTATCCGCATTCTTTTAAGACTCTCAGAGCGGAGATCCCACTCTTAGTTTCTTTCTCAGCGGGAAATAGAATACATTCTTCCTTTCCCACATTTCACCTGGAGATAGAATACATTCTTCCTCTCCGGAAGCAAGAGATAGAATACGTTCTTCCTCTCTTGTCCTAGATTCTCGGAGTGGAGATCCCACTCTTAGTTTTATATATCAAGATTCTCAAAATGGAGATCCCATTTTTAGTCTCTTTCAGCAGCAGGACAAAATTCTTCCTTTCCCACATTTCACCGGAGATAGGAGACAAGATCCTCCTTCCTCTCCGCCTTCGGGAAATAGAATACATTCTTCCTTTCTCACATTTCACCTGGAGATAGAATACATTTTTCCTCTCCAGAAGCAAGAGATAGGATACAAAACTTTCCTCTCTTGTTCACCCCTCACTGGGAGATAGGAGACAAGATCCTCCTTCCTCTCCATCGGCAAAGATAGGATACAAAACCTTCCTCTCTTGTTCACCCCTCACTGGGAGATAGGAGACAAGATCCTCCTTCCTCTCCACTCTCGGAAATAAAATACATTCTTCCTTTCCCACCTCAATCAATCTTATGCGGTTTAGTCTTTCTCCGATTGAAGAAGACACCGAGTTTGATTCTCGGGTATTTTATCCCAAGCCTAAGAAGGGATAAAGCCCGCCTACAGCGTTGCTGGGTAGTCTATTCAGTGATAAAGCGAAGCCTCGTATTCAACATCGTAGCATTAAGTCTAAGAGAGTTTTATTCTTTTAGCACAGCGTCACGTCTTGAGCAGTTTGGATAATCCGCGACGCTAGCCCAATTCAAGCGGTAGTTGGTAAAGGCTTATCAAACCCGTTGAAGGTGGGGTTGGATAACCCTAAAAAGGCGCTTCACACAGCGTCGCCCGGTTTAGTCTTTTTCCGATTGAAGAAGACACCGAGTTTGATTCTCGGGTATTTTATCCCGAAGCCTAAGAAGGGATAAAGCCAGCGCCTCTGCAGCGTCGCCCGGTTTAGTCTTTTTCCGATTGAAGAAGACACCGAGTCCGATTCGGGTATTTTATCCCGGCCTAAGAAGGGATGAGTCTACGCGGTAACACGCGTCGGTGGTCTCTTGCCTGTAAAAGAGTACCAAAGCCTACGTATTCAACATCGTAGCATTAAGTCTAAGAGAGTTTTATTCTTTTAGCACAGCGTCACGTCTTGAGCAGTTTGGATAATCCGCGCTAGTAACTCAAGCGGCGGTTGGTAAAGGCTAATCAAACTCGCTGATGGTCGAGGGTTTGCCAAAATCCTATAAGTATTATGGTTAATTATTTCAGACGAAATAAAAGAATCATAATAAGCAATGAAAGGAATAAATCTTGTTCATTTGAAGTAAATATAAAAGGAGCTACAACTGTTTAGACATCAAGTCTATGACAAAGGATTTGTTGCTCGAAATGGTGACACTTCATCACTATAAGCCCGGTGTAATTTTCCCTCGCAACTCACCAAGGACGCTTCATCGATATTCGTCTTCGAGTCGCTTCTTCGATCTCAACCGTGTTCTCGCTCGACAGTTTGAGTTCCCTAGATGTGACGGCGAGCTTCTTCCTTATTGGCCTTAGCCAGCCCAAACTACTCATCTTATCTTCCTCGCATGGATTCCCTGAAAGCAAGACTATCCTCTCCACGCTACAATATCACCGATATGGCTTAGGGAAGAATATGCCTCAAGAACAACAGCCCGGAAATGACAACAGGGTCTCTCAGATCCGACCTCGAGCCCAAGAAAACACGAAGCCCACGCCATGCCTCTAAACGCTACGTTCGGGAAAGCAGCCTATGTATGAGGAAGCTCCGGCAGCCTACAGCTCTTGAAGTCTCTGAAGCTACCCCTCTAGACGGGCGAGGTCGTCAATGGCTCCAGCCAGCCAGATAACCCATATCCCGTGATCATCCGGGATCAAGCACTGAATCGATGAAGAGAAAGCCCGCCATGAAGAACCTTTTCGATCACCATGTTCACCAAAGAAAAGAACGAGCGTACTTCCAAACAAATGATAAGATGGGATGGATCTTCATTCAGCATCAGCGCTCTCGCCAGATCATGAAGTCGAGATGTAGGCTCTGCATAAGAGAACAGAGGATTTTAGAATCCTCAATCAAAAATGGGGTGAAGACATATTCAATTAAAAGATTCCACCGCCTCCTTCAAAGATGGTTTCGTGGAGTCAGAGCCTATCGAGGGGTACCTATCACGGTATACTATCAACCGCAATGACCCTCAAGCAGGATCATCTATCTCAAAGAATAAGTCGTGGTAGCTAATTCGAGAAAGTCGGGAAGAGGAGTGTTCGCCACTATATGGAAAGAATTTCTCGTGCCCTTTAAATTATAGTAGTATTAGCCAAGGGCTGGTCCTATAATTAGCCAAGGAAAAGATTCATACCTTCCCTGGATTGTGGCCTCTACTAAATCTTCACCAAGGTCATCGCCATCCCCGTACACGTAGCACGAAAGGTGTCATCCATGGAAGTACTGTCAGATAGACCGCCTTCCAAGTCCTCCATTGAGAAGTCCGAAAGGGAAAGTATTAGGAAAGAACAAATGCAACGAAAAGGGGGCAAACAATCGTAGGTCGACTTACCTCCTACAGTGGGGTTAGCTTGCCTAGTCTCGATTTGTGCATTTGTCTCCTGCAATTTCTCTAAAAGAGCGAAAAGCGAAGAGACAATTAGTGAAGTGCAATTAGAGTCATTCAATTCGCATCCTCCATCCAGAAGAGGAGTTATCGATGTTAGATGTACCTGGGATCATCGAATCAGGTCCTACTCTGGTATTCCGAGGTTCCTCCGCCATAGCCCCATACATTTGTTGAGTGAAGCTAGGCTCGACATGAGTGGAACTAGGTCCAGCAGAATCATGGTGAGGAAAATCAAAGCCCCCTGCATGGGAACGGAGAAATGTCACTCTCTAAAAGCCGAGAATTTAAAAGATCAGATTACATTACGGAGAGATCTTACCTCCGTCATTGATCGGATCATCACGGGTCGTCCATGTCAAAAGACCAAGGATTCACTCGAGTCCTATGGACTAACCTCTTTCGCTTAACCCTCGAAGGTTGAATTTTCTTCTTCAACATTTTCCGAAAATTCGCTTGAATGAGAAACTGATGGAGAGGATGAGAAAACTAAGGGGAAGAGGAGAGAGTACCAAGATCCTTCTCATAAACCGCAGCTTGATCCTTCCTAAATTCCCAAAGAACAAAACTCGACCTCCTCTCTGCACTTTGGTCGCCTGAGGAGTTCGGTGACGCTTTTGAGTTTGAATGGCGCACACGAGATGCCCGGTATCAGCTCACATCGCCTCAGCCCACCCAGATTCAAATAGCCTCACGGGACCGCTCATTAGCTACTAAGAGCCATTGCAATGAAGAAAGGTCGACCAGCCGCCGTCCCAACTCGACAGACTAAATCTAGCACCGTGCATCCCATGACACTCCACAACCACGCCAAGGCCATCCATGAGTCCACCACGAAGTCCGAGCCATCGGTTTGGGTTCCCAACATAAAGTTGGTCGTGAATCAACCGGGCGAAATAAACGGCAGGGAAGATAAGGCTCAATGAAGCATTCTCTTTCACTTAAAAGTGAGATAGCCCGCCCGATGTTCACTAGCTGCTTGAAACAGCCAATATCAAGTGAAGTCTGCCAGGTTCTCGAACCTCCTCGTCGACCAAGGACTCACCATATTGACCGAGAATCGAGGAAAATATCTAGAAAAGATCCACCTCTATGAATCAAGCAGCTTGTTTCTGATCTCGCGAAGTCACTTCCATCTCGCAATCCTCTATCAACCACAAGAAAGGAGTAGACGATTCTCAGAGAACCCGGCTGACATCATGTCTGGACGATGAAAGACCAGCCAAGCCATTAAATAGGTATATGGAAGCTCTACTCGAATGGAAGGGATACGAGAGGATGGCTCATCTTTCCCCTGAGTAAATGCCTGGACTATATGCCGTAATCCACGGTGAATGTTGGCCACCATTACCAGGAGGAGAGAGAGTTCCTTCTTGTGGGTAAGCTGGACTGCAGGATAAAGAACCTCTAGAGGTAAAGCATCACCAGATTGATATGGAACCACACATTTCTTCAGCCAGATTGTAAGATAGCCGGCTAGAAGACTTGTCGGCTGGATAGGCTTCACCGCATGCCATAGAAAGGTTGCAAACTTGGTCCCTGGGAAAACCTTTGGCGCAGACCGGCAGTAGGAATTAGCCTCGACCTCTCGACGCTTCATTGACCTCAAGGGGTGAGCGGTGATCGTAGATATTTCCTCACGGACTTATCCCCGCAAAATGCCGGAACAGATACGCTGCGACCGCCGCATCACTTGTGATTTCTCTTAAGCAAGGTTCGATTAGCATATGATAATGACAAGTGAGATCCCACAAAGTCTCGTGAACGACGAGTGTGTGTTCCTTCACCGACTTAGTTCCCCGATTGAGGGGAAGTATTCTTGATACAACATCTTCCCCACGGTAAATCAGATTCGATACATCTCATGCAGCCAACCCCAACTCGCCGTGTTTAGTGAAAACGATTCAACCGATTATAAAGTTCAATAAGGTGAAGAAATGGTTGGCACGGGTTGAAGGTTATACATGGTGGCCCAATCGCGAATACGTGCCACAAGAACGGTTCTCCATCCCATCGTTGAGGACGAATTGGTCAAACGACCCCACCAAGCTACTTGATGAGTGAACCCAAATAAGAATCTATGATCGACGACGCAGATTCTCGCCCCAACTTAGCAAGACGATTCTTCAAGGTTGAGGCGGTAACAAAATCTCATCACGGGCGTGTCCAACCCCACAATCCTGTGGTGAAGGCCGATGACACGATTCCTCGCTGGAACCCTGAATCGGCCGGCCGGGTAATAAATCCGTAATGAATATGATCATGCTTTCCTAGACGCCAGACATACCTGCGGTCACGCGCGGTGCCCAAATCACCAATGAGGGTCGACGAGGTATCCGAGGAATATACAAAGGACCTCCGCTGCCTTTGTTCAACCACCGCCACTCTCGATAAGAGCCAGATCCGATCCTTAACCGAACGTATAATCTATTTTTCGCACGTTCGCGGAGCTGGTGTCCTTATAAGTGGCGATCGGTAACCAATAGCTCGAGAATGCGGAATTCCCTCAACTACCAATCGCCTCCATGATGTGCCGTGCAAATCGAGGCAGATAAAATCGCGGATCGCCACACGCGGAATAATAGTCACTATGGCGCCCATCAACCACGTAAGTTGAAAAGTTCCCAAGGAATAATCAACCGAAATCGAAAATATTCGCTAGTAAAGGCGCTTGAATTCATCTTACATAGATTGAGTCACCACCTTATAACGGTATGACGATTTTATCCCGATCGGATAATTCGAGAACGATGAATATAGTCGCGAAACAAAGCTTAATAATATGTCCCGCTCTACGTGGCAAGGGTACGGTATGAAATCGCCTTGTTAAAGATATCAAACAGTGATGACCAAGCAAAACCAATCAAGCGCTTGGCCCCAAAGGAGGATTTTGGCTCTTCCCAATCGCCTCACAAAGGAGAACGAAACGGGGTCGAAATGAGTGTACACAATCTAAAGCGTCGGTCCCCACAAAGGAGGATTTTGGCTCTTCCCAATCGCCTCACAAAGGAGAGCGAAGCGGGGATATAACGTATATATATATATCGAAGATGATATATTTGGCGCACCAGAAAGAAGGAGGCGTGCATTCACGCGTCGTGCGAGTTGATCGACTCCTCGGAACATGAGACCTTCGCGATGACATCGGAAGCTACAAAAACACGACAAAAAGTCAAATACACAATTGAAAATCAACAAATAAAGTGTCAAAAAACTGGACAGATGGGCTACTTGTCAAACCGAGCGCCCGCCTTGCAGGCCCTTGGTATGGCCTGCCAGCGTACAGGCCCGAAGCGCCCTTGACGCCCGACGTGAGCGCCAACACCCGGCCTCCACTTGGCGGCTTGCAGCGCCCAGCAGCAGCTGGCTGGTGCTTGATTTACTGGCGGCGGCTGGCTGGCGGCAGCCCGACCTCGAAGCTGGCCAGCGTGCCGACCCCTCGGCTATGGCAGCCAGGTGCCAAGCGCCGTCGCTCAGCGCTCCGATCCTCCTCTCCTCCTGATGAGCGTCCACCTGCGCCTGAAAAAAAAAGAAAAAAGAGAGAAAGAAAAAGAAAAGGGGCGTGCATATACCTCATTGTTTGAGAGAGATGAGACGGCGAGACACGAGATGAAAACAAGAGAAAGAGAGCACAAGGGGGGGCCAATGCCAAGGTCAAGAAAAAGAGGGATCATGGGTATTTATAACAACTCTAATGGGTCCAAACCATTCTAATTAGGACTCTAATCAGCCCCTAATTAGGAGTCCCAATGGGAATCTTATCCGGATATCAAAATACTGCCAAATCAGTCCATTGATTGGCTCCTACTCCCCCCGCCAAATTTGGAAAGATTCTGGAGATTTATTCGGCGGGATAACACCCCGCGAAGGCCCCCATCGACGCCAATCAACGTCAATCCTACTCCAACTAGGATTACGGTATAATTTGTCGAGAAGTTCGGGAAGAATATTTTCACAAAAATATTCTTAGGATAACTTCGATCGTTCGGATGGTATCGACGCTAAATCAACGCTCGCCTAATCCTACTCAACTAGGATTATGAGTATAAAGCTGTTTCCTAATTTGTAGAAGTTCAGGAAGAATATTTTCACAAAAATATTCTTAGGATAACTTCGATCGTTAGGATGGTATCGGCGTAAATCAGCGGCGTCGCGAATCCTACTCAACTAGGATTACGGTATAAAGCTGTTCTAATTTGTCGAGAAGTTCGGGAAGAATATTTTCACAAAAATATTCTTAGGATAACTTCGATCGTTAGGATGGTATCGGCGTAAATCAACACGTCGCGAATCCTACTCAACTAGGATTATGAGTATAAAGCTGTTTCCTAATTTATCGAGAAGTTCGAAGAATATTTTCATAAAAATATTCTTAGGATAACTTCGATCGTTAGGATGGTATCGGCGTAAATCAACACGTCGCGAATCCTACTCAACTAGGATTACAGTATAAACTATTTCCTAATTTGTCGAGAAGTTCAGGAAGAATATTTTCACAAAAATATTCTTAGGTATAACTTTCGATCGTTAGGATGGTATCGGCGTAAATCAGCGTCGCGAATCCTACTCCAACTAGGATTACAGTATAAACTATTTCCTAATTTGTCGAGAGTTTCGAAGAATATTTTCACAAAAATATTCTTAGGTATAACTCGATCGCTCGATGGTATCGACGAAATCAACGCCGTCAATCCTACCCAACTAGAATTACGAGTATAAACCGCTTCCTAATTTAACGAGAATTCGAGAATATTACCATATTCTTAAGGATAACTCGATAACCCTCAATTTCTTCCCATTGTGGAACCTCAAGGAGGGATAAATTGATGAATTCCGACAAGGCTTATATTGACGACGACATGCGCTCTACCTTGAAAGAACTCCTCCCATCGATCAACGCCGCATTCGCATCGCCACGAGGGCCCACCAATTAGCAATTTGGGACCGAATAAATCCTGTGAAGAATTCCTCCCATCGGGATGAATGCACTCCAACAAGGAGTAATACAAGATGACGCCAACCAATGCTCGATCCACGTGAAGGTCGCGACGCCACCAACGCACTCCGCCGCATTGAAGGTCAAATCTATATAGTTTAACGCTGCCGCGAACGGCGATTTCCATCAACGGAGAAATCTCGATGGTCAATTGGACGACAATTCACCAACACGAGTCGACAGTTACAGTTTGAAATTCCAACAACGGTGAAGCAATAAATGTGGCACCATAACACCCCCAGGTATCCTACAAAGCACTGGAGAACCTGAGAGGATTGGAGGAATTAAATACTGAAGCTAATTTCAAAAGAAATTCATCTACCGACCTCTGGTCAATATCTCGACAACGGTCAGACAAAAAATACAGTACCGTAATACCTTCAGCAATCCTACAAAGCACTGGAAAGACTGAAAGGAGTAGAGAGATCAAACGCCAAGGTCATTCACAAGTCCCATCACATTGAGGGTGAAGGGTTCATCATATCCAAAGCATCCTGCATCGCCAAAGAATCGAGATCGAGACGCTTTGGAGGGGTATCCGAGGCGCAAAATTGCTTATCAAGACTAACAAGACTCGTAGAACGGTGGGTTGACAACCGACGATCCGCTCGATAACGCTGACTCAGCCGCTGCGAAAGTGATTACTCCGCAAAACGCATAAGGCGAAGTCGACGAACGATGAAGCGAAGCTGGCAAGGCGCACGAGCCAACGAAACGACGGTCGTGGAAGAAACCCTGGACGGTTCGACGAGGCGAAGCTGACTAAACTCAAATGCCGACGTGACGGAATCAATTCCGCTTTAATCCGCCAATGAAACGCAGCCGCTTGAGCTCAAAGCTGACCGATACGCACTCAAACACAACGGCGACATCACCGTAAGAAAACTAAGCCCTAAGACCGAAAATGACTAAAACGATGCAAAATGGCTAAACGGCTAACCTCGCCATCGACTAGTTACTCGCCAGTGGGAGGTGGTGGTCGCCATCATGGCCGAAGTCACCTTATGATGGTCGAGCCACCTCTACTAACTTGGCCGAGGTGCCTCGGCCAAGTGGTCGAGGTGGTTCGCCAAGTGGCCGAGCCACTTGTGGTCGCACACACCCCGATTTGTATAAATAGGGGGTCTTCGATTAGGGGTCGGATTTTGAAACCTCGAGGATTTGGCGATTTTGGCGATTTTCGAGGCTTGACTTCACCCGATCCGGGATTTTCTCGAGAGAGCTCTCGAGATCTACAAGCCGCCAACGCAACGCTCCAAGCACCGACGAGCACAAGTTCGGCCAACGCCGATCTACAAATCGCGAGGTAAGCAAACTCGGTCGGCTACAGATCGCCGTGGATTTCTCCTAGTAGATCTTACCCGCCCGGCGCATCCTCTCCTTCGCGGAGGCGATCCCCGGCGATCCTCTCCTTCGTGAGTTTGATCCCCAGCGCTTCGCTTCCTTCGTGGAAACGAGTCCCTTCACATCCAGAGTTCCAAAACTCGGTTTTCACCTAGATCGAATTGCGCTGTGGTCCACTGACTAATAAAAGTCCCCCGCACGTAAAACCCACGCAAGCCGGTGATCCCTAAAATAGAGATCCTCGTATTTGTTCACAAAAGGAAAAGTTGTAATTTTCGTTTTTATTGTACTCCTTAAATAAAAGGCATTTCTTTCGTTTGAATTTTGTTGTAGGCCAACGAAGCTGTAAACGAATTCAACAAAGCAATGAATACAAAACCGACTTTCCCCGCGAACAGCCATCATTGAAGAATTTCGCCACGTACCATTGGGAAAAATTAAAGTTGTCTTTGGTTTGTAAGCGAGGAGTGACTTCATAGTTAAGCGGCTGCGAAATACCAAATTCCACAGTGCGGCTTCAATATCCTCCGATTATAGCGAACCAGGTACGCCTCCTCTCAAGATTTGAGGCGAGGCGGGGTTACAACATCGGTGAGGGTGAAGCCGAGGGGAGGAAGAAAGGAGTCAGCCGAGGCGACAGTGGAGTCGACCAAGGTGTGGATGAAGGCTCGATTGGAAGAATGGGGATGAGGCGACATAGGACTTGCCTTCGACTCTCCCCTTCTACTAACGCTACTTTGCCTTTGACTCCTGGCCAACATGGACTTTTAGTAGTTTGGGCTTTGAGACATCCGTGCTATCATGCATTGCATGTATATATATTCTTTGTACTTACTCTTGAATGAATGAATAAAAGTTCTTTTATTGTCCTAACTATTTTATAATTTATTCTGTGGTTTGTAGAATGCTTAGTAGTCCAAGTAACCCAATGAGTCGGTGGCATGATGTAGGTGGCTTAATAGGGTCGAGCTTTTGTCTTTATCAGAAGGCGACCACCTATGGAACAAGGGCTGTGGTGGCGTCTTATTGATTTGGGGTCGGTTTTTCATTCATTTGGTCATTCTCACGTTTGCTTGTTTGTTTGGTCGACTAGCTAAGGTCGGCTGGGCTCCACACAATAGGTGGGTTTATTTTTCGAGGCGGAGTGGAAGGAGTCACAGAGGATGTGGCATGACGTTAGCGATTTTAGCCGCCGAGTCGCTTTGATTTTCGAGTAAAAGAGACGGGGTGATAAAGGCGGTGTTACAATTTGTATAAGGCGGTTCGCATTCATGGGTTAACTGACCGCTTTTTGAAGTTGAAAGATCACCCACGAGACGACCCGATGGGCCCCACGGATGTCTAAATATACTTCTTCCTAATTGGGAAATTTCTTTTTTACACTTTCTAAAAATTTTTATTTCCCCTTCTTTCTCTTGTTTGGAGTTTTTCAAGTGTTTCGCCATGGTACGCCGTCTTACGCTAGTTAATATGATCGGCAAACTCGGTTCACGGCATTGGTGAAGAGGAAGATTTCGAGGTCCTCCACGAAAAGTATGACCTTCCGGAAGAGTTTAAGATCTCTTTGCCGGAGAAGGACAGCGCTATTCATGAGCACAGCGCTGACAAGGTGCCGCGATATACGGCTCATCTGGATAATGGGCTGCGCCTCCCGCTGCCGGCCTTTATGAGGGAATTGTGCGAGCGATTGGGGGTTTCCCCAATGTAATTTGCTCCCAACGCCATAGCGACGATCATGGCGTTTCTGGTAATATGCTACCGGGTGAAGGTAAAGCCGACCCTACAATTATTCAGCAACCTGGTTACGGTGAAGGCGACCAAGAAGGATGCTCATTTTTTCTTCGGGTATATAGGCGGTCGACTCGTCGGTATACCTGACTCAAATAAAGACTGGAAAGAAAAGTTTGTTTGGGTCTACGGTGCCGACCCAATCTTGGCTTGTTGATCATGACAAGAAATTGAGAGCGACAAATTAAAGACTCTCCCTCTTTCAGTGGATGAAAGACGGGATTTGGAGAAGATCCGACAGTATTCTGGATCTCGAAGGATCCACAATCTATTCGATAACGCCTCGCTAAGGATGGTGGGGCTATCATTTGCTCAGTCGATAGAGGCTGATAAAAAAAGGAGGAAGAGTTACTTAAGGCGGCTCCTCAACAGACCGAGGATCCTAAAGAAGGGGTTCCCAGTCTGACAAAAGCCACAGAATTGCAGCTCCCTCAAAAGCGGGCGAGGGGAGGAGGACTGTCGGCTGCGGATGAGCGGCATGTGTAAGAGAATTTTGACCAGCTGGCTGATATGTTGAAGGTGAAGGCCCCCGTTCCTCAGGCCGACAAGCAAAAGAAGAAGAAGAGGAAGACGAAGAAGTCGAAGGAGTCGACTCCTAAGGAAACAACTGAGGGGACGGCCCCTGATCAGGCCGAGGTTACTATGGAGGAAGCCTCAATTGTGGGGGAAGAGTTGACCCCACAAACTCTTTCTCTCTCACATTTGGTTGTGAAGAGCGTCCATGGAGAAGAGTCGTGTCCTAGCGCGGGTGAAGCTTCTGTTCCGCAAGTGAAGGAGGCTTCAGCGGCCACTAAGGACGCTCCCATCCACCAGGTTGTCACTACAGCTTCTACTGGGCCGACTCAGAGGTCGGGGAAAGAGTCGGCTACTTCGGATGAGTCGATGCCAAGGTCGGCTCTTTCAAGTTTACTCGAAGGCCTAGGCATCGAGCCTTTCTATCATAGGGTTGCAGTGGTGACTCGAGATGGAAGGACCTCCGAGCCCACCTCATTAGCAATTTGTGGGAAGGGTATTCTGGGGGAGGAACCCTCTCAAAGTGATAGATTCGCACTGTGTCATTCTTTCCACAAGGAGGATTCGGTGTTTCTTTCGGGATGGGCACAACTTGTTCTTGTGGTGTAGTTTACTCTCCCAAGGACAAGGAGCTACAAGAGGAAGTGTCGTCGGCGGTTTCGGCTATCTCTCTTGTGTTACCAAACTCGAGGGCTCGATCGAGAGGAGCTTTAATCGGCTTTCCTTCATGATGCAGTGCCGACAACTGTTAAAAGACTTGTTCGAGAAGGAGAATCGAGAAGAGGCCCAAGAGGGTGGGAGCTCTGAGGTAGAGAAGGAATGGTTAATGCTAAGTGGCAAGAGGAGCCGAGGCTAAACAATCAACCATTGCTAACCTCGGACTCCTCATGCCAAGCGGTCGGCGCCATCCACAAGCCAAGGAGGAGGTTACTCGGTTAAAGTGGATAGCCAAAGGCTCTCGAGGGAGATTGAAGAGTGGAAGACTCAAGTCGGGAGTTGGAGAAAAGTTGAGGCTGAAGCGAAGCGGTCGGTTCGAGAGAACCTCAATCGACGACTCACCCTCCAAGGCTTAAAGGTTGAGCTAGATGAGTCGAAGGCTCGACCGGCAGGTGGCATTAAATCAGTGAGACCGACTTAAATTCGGACGTCCGAGGCGGCAAGAAGGAAGTCATTGAGGAGTACGCATAAGGGCCTATGGGCAAAATTGAGTTGTCGGTACATTAAGCAAACCCGACTACTTAAAAGCTCAACTGCCCTCTGATATTCTTCCACCTTTAGGTGCGACGTATCCTCCTCGGGTGCAAAGTAGCCTACGTGTCCTTTAGAGCCCGGAGGCAAGGGGAGCAAGAGTGCAACTTGATGTCGAGGATGACAACCGTGATGAAGATGAAGACGAAGATGGGGGCGAAGACAAGGATGAAGATGATGACGAAGGAGACGGTGGCAATGGTGGCAACTAGGATATTGTATAGTCGTTTTATATTTTTTCTCTTTTTGTATTCGGTCGGGAGGACCGTTGTACATTCATAATGTAATGCTCAATTATGAATGAAAATCTAGTTTAGCATTTCTACGTGTTGGATTTTCTACTCTTTATGATATATTTTCTCGTGCATTGCGTGCACGCTATATTGATCTCGAATTTGACTAACGCTACAAGTCAAGTAAAAATCGTAATTTGTACAATTTAATGAATAATTTCACTTTCGATTAGTACTTGGGCTTGTGTCATTCAGGCTGGCCTTCATGTTACGTCGGTCTTCAAGGTGAGATAGGCGTTTGCGACGAGAGCGAACTATGATTGAGACTTCTTAGCAAATGACAACCTCGTGGTTGGGTGCCTAGGACTTCACGTGGCGCCTAAGTCTTAGGAAGTCGGCTCACGTGGGAGCGATGACTCTACAAATGACAACCCCGTGGATTGGGTGCCTAGGATTTACGTGGCGCCTAGATCTTATTGGCATGGCGATCTACATTTTGGAGGCAAAGAGCAAGCTGTTTAGAATTGGCCCGATGGGGCGACAACTTCGGTAAATGACAACCTCGTGGATTGCGTGCCTAGGACTTACGTGGCACCTAGGTCTTAGAAAGTCAGCTCACGTGGGAGCGACGACTCTATAAATGATAACCTCGTGGTTGGGTGCCTAGGACTACGTGGCCTAGGTCTTAGGAAGTCGGCTCGCGTGGGCGGCGACTCTGCAAATGACAACCTCGTGGTTGGGTGCCTAGGACTTACATGGCCTAGGTTTTAGGAAGTCGGCTCACATGGGGCGGCGACTTTGCAAATGACAACCCGTGGGTTGGGTGCCTAGGACTTCGTGGCCTAGGTCTTAGGAAGTCGGCTCCGCGTGGGGCGGCGACTCTACAAGGACAACCCGTGGGTTGGGTGCCTAGGACTTACGTGGCCTAGGTTTTAGGAAGTCGGCTCACGTAGGAGTGGCTCTAAAATGACAACCCGTGGGTTGGGTGCCTAGGACTTACGTGGCTGGAGTGCGTGGGAAGTCGGCTCACGTGGGGCGGCGACTCTACAAATGACAACCCGTGGGTTGGGTGCCTAGGACTACGTGGCACCTAGGTCTTATTTGGCATGGCGATCTCTATTTTAGAGACAAAGAGCAAGCTTTGTTTAGGTGGCCCCGGTGGGGCGTGACTTCGGTAAATGACAACCACGTGGGTTGGGTGCCTAGGACTACGTGGTGCCTAGGTCTTAGGAAGTCGGCTCCGCGTGGGGCGGCGACTCTATTTTACGGCGGTGCTTAGCCTTATTGTCGGGTGTAACTTGGCGATCAAATCTGAGTACTTCCTTTGGCTTTAAAGTGATAGGTTGACCTATTTCACCTTTAGAGTGGGGTGTCTTCTTAAGCGGCGGCGAGAATTATCTATCGCGGCGAGGCGAAGAAGGTTCCTTGACTCGTTTTGATGAGAAGGGTTCCTTGACTTCGGTCTAGTCGGAAAGGTTTTCGGACTCATTCCCAATTGAGATTCCTCAACTCGTTAAGTGGCCCCGGGTGCGCCATAACTCTTTTAAGCTAGGGGCGTCTCGTTTTGTTGTCGTGGATGAGACATCGAGACATTCCTTGCATGATTGTAAAGACAAGCTATGCGATTAGGGACAAAAATCTATTCATCTTGAAAGATCTTGAAAAAGATTTATAGTACAAAAGATTTAGTGAAAAACTTCCTAAGATGCTTTCGATGTTCCAAGGATGTTGCAAGATCCTTCCATGGGACTTCTTAGTCGGTATGTTCTAGTAGTTCTTCAAGGGCGGTGTATGGTCCTTCGCAGTTGGGTGCCAATTTGCCATGCTTGTTATCCTTGTCGAATGCTGCTTTCCTTAATACGAGATCACCGACACAAAACCACATGGGTCAGACTTTGCTGTTGTAGTATCGGGCGATCCGCTGCTGATTGATAATTTGTTTGTGCAGGGCAGTCGTCCGCACTTCATCCACCAGGTCCAGTCCTACTCGAAGCCCTGCGGAATTCTCCTCTTCATCGAAGTGTTGCAATCGAATGGTGGGTATGCGACTTCTCACGAGTCGGCCCCAGCTCCATAAGCTAGCTTGAAAGGGGTTTCACGAGTGAAATTCTTGTGGGTCATCCGGTAGGACCAGAGGATGCTTGGCAACTCTTCGACCCAATTGTCGACTGCTTTGTTTACCTTCTTCTTCAAAGCTTGGAGGATGCATTTGTTAACGACTTTTGCTAGTCCGTTGCACTTGGGATGGGCTACGGCGAACAAGTTTAATCCCTCATTCTTAAAAGTCTTGAAACTCCTTCTTTGCTAAATTGGATGCCATTATGCATGATGAATGAGCAGGGTACTCGAACCTACACACAATAGATTTCCAAGCAAAGTTAGTAATGTTGCTCTCTCGATCTTTGCTAAGGGCTCGGCTCGATCCACTTGGTAAAATGTCGATAGCGGCGATCAAAAATTTCGTTGTCTGATGCAAGAGGAGCCCCAATATGTCTAGGCCCCAGGGCAAAAGGAATGGGGCTTAGAATAAAGAAACGACTCGTGGCGTGGCTGCAATTTACGCAAAGAGTTGGCACTTCTTACACTTGGAGGCGAGCTTCTTGAGTCGGCTATTCTTGTGGGCGATAATATCCTTGTCGGATGATCTTCGAGGAGGGTTCTTGCCCACGGATGATTTTCACGAGCCTTCATGGATTTCCTTAAAGATATATGGAAACCCGATAGGTGGGAGGCATCGAGATAGACCCTACTTCTTTGCTCTGGCGGGATGATCGATAGAGTTGATTATCGATCATGAGATAGCGCTGTAGTCCTCTGCAAACTCTTTCTTTGGCGGCATTTGCGGCGAGGTTCCATTGGTTAAGTATTGAATAGCCGAGAATCCATCTGACAAGATTGGAAGGATGGCGATCGCATGATGTCGAAGAGGCTTGATATCTTTGGGATCTTTGAGTGTTAATGCGTACAAATGGGCGAAGCTGTTCATGGAGCTGGTTGGCCTTAGCTTTGACAAGGCATCCTTTCGAGAGTTGCGACACGAGGACTTGTGTGATTAAGTTGGAGAAGTGGGTTAACAATTCTTTGACTATCTTCAAATATTGAGTCATCCTCTTATCTTTGGCATATTTGCCGTTAACAGTGGGCGACAAGTTGAGAGTCGTAATATATTTAAGCTTTCGGCTTTGTGCCGAGCTCACAAAGCCGGCAATGAGGGCTTCATACTCGGCCTCATTGTTGGAAGTAGAGAACTTAAAGGCGATGGATTGCTCCGTGACTGTGCCTTCTGGACTGCGTAAGACTACGCCTGCTCCACTCCCAGCTTCACTTGAGGATCCATCTACTTTCAATTCCCATCAAGGTGACCTCGGAGAGTGGCTCTCGGGGTTAGAGCAGGTGGGGTGTCGCGTGCGCTTCTTCGTCTTCTTAGAGGATCTTGGTTGGTCGGTGATGAGGTTTGCTTTTCGCCATCGAGGCGAGTAGATCGATGAGGAAATCGCGAGCTTGCACCTTGATTGTGGTTCTAGGTTTGAATTGCCCATCATATTCACTAACCTCAATGACCATGTGACTATTCTTCCAAAAGTGATCGGGCTTCCTAAGGCCTTCTTCAATGGTAGGCTCGTCCACACAATGATGGGATGTGCTTGGAAATAAGGACAAAGCCTACGGCGGTGGTAATGAGGCGAAGGATGCCTTCGATCAAGGGATAGTTCAATTCCCCTGCTCTAAGGATCGGCTCACATAATAGACCGGCTCACGGATATTGTCTTCTTCTCGAACAAGGGCGAGACTAACGGCAAGAGAGCGGCCAAGTATAAATACAAGGTTTCCTTTTATTTGTTGACTTAAGAGCGTCCTCGTACTCAAATATGCTTTTAGTTCTCACGAAGGCAACCTGACATTCTTCCGTCCACTCCAACTTCTTCTTGGGGTCTTTGGTTCCCCGAATATTTTGAAGAATGGAAGGTTTTTTAGCGACTTGGAAAGAAACGTCAGTGATCTTGCCGTTGAGCTTCGGATGTCCTTCATGGTGTGCGGCTTGGGAAGTCGTTCAATGGCCTCTATCTTCTCGGTTGATCTCAATACCCTCTAGGTGATCATAAACCCCAAAACTTTCCCATTGCACCCAAAAGCACACTTTATGGGTTGAGTTTCATCGGTATCTTGGGAGGGTGGCAAAGGTTTCTTCGATATCGGCAATGTGGCGGCGGCTAGTCTTGACTTCACGAGAATGTCGTCCATAGGCTTCCACATTGCGACGATTTGAGACTTAAAGATCTTGGCGACCAATCTTTGATAAGTCGCTCCGGCATTCTTGAGGCCAAAGGCATCACATTATAGCAAAATGTGCCTTGGTACGTGATGAAAGACGTCTTTCACGATCATGTATGGCCACGATTTGGTTGTAGCACAGCATCTAGGAAGCTTAGCGGTTGATGGCCCACTCTCATGCACAATTGATCAATGGGGAGAGAGGGTAGTTGTCTTTGGGCAAGCCTTGTTAAGGTCGGTGAAGTCGACACACATCCTCCACTTGCCATTGGATTTCTTTACCAACACTACATTGGCTAACCATTAGGGATGGACTTCTGAATGAAGCTTTTTCGAGGAGCATTCGACTTCTTCAATTTGTTGATTATTACATTTTAATTATATTTTTATACCCTCATTACCTATTTTATATGAATAAAGATATTACTAATAATTATTTTTATCTTAATTTGCGGGTTAATGAAGTATTAATGAATAAGAGCTCAAATGACTCAAATTCTCGAATTTCTATAAATTTTGAAGTCCAAATCAGAAGACAAGCGAAGGCCCAAGATACCAAGGGGATCCAAGAAGAATTAGTGCAAAAATATCAAAAGATAAAATCTGTTGGAAACCAATCGGTTGACCAAGGTTGGCAACGGTTGGCTAACCGTTGACTAACGTCGGTCAACCGTCGGTTTACAGCAATTCAGTTAATGGTTGATTTCTCTTCCTTAGTGGCCAAGTTTGATCCAATAGTTCACATCAACTCCGTTGGGCTATAAATAGGGTGAATGAGGGTTTAGAGTGTGAAATATTTTATAAAACTCTATTTGGAGAGGAGGGTTATTCTTAATTGAAAAACCTTCCAAAATTATAACTTTTATTACACAATAAATAAAATTTTTCACTCCTTCAATTTCCTTTCTCTTCTTCTTATCCAAGGACCAAGGAGGATGAGATGAAGATCGAGGAGTTGTAGGTTTCTATTTTATTTCTTTTGCATTTCTTTCTTGTTCATTTAATTGCTTTGTAGTTTAGATTTACTTTCATGCAATTTATTTTCATGCAATTTACTTTCATGTCTTATCTCTAATTCATAGAGTAGATTTATTTTCCTTGCTATTAGTTTAAATTTTCTTTTCTTTTCTTTCTTTGCTTTTATTTTTCCTTTTCTTTGTAATTAGGTTAATTCTCATTCTCCTCCTCTTACTCTCATCTTTATTTTCTTTCTTTTATTTTCTAATGATATGGAACTAATCCCTTGAAGGAAATTTAGGATTGCATGAAACTAGTCTAATCACTTTTATGATTCTTAAATTACTCTCTTGTGCTTAAAATAATCAGCTTAGGATAATCAACTAGAGAACTAATTGATAGAAGAAGTATTGAATAATCTATGCTTGCCTTAAAAGTAGTAGGATTGAGTATGCTAATGAATTCTAGGATTACTATCTTGTTGTTATTTTTCTCATGAGTTTTAATTTTACTTGGATAAACTTTAGGATAGGCTATGCTTGCCTTAAAAGTGGTAGGATAGGCTATACCCATTAAATCTATAGTAAAATGTGATTAAAAGAGAATACTTCATGAATTCATAAATGAGATTAGCTAGTGGATTCAATTCTAGATTCCTCAATATCTTTAATTGAATTCTCCATCTTTTACTTTCTTGTTTTGCCTCTTTGTTCTTGATTTTGTTTTCTTAATTTTTTCCTTCTTGATTTGATTTTCCTTCTCTCCCCTCTCTCTCAATCTTATTTTCTTTTCACAAATTTACTTACACTCTCTAATCTTTTCACTCTCATGTGTTTATATGCACTCCTTCACCTTCACATTCTCTAATCTCCTCACACAATTTCTTCCTCGTTTTCTTTTATTTGCACATAATCTACATTCATGCTAATCTCTCACAACCATGTTCACCACTTACTCTCATGTTTAATAACCCCTAATTGTCATAATTTGAGAACCAAATTGGACTAACTCTTACAAAACCGTTCCTCGTGGGATCGATAACTCTTTATACTATAACTTGAAGGTTGTATGCACCTCTAGGACATCATTTAGTCCCCATCAAGTTTTGGCGCCGTTGTTGAGGCGGTGTTTATAAGTAGGATTTTTTATTTTGGTTCTTTAACTTGTGTGTTTTCTTTCGTGAAGGAACCACTTAGAGCTTGAAGTTCAAGAGTTGAAGATTCAAGATTGAAGAATTGCCTCCAATGAGGCTTGGATAGCGATTAAGTGGGTAACTTCTTTCTAGTATTTTCAATTCCACCCTTTAGTTAGTTCCTCACAATTAGAGACAACTAGGATAAAAAAAGATTTTTCTTTTGTTGACCATAATAAAATTCACCCTCCACTTGGATTGTTAATAACAAAATAATAAATTCAAACATGAGCTCACCTTCTCACACTTTGTTTGATTGTGGACCATAATTAAAACAAAAGATGTTTCTTTTGCATCCTTTTAGTTGCTTTTAAATTCCTAGGGTTGCATTTGTATATAATAGTAGGAATTCACCAAAGTGATTTAGCATCTTGATTTGGCACACACTTGAAAATATTTTTAAGGGCAAAACCCATTAATCAAGATAAGGTGAGGATTTCACCACCCTTTCCTTAGCTCACAAATCACTAATTCCTCACTACACAACCCAAGCCTTTTAAAACTTATTAGGCGTTGGCCCTAAGGATTCGAGCTCATTAAGGAACAAGAAATCCTTAAGTGAACCAATTCAAATTTATTTGGATTAGTTGGTGTCTAAGGCAAGGTTTAGGAGTTAAGTAAAGCTCTGTGAGCGAGGTACTTAATTGATCTGTGATCTCCCTCTAGTACTATCCTTACGGCTAACTACCCGAGTAAATTTTGATCTTTTCACTAAGGGAGTTTTAGTTAGGAGCGGTCTAAGTCGAGTTTAGGCTTAACCCTAGAATTAAAGTGATTGAAAAGTGATTACAATGATTTGTTTTAGTTAGTTTCTCCTTTTCTTTTCTCATCATCATCTTTTAGTCTTTTAGTTTTCTTTTTCTTATAAAAACTAACTTTTTCTTTAAAATTTTTAAAAAAGAGAGAATTGATTTTGGTATATGCAAGTTTGGATTAGGGATAATACCAAT
Source organism: Asparagus setaceus (assembly GCA_012295165.1). Taxonomy (NCBI): domain Eukaryota; kingdom Viridiplantae; phylum Streptophyta; class Magnoliopsida; order Asparagales; family Asparagaceae; genus Asparagus; species Asparagus setaceus. The sequence continues at coordinate 83,739,202 of CM022703.1, forward strand.
CAGCTTAATCCGTTTGAACTAATTTTAAAGAAATGGCTAATCTTAATCCACCCATTTTTCAAGATGTGTGTTATCCAACTAGGAATGCAATCCCTCTTGCATTAAGCTCCCGATGTCAATGAAACTAATTTTAAGCTCATTAGCATTTCATAAATATGCTTCCAAAATTCTTAGAGTAGAATCGAAGGCATATATTTTTATCTCGAATTTGAAGAAGTTTGCCTTATAATTAAAATGAAGGACTTATCGAGGATGCGATCAAGCTTGATTCCTTTTGCTCTTAAGGATAAAACCAAGAAATGGGAGTATAAGCTTACAATTCTATCTCAACTTGGGGTGAATTTGTCGTTTTTCGAAAAAATTTCCTATCCACAAAGCGGTTAAGCTTAGAAACAGCATCATGAATTTTAAAATTATTTCGAGAGAACCATTTTGAAAGTATTTTGACAAATTTAAGAATTTTCTCATTCAATATCCTCACCATGGTCTAGAAAAATGGTGACTATGCCTAATTATCTATGAGGGGTTGGATTATTCTTCAAAAACTTCCTTAGAATTTATGTGTTAAGGGGATTTCATGAAGAAAAATGTCGATGAAGCTTGGGATTTCTTAGAAAGTTTATCCTAAAAACCATCACGATGGGAACATTGTGATGATAGAATTTCATCGGTTCCCAATCTAAACCTAGTGGTCTTTCCTTAGAGTCAAACATAGCCTCTGAGCAAAGATGGCTACAATCCTGCGTAGGTTAGAAGCTTTGGAAATTAAAGAACGAGCTCCATCACAAATCAATCAAGTTTCTGCCCCAGGTTATCATAATTGTCTTTCTCCAACCCATGTTTCAGAGGAATGTCCCCTCTTAGGAAACACTCAACCACTAGAGCGGATGAATCTGCATTCGGCGTCCTAGAAATGATCCATTTCTCCAACCTACAATCGGGATGGAGAAATCATCCTAATTTTGCATGGAACGGGGTAACTACTAAATCAAAACATCACTCCACTTCAAACCAACAATTTTCTAGGGGAAACACAATTCCATTCAACACACCAAACAATTTTCCACAATCTAATCTGCCTTTTCCAAACCAGCATCCTCCTCATCATCAAACAATAAATCCTCGAGTTGATCATGACAAGCGCCTTAGTGTTTTAGAAAAGGGATTAGAGGCTATGATTAAAGCTTCTACACAAACCACTAACATGTTGACCCAATCATCCAACACTCTAAATTCCTTCATGCAAACAGGCCAAGTGCTCCTTTCGAACACTCAAACCATCACTAGGTTAGAAACCCAACTTGGGCAACTAGCTAATGCCGTGAGTGAAGAGAGAAAGGAAAATTTTCAAGTCAACACTTGTTGTCAACCCTAGGGACCTTGGATCAAGCCCAAATCGACCAATAAATAAATGGATTCGGACATTGCGTCACGGGAAGCAAATAGATAACCAAGTTAGAATGCCACGGATCAAACTCCTTCTCTGTCCAACACAATCCCACGATGAAACAACTCCATCGATGACCACAGCTGAAACCAAAATTGAGCCTAATCTAGATAGGTACAAGCCCGTTGCTCCCTTTCGGATAGACTTAGACCTAGGAAACACTCTCTCTCGGTAGAAAATCCTAGAAACTTTCAAGCAGTCAAGGTCAACATCCCTCTTTTAGGCCTAATTGAACAAATTCCTTCTTATACAAAATTCTTAAAAGACTTATGCACTAAGAGAACCACCAATGTTCCTAAGAAGGCCTTTTTAGGCGCCAACCTCGATGAAATGTTTTGAATCCTATGCCTTTGAAATATAAGGACCTGGTTGTCCCACTATTCCATGTGTTATAGAAAATATCCATATTGATAAGGCACTCTTAGACTTAGGAGCTAGTAAAACCTTCTTCCCTATTAGGTCTATCAATAGCTAGGTGTAGGAAAACTTAAACCAACAAGATGCACCCTACAACTAGGTGATAGATCCGTAATTCGAAGAGAGAGGTAGAGGATGTTTTGATCAAAGTTGGAGAGTTCATTTTCTGTTGATTTTATTGTCTTGGAAACCTGACCCGTTCCAATCTCAAAGGTCAAATCGGTTATCTTAGGTAGACCGTTCTTAGCGACCTCAAATACTTTGATCAATTGTAGAACTGGTCAAATGAAGTTATCTTTGAGAATATGACTGTTGATCTCAACATTTTCAGCTTAGGAAAACAACCCGGTGATCCATCGATCAACCCATAGAGGTGAACTTCATTAGAATTTCTAGTGAGTAACAAGAGGGAGAGTGAGTCGGATCTCGTGTTTCGACTTAGTCTTGGAGGAGACTTTCGATAGTGAAATTGGATAGATCTACGATTGATCATGTTTACGTAATGGTGGCAGCGTGAACCCTTGGATATAGAGCCTCGAACCCAACTTCCCCATCCATTGAGGAACCCCTAAGTTAGAGCTCAAACCTTTACAGAAAATCTTGAGTATGCCTACTTAGGAGAGAATGAGAGTCTACAGTCATCATTTCTTCGATTTGACACCGGTCAAAAGGAAGCCCTCTTAGTTTGTTTAAGAGAGAATAGGAAGCTATTGGATGGACCATGGTTGATATCAAAGGGATTAGTCCAACAATTGTGCAACAGAATACATTTGATAAACGATGCCAAACCTACTAGAGATCCTCAATGTAGGTTAAACCCATAATGAAAGAACTATTAGGAAAGACATTCTAAAATGTCTTGACCATGGGATCATTTATCCCATTTCGATAGTTCTTGGGTAAGTCGGTCCAAGTAGTTCGAAAAATGCGGGATCACCGTGATCCAAAAGCGATCTTGATGAGTTGATTCCAACTTCGAATCTAAAGCGGATGGCGGTCAGTATAGACTATAGAAAACTCAATTTGGCTACCGAAAAGATCACTTCCCCTTCCGTTCATTGATCAAATGTTAGAGCGTTTAGTAGTCCGCAATTCTATTATTTCTTGGATGGATATTAGGGATACAATCAAATTCCCATTGCCGGAAGATCGGGGAAAACCACCTTTACATGCCCATATGGAACCTTTGCTTATCGACGCATGCCTTTTGGGCTATGTAGCGCACCGCCACGTTCAACGGTGTATGATTAGTATTTTCTCCAACATAGTAGGCGTTTCCTAGAGATCTTCATGGATGATTTTTCCATTTTGGTGACTCATTCTGGATGTGCATCATCTTAAACTAGTCATGTCGCGATGTAGGGAGAAAATCTAACTCTCAAGCGGGAGAAATGTCACTTCATGGTCAAACACGGCATTGTCTTAGGGCATGTAGTTTCAATAAGGGTATCGAAGTAGACAAAGCTAAGGTAGATCTCATTTCTAATCTTCCTCCTCCTAAGAACGTCAAAGATGTTAGATCATTTCTTATGCCGGATTTTATCGACGTTTCATCAAAGATTTTAGGAAAATTGCTAGACCTTTGACCAATCTCTTAGCCAAGGAAACACCATTTGACTTCTCCCTGAGTGCTTCAAAGCTTTTGAGTATCTAAAAAGGCTGACCATAGCCCTTATCATTCATCCACCGTTGGACCTTACCATTTGAACTGATGTGTGATGCATCCGATTCATAATTGGTGCTATCTTAGGACAATTGAAGGGAAACCACATGTGATCTACTATGCCGGTAGAACTCGAATGATGCCCAGCTAAATTACTCATCACGGAGAAAGAGTTTTTAGGCGTAGTTTTGCCTTAGAAAAATTTAGGTCCTACCTCATTGGTTCTTTGACCAAATTCTTCATGATCATGCGCGCCAAGTATCTTTTGACCAAGAAAGATGCTAAAGCTCTCATTCGATCGATCCTTCTACTTCAAGAGTTTGATATCCAAATTCTTGGAGAAGAGGAAGCGAAAACCCTTTAGCAGATCATCTTTCTAGACTCGAGCACCAACTGTCGTTCCAATCAATGAACATTTCCCGGATGAACAACTCCTACAAGTCCAATCTATTCCATGGTTTGCTGATATTGTAAACTACTTAGTCACGAAAGCAGATCCCTCTCATTGGTCTAAGCGGGATAGATCCGATTTCTTTCCGGCAAGATATTTCTCTTGGGATGATCCGTTATCTGTTCAAGTATTGTCCCGATCAAATCTTTAGGATGCATTCCAAGTGAAGAAATTAGGAGTGTTACGTCATTTTGTCACGAACAAGCTTGTGGGGCCACTTTGGTCGAAAAAAATAGTGAGAAAATTCCCCGGTGTGGGCTATATTGGCCAACTCGTTCAAAGATTCTTATGAGTTTTGCAAAACACATGTAGTTATCAACTCTTAGGAAAAATTACTAGAAGAAATATGATGCCTCTACAACCCATCTTAACCGTTGAACTCTTTGATTTATGGGGTATCGATTTCATGGGACCATTTCTAAATTCTTTTAGAAATATCAACATTCTAGTAGCCGTAGAATACATGTCAAATGGGTTGAAGCGGTTGCTTGCAAGACTAATGACAACAAGGTTGTTGTCAAGTTTCGAAGGAGAATGTTTTGCGGGTTGGAGTGCCCCAAGCAATCATTAGCGACAACGGTACACTTTTATAACTATTTTTGAGGCTTTGATGAGGAAATATTCGATCACACACAAATTATCGACTCCTTATCACCCCCAAACCCGGTGGTCAAGTAGAGGTCACAAATAGACAAATCAAACAAATCTTAGAAAATCGTTAATCATAACAAAAAGATTGGTCCGTTAAATTGTGTGGCTCTATGGGCATACCGTGCAGACATTCAAAACAAATTTGGAGTCACCGCATCTGAGACTTGTGTTTGGAAAACTTGTTATTTACAGTTGAGCTAGAACAAGCGATGTGGGCTATTAAACAGTTGAATCTTGATTTAGACTCGGCAGGAAAAATAAGAATTCTTCAATTGAATGAGTTAGAAGAAATTCGAAACGATGCATATATAAACTCAAAAATTTATAAAGAAAAAACCAAGATTTTTCACGATAATTTAATTTTGGGAAGAACTTCACAGGGACAAAAAGTTTTACTCTACAACTCAAGATTACATCTTTTTCCGGAAAATTGAGATCAAGATGGGCCGGTCCGTATTTTGTTAAGCAAGTTTTCTCCTGCGGGGCTATCGAGATAGAAAATCCTAAAATGGTCATATTCTCAAGGTTAATGGTCAATGGTTGAAACCATTTTTAGAATTTTCTACACTCGAGAAGAAGAGGTGTTGGTTCTTCATGAACCACACTATATATAGTTAAAAAATTTTAAAAATAAAAATAAATAAATAAAAATATAAAAATTTTAAAAAAAGATATATATATATATATATATATATATATATATATATATATATATATATATATATAAAAATAAGTAAAAGGGTACATATTACATAGCCTATATAACTTTTTTTCTTTCTCTTGGCCCATTAATATAGGCCCTTCAAAAAAAAATAATAATTTTGCACCCATTAGGCCCAACCCACTATTAAATAAATAAAAATTAAAAGCCCCCAACCGGTTGGAAGTTAGAAAACGAAAAAACGAACTCTCTCTCTCCAATTCTCTCCAAAGTCGGTTTTCTTCGTTGATTTTCATTCTAAATTGAAGCTAACGGATTAGGGTCCGCTCGGCGACGATCTTGCAACAAATTTATACTCAAATCTCACCAAATCGAAGGTATAAACCCGAAACCCTAACTTCTCAATTTTTCTAAAATTTTCTATTTTTTGGTGTAATTGGTTGAGATAACACATGCGGAATGTTAATAAACGAGTTTGAATCCATTTGAAACAAGTTTGTAACAAGAATTGGGAGAAATTCCACCAATCGTTGCCTCAAATAGCGAACCAATCGGTTGGCCGATTGTGGCCGATTGTTGGCCAGAAACCTGATTTTTGTAAATTGAACCCTAAAAACTTGAAAATTCTTACAAATTTACACCCTCATTGACTAATTTAACATCATACTCTTGTCATTCAAGATAATGGCTTACGGTAAATGACAAAGCTGCGAATCCTCTCTCTTTTGCTTCTCTACCGATCCACCGAGATTCAACACAAACAAGCTTTTCGATTTCCGCCCATAATTAAAATTTTCGAGAATGGTTGGAATTGAGTCCCTTATGGTGAGGAAATCTAAATTGGCCAACACCAACATAGTCGAGAGTTCTAAGCCTCGTGGGATAGGTGGATGAAAACCACTCATGTTCTTATCGGGAATTCGATTACCATCACACCGAGACTCATACAAAAGATCTTAAAGCTCCCCAAGCCACCTAGAGGGTGCCCGATTTTGTCGAAATTTATCTGATAGAGGTAGGTTCCGAGCTACACTCGATGGTGGATTATTTCTTTATTATTACGACAGAGGGAGATACTTAACTTTGGTCTACTTAAAAAGAGTTCATTCTTCCAACCTCTTCCTTAAATTTGATTTATACCCAAGCTCCTCATATTCCACCATCACCACCGCAACCTCGCCCCATCAGATCGATTGGCATCGGCCGCGCTTCAATGTAGCCGACGCCAAATTTAGGATGCTAGGGGTACCGCGACTAGTGCTAGGGACTCTTGAGCTAGCGATGCATAGAAGGTACAACTGGTCTATCCCTTTCTTATCACATGGATTTGTGGATAAAGGTCCCATGATATCCTACAGATTCTCTAGTGGCGTGCGGAGCCCCTTTGACACGCCGACACGCGAAGAAGAGTATTCTCGCCAGAGAAAAGGAGTCTCGATGTCGCTACTTCTTCACGTGCACCACCTCAGCCAGCCCATCCGCACCACCTCCTCCACCTCATGATGCACCATCGAGTTGACACCCTGACATTTTGTGATCGCTTTATACTCTAGAGACGGATTCCATCTTTTCTAGGTCCAAGACAGACGATCAGTGCTAGGATTACATCCCACCGATTATATCGCTTCGACTTTACACGAGATCGCCCGTGATCCGCACCTCCTCCATTTTATCGCCTCCTTCTCCTCCTCCATCACAGTCCCACCCCACCACCACCACCAGCCATGGAGAAGAGGGGGATATCAATGGCAGTTGACACAGTGATGAGGACATGGAGGCTACAGACCGATGATGGGGATGATGATCATGAGGGATGTTCATATGTGTTTTTCCAAAGATTAGACTTTTATTATGGCATGTACTCATATACTATGATGCTTTGGACTTTATGGTAGTATTTGCCTTGAGGACAATGCAAAGTTTAAGTGTGGTGTATTTTGGGAACTAGTAGTCTAGTTTTAACTGTATTTCTTTTTCACTTTGCTTTTTAGTATATATATATATATATATATATATATATATATATATATATATATATATATATATATATATATATATATATATATATATATATATATATATATATATATATATATAAGTATTTTAGTAGTTTTTAATTGCTTTTAGTAATCCCCTTTTGTTTCTAGTTTGTAGTTCAAAAACAATAGTCACTTGCCAACTTAATAGTGTTGATTAATAGTTGATTTATTTGATAGAATTAAGTATTCTAATCCTTAGTTAGTTCTATACTCAAGTTTATCTTTTATGACAACTCCAAATAAATTTTTAAGAAATGATTTTCAAAATAGTATACTTCACTTGAGTTTTAACTTAGATTTTTTTAATTAAAGTAATGAAATTTTTGCATGCCTAACTTAGAGTTGAAAATAATTTTTCAAGTTGTCTTGATCCAAATAATTTTTCAGAATATATATACATATACACATATATATTATTACTAACTTAACAATAAGAAGAGTGTAAAATCTTTGGTGGTTCTATTTTACCAAGCCTAAGTTGACTGAGTAATTAAGCCCGAGGAGTATTTTATACTTAATGACCTAAGCCCAATTGGGTTGGGATTCATTGACCCAAAACTCGCTAAATGGTCACTTAGAAAGCCCAATTAAAAGGAACTAAACCACCAAGAAATAAAGAGTTCCAAAAAATCATACTAACTATGTTTTTATATATAGTTATATTTGTATATGTTCTTGAAAAATTAAATGGATCAAAAACCTGAAGTTTGTTTAAAACAAAGAGTTTGCATGTTCCTTTCAAGACTTTTAAATTAAAAATTTTTTGAGTTAAACTTTGTTTTGTATAACTATAATGGAAGGATTTTCTTGAGAAAATTACATTGGAGTTATGATAAAAATGCTTTCTTGAATATTAACCAACTTCAATTGGAATGTTTGAATATATCAAATGAGTTAATTATTTTAATTCTTTTAAATTGGCAAGTTGACTGAATTTTATGGGTATATTCATCTGAAACTCTCACGACTACAACTCGTCCCATCGGGTAATCCAGGTTTAAAGGTTTGTTGTATACGCTAAATACGCCCGCCCACATCACGGCCATTGAGACATGGGGAATGGGCGTTGTAGGTCTATTTTTCGCCGTCGGTTAAGGGGATCGGTTTATTCTAGCGATCGACTACTTCTCCAGTGGGTGAAGCAATCCCAAAAAGAAGTAAAGGCGAATGCCGTCATTAAATTTATCAAACACCATGTCATCTGACCACGGTGTCGAGACGGATCGTGCATGACAGCGGTCCCCAATTTATTAGCAATTCCTTCATCGGGTTTTGCGAAAAGTTCAAGATACAAGATGTCTCCGTCGTGACCTATAATCCGGCGACAAATGGGTTAGCGAGGTATTCAACAAGGCGATTATCAAGATTTTGTCGAGCTTCGTGAAGAATAATAAGCGAGGCGGGATGATAAACTTCGGAGAAGCACTCGGACATATCGCCGTCACGTGCGTAGCGGAGAAACCCGTACTCCACGGTTTACGGGTGTGAAGCGATTCTCCGTTAAAATCGAGATTCCGTCGCCGCGCCGCCCTTTCAGCAGAGATGGCGACCGAAGAACAACATCGAAGCGTCTCGAAGCTTGAGATGTTAGATGAGAAGCACACAGGCTCAACAATGCATTGAGTTCTATCAAGCTAGGATGTAGGGCTTTCAACAAGAAAGTTGACGAAGAACCTTTGGAGGAGATCTAGTCCTCATTTGCTTTCCGCGGCCGATAATCCTCACCTCTAAAAAGAAAGGTAAATTCGAACCCAAATGGGAAGGACCGTTTGTAATAGACACAGTCTATTCAAACGGAGCATATCGCCTCATCACCCAGAACGGCGACCGGCAATTAATGCCGATAAACGGGAAGTTCCTGAAGAAATACTACCCTTAGTATCTTCAGGATAACCCATGGTTACGGGAAGTTCCTCAGGGAATATTTCACTCGTTTCTTGAGGATAACCCTAAATAAATTTTCCTCCAAAATTCTCTCACCGATCAAATTCATTGGCGGTGGGCCCACTAAAATTTTCTGGTCGACCGCTAGCAAAATCCCTCTCGATTCATTTCCCGAGCGAGAGGTCCACATTCAAATTTTGGTTAGCGATCCTATAAAAGTGAAAGCTATCGCATTCTTTTAAGACTCTGGGCGAGATCCCACTCTTAGTTTCTTTCTCGTGGAAATAGAATACATTCTTCCACATTTCACGGAGATAGAATACATTCTTCCTCTCAGGAAGCAAGAGATAGAATACGTTCTTCCTCTCTTGTCCTAGATTCTCGGAGTGGAGATCCCACTCTTAGTTTTATATATCAAGATTCTCAAAATGGAGATCCCATTTTTAGTCTCTTTCAGCAGCAAGGACAAAATTCTTCCTTTCCAGCCTGGGAGATAGGAGACAAGATCCTCCTTCCTCTCGCCGGAAATAGAATACATTCTTCCTTTCTCACATTTCACGGAGATAGAATACATTTTCCTCTCCAGAAGCAAGAGATAGGATACAAAACTTTCCTCTCTTGTTCATCCCTTACACGGAGATAGGAGACAAGATCCTCCTTCCTCTCCATCGGCAAAAGATAGGATACAAAACCTTCCTCTCTTGTTCACCCCTCACTGGAGATAGGAGACAAGATCCTCCTTCCTCTCCACTCTCGGAAATAAAATACATTCTTCCTTTCCCACCTCAATCAATCTTATGCGGTTTAGTCTTTCTCAGATTGAAGAAGACACGAGTTAGATCACGGGGCATTTTATCCCGAAGCCTAAGAAGGGATAAAGCGCGCCTGGCGTTCTTGGGTAGTCTATTCCGTGATAAAAGACGAAGCCTCATTATTCAACATCGTAGCATTAAGTCTAAGAGAGTTTTATTCTTTTAGCACAGCGTCCGTCGCGGAGCGGTTTGGATAATCGCCGCACGCCCAATTCAAGCGGTAGTTGGTAAACTTATCAAACCCGTTGAAGGGCGGGGGTTGGCCAATAACCCTAAAGCCGGCGCCTCACAGCGTCGCCCGGTTTAGTCTTTTCGGTGAAGAAGACACGAGTTTGATTCACGGGTATTTTATCGAAGCCTAAGAAGGGATAAAGCCAACGCCTCACGCAGCGTCGGTTTAGTCTTTTCGATTGAAGAAGACACGAGTCGGTCACGGGGTATTTTATCCACGAAGCCTAGAAGGGATGAGTCTCACGTGTAACAGCAGCGTTCAGGGTGGTCTCTTGCACGTAAAGAGTACCAAAGCCTCGTATTCAACATCGTAGCATTAAGTCTAAGAGAGTTTATTCTTTTAGCACAGCGTCCGCGTCAGGCAGTTTGGATAATCCGCCGCTAGCTAACTCAAGCGGCGGTTGGTAAAGGCTAATCAAACTCGTTGATGGTGAGGTTTGCCAAAAATCCTATAAGTATTATGGTTAATTATTTGGAGCGAAATAAAAGAATCATAATAAGCAATGAAAGGAATAAATCTTGTTCATTTGAAGTAAATATAAAAAGCTACAATTTGTTTAGACATCAAGTCTATGACAAAGGATTTGTTGCTCGGTAGGCGAGCTTCATCACTATAAGCTGGTGTAATTCTCCACCGCCTTCGATACGAAGGGCCTCATCGATATTCGATGTCTTGTGCTGCCTCTTCGATCTCAACCGGGTTACGCCCGGCGGTTTGAGTTCCCTAGATGTGGCCGAGAGCTTCTTCCTTATTGGCCTTAGCCAGCTCCAAACTACTCATCTTATCTTCTCGGCATGGAGCTCTCCGGCGGTACTATCCTCTCGCTTTTCGCTACAATATCGATGCGGATATGGCGGGAAGAATATGCCTCGGCAACAACGGCTCGAGCTGATCGGCGTGGTCTCTGCATCGGACCTCGAGCCGGTAAAACCGCGAGCTTCAGCGCCATGCCTCTAAGCGTCGGTCCGGCGGCTATGTATGAGGAGCTCCGGCCACCTGCTCTTGAAGTCTCGACTACCCCTCTAGGCAGGCGAGTCGTCGACAATAGCTGAGCGACTGGGATAACCCATATCCATTATCAAGGTCATCCGGGGATCAGCGATGGCCTGAAGCGATGAAGAAAGCCGCCATGAAGAACCTTTTGATCACCATGTTCACCAAGAAAACGGCGTACTTCAAACAAATGATAAGATGGGATGGATCTTCATTGACATCAGCTCTCGCCCGAATCATGAAGTCGAGATGTGGAGCTCGCATAAGAGAACAGAGGATTTTAGAATCCTCAATCAAAAATGGGGTGAAGACATATTCAATTAAAAGACTCTTACCTGTCTCCTTCAGCATGGTTTCAGGAGTTGGTGAGCCTATCAGAGGGGTACCTATCGCTGGTATACTATCAACGGCAGCTGACCCCTCAGTGTGATCATCTATCTCAGCAGTCGTCGTGGTAGCTAATTCTGAGAAAGCTGCGGGAAGAGGAGTGTCTGCCACTATATGGAAAGAATTTCTCAGGCCCTTTAAATTATAGTAGTATTAGCCAAGGGGCTGGTCCTATAATTAGCCAAGGAAAAGATTCATACCTTCCTCGGGGATTGTGGCCTCGGCTAAATCTTCACCAAGGTCATCGCCATCCTGTGACAGAGCACGTAGCAGGTCATCCATGGAAGTACTGTCGTATAGACCAGCTTCCACGAAGTCCTCCATTGAGAAGTCTGGAAAGGGAAAGTATTAGGAAAGAACAAATGCAACGAAAAGGGGGCAAACAATCGTAGGTCGACTTACCTCCTACAGTGGGGTTAGCTTGCCTAGTCTCGATTTGTGCATTTGTCTCCTGCAATTTCTCTAAAAGAGCGAAAAGCGAAGAGACAATTAGTGGGGGTACGAATTCCGAGTCATTCAATTCTCGCATCCTCCATCCAGAAGAGGAGTTATCGATGTTAGATGTACACAGGATCATCGAATCAGGTCCTACTTGGTATTCCGGGTTCCTCATATAGCCCCATACATTTGTTGAGTGAAGCTAGGCTCGACATGAGTGGAACTAGGTCAGCGAGATCATGGTGAGGAAAATCAAAGCCCCCTGCATGGGAACGGAGAAATGTCAGTCTCTAAAAGCCGAGAATTTAAAAGATCAGATTACATTACGGAGAGATCTTACCTCCGTCATTGATCGGATCATCGCTGGTCAGGTCCATGTCAAAAGACCAAGGATTCACTCGAGTCCTATGGACTAACCTCTTTCGTTTAACCCCTCGAGAAGGTTGGAATTCTTCTTCTTCAACAGATTTTCCTGAAAATTCAGTTGAATGAGAAATCCGATGGAGAGGATGAGAAAACGAAGGGGAAGAGGAGAGAGTACCAAGATCCTTCTCATAAACTGCAGCCTCCGCTTGATCCTCTCCTAAATTCCCAGCAACAAAACTCGGGACCTCCTCTGCAATTTTGGCTGCCTGAGGAGTTCGGTGACGCTTCTTTTGAGTTTGAATGGCGACACGAGATGCCCAGTATATTTCGCGACATCGCCTGCCACGGATCTGAAATAGCCCTCACGGGGACTGGCTCATTAGCTACTAAGAGCCAATTGCAATGAAGAAAGGTGACTCGGTGCCGGTCACGAACTCGGCGGACTAAATCTAGCGGTGCATCCCATGACACTCCACAACCAGCTCGAAGGCCATCCATGAGTCCACCGATGCGGAGCCATCGGTTTGGGTTCCCAACATAAAGTTGGTGCGTAACCCGGCGGCGGAAGCGGCGGGGAAGATAAGGCTCAATGAAGCATTCCTCTTTCACTTTCGAAAAGTGAGATAGCGGCACGATGTTCACTAGCGGTTAAAAGCAGCCAATATCAAGTGAAGTCTCTTTGTGTCTTGAACCTCCTCGTCGACCAAGGACTCACCATATTGGCCCGACGAGGAAAATATCTAGAAAGATCCACCCTCTATGAATCTGCGGTTGTTTCTTGATCTCGTGAAGCCCTTCCATCACACAATCCTCTATCAACCACAAAGAAAGGAGTAGCGATTACGTAGAACCGGTGACATCATGTCGGGCGATGAAAGACCGACCAAGCCATTAAATAGGTATATGGAAGCTCTACTCGAATGGAAGGGATCTGAGGATGGCTCATCTTTCCCTGAGTAAATGCAGGACTATATCTTGGTAATCCACGGTGAATGTTGGCCACCATTACGGAGGAGAGAGAGTTCCTTCTTGTGGGTAGGCTGGGCTGCGGATAAAGAACCTCTAGAGGTAAAGCATCACCAGATTGATATGGAACCACACATTTCTTGACCCGGATTGTAAGATAGCGGCTAGAAGACTTGTCGGTGGATAGGCTTCATGCATGCCAGAAAGGTTGCAAACTTGGTCCACGGGGAAAACCTTCTTTAGGCGGTGGCGTGTAGGAATTAGCCTCGGACCTCGTCGAGTTCATTGACCTCGAAGGGTGGCGGTGATCGTGTAGATATTTCCTCGCGGACTTATCCGCAAATCTTTGGAACGAATCGTGTGACTGCTTGAGACTCACTTGTGATTTCCTCTTGGCGTAAGGTTCAGATTGGGCCAGAGCTATATGATAATGACAAGTGAGATCCCACAAAGTCTCGTAACGATCGAGTGTGTGTTCCTTCAGCCGACTTAGTTCCTGATTGGAGGGGAAGTATTCTTGATACAACATCTTCCCCACGGGTAAATCTGAGATTCGATACATCTCATGCAGAGCCAACCCCAACTTCGCCGTGTTTAGTGAAGCGTATTCAAATCACGGATTATAAAGTTGAATAAGGTGAAGAAATGGTTGGCACTGGTTGGAAAACCATACATGGTGGCGAATAAGCTGAATCTGAGAGCCACAGAGCGAAGTTCTCCATCCCATCGGTTGAGGACGTAATTGGTCAAACGACCCCACGAGTGCTTACTTGATGAGTGAACCCAGTCGAAGAATCTATGGCGGGCGGCAGCATCTCGCCCCAACTTAGCAAGGCGATTCTTCAAGGTTGGCGGTAACAAAATCTCATCCGCAGGCGGTGTGTCCACCCACAATCGAGGTGAAGGCCGGTGACACGATTCTGTTGGAACCGGGCTGGTGGCGGGTAATAAATCCGTAATGAATATGATCATGCTCCTCGGTTAGGCCAGGACATCTGGCGTGTCCGGCGTGGTGCAAATCGATCAATGAGGCGGCGGTATCAGGAATATACAAAGGACCTCCGTCGTCTTTGTTCAACCACCGCTCACTCTCGATAAGAGCGTATCCGGATCCTTAAGCGTCGCCGAGCAGATAATCTATTTTACGCTACGGAGTTGATGGGCTGGTGTCCTTTACAAGTGGCGCGCTCGGTAACCAATACGAGAATCGGAATTCCCCTCAACTCTGATCGAATCGTCTCCGATGATGTGCGAATGCAAATCGGCGAGATAAAAATCAGCGAGATCGTCACCGTGGAATAATAGTCACTATGTATCAACCGTAAGTTGAAAAAGTTCCCAAGGAATAATCAACGAAATCAGAAAATATTCGATTAGTAAAGGCGTTGAATTCATCTTACATAGATTGAGTCACGACCTTATAGCGGGTATGGCGATTTTATCGTATCGGATACAGGCGATGAATATAGTCGTAAACAGCGACAATATGTCCCGTTCTACGGGGCAAAGTGCGGTATGAAATCGCTCCTTGTTAAAGATATCGAAGCGGTGATGACCAAGCAAAACCAATCTGGCGTCGGTCCCTAAAGGAGGATTTGGCTCTTCAATCGCCTCACAAGGAGAGCGAAAGCGGGGGTGAAATGAGTGTACACAATCTAAAGCGTCGGTCCCCACAAAGGAGGATTTTGGCTCTTCCCAATCGCCCACAAAAGGAGAGCTGGCGAGGATATAGCGATATATATATCGAAGATGATATATTTGGCGCACCAGAAAGAAGGAGGCGTGCATTCGCAGCGTCGTCGCGAGTTGATCGACTCCTCGGAACATGAGACCCAGCGATGACGCCGGAGCTACAAAACACGACAAAAGTCAAATACACAATTGAAAATCAACAAATAAAGTGTCAAAAAACTGGACAGATGGGCTACTTTGTCAAACCGAGCGCCCGCCTTGCAGGCCCTTGGTATGGCCTGCCAGCGTACAGGCCCGAAGCGCCCTTGACGCCCGACGTGAGCGCCAACACCCGGCCTCCACTTGGCGGCTTGCAGCGCCCAGCAGCAGCTGGCTGGTGCTTGATTTACTGGCGGCGGCTGGCTGGCGGCAGCCCGACCTCGAAGCTGGCCAGCGTGCCGACCCCTCGGCTATGGCAGCCAGGTGCCAAGCGCCGTCGCTCAGCGCTCCGATCCTCCTCTCCTCCTGATGAGCGTCCACCTGCGCCTGAAAAAAAAAGAAAAAAAGAAAAAGAGGCGTGCATATACCTCATTGTTTGAGAGAGATGAGGCAATGAGACCACAAGATGAAAACAAGAGAAAGAGAGCACAAGGGGGCGGCCAAGGTCAAGAAAAAGAGGATCATGGGTATTTATAACAACTCTAATGGGTCCAAACCAATTCTAATTAGGACTCTAATCAGCTAATTAGGAGTCCCAATGGGAATCTTATCAGGATATCAAAATCTTGCCAAATCAGTCCATTGATTGGCTCCTACTCCAAAATTTGGAAAGATCACGGAGATTTATGGGATAACACCTTGAAGGCCCCATCGGCGCCAATCAGCGTCGTGCGAATCCTACTCAACTAGGATTACGGTATAATTTGTCGAGAAGTTCCGGAAGAATATTTTCACAAAAATATTCTTAGGGATAACTTTCGATCGTTCGGATAGTATCGATGCAAATCAGCGATGCCTAAATCCTACTCAACTAGGATTATGAGTATAAAGCTGTTTCCTAATTTGTAGAAGTTCCCGAGAGAAGAATATTTTCACAAAAATATTCTTAGGATAACTTCGATCGTTAGGATGGTATCGGCGTAAATCAGCGGCGTCGAGAATCCTACTCAACTAGGATTACGGTATAAAGCTGTTCTAATTTGTGAAGTTCGGAAGAATATTTTCACAAAAATATTCTTAGGGATAACTTCGATCGTTAGGATGGTATCGGCGTAAATCCAGCGAATCCTACTCAACTAGGATTATGAGTATAAATGTTTCCTAATTTATCGAGAAGTTCGAAAGAATATTTTCATAAAAATATTCTTAGGGATAACTTCGATCGTTAGGATGGTATCGGTAAATCAACACGTCGCGAATCCTACTCAACTAGGATTCACAGTATAAACTATTTCCTAATTTGTCGAGAAGTTCAGGAAGAATATTTTCACAAAAATATTCTTAGGTATAACTTTCGATCGTTAGGATGGTATCGGCGTAAATCAGCGTCGCGAATCCTACTCCAACTAGAATTACAGTATAAGCTGTTTCCTAATTTAGCGAGAAATTCACGGAGAATATTACCATATTCTTAAGGATAACTTCGATAACCCTCAATTTCTTCCCATTGTGGAACCTCAAGGAGGGATAAATTGATGAATTCGACAAGGCTTATATTGGCAACAATGCGTTCTACCTTGAAAGAACTCCTCCAGTATCAGCGCCGATCGTGCATAGCGGGAGGAGCCACCAAGCAATTTGGGTTGGAATAAATCCGGGAAGAATTCCTCGGGGATGAATGCACTCAACAAGGAGTATCTGATGCGGCGCCCAATGCGTTAGGATCCGTGGAGTGTCATACGCCCGATCCAGCGCGTCGCTTTCGCCGATTGAAGGCTGAAATCTATATAGTTTAGCGGCGTGCGAAGGATTTCCGATCAGCGGAGAAATCTCGATGGTCAATTGGGCGACAATTCACCAACACAGTGGCGATTCTGGTTTGAAATTCCAACAACGGTGAAGCAATAAATGTGCACCATACCACGGGTATCCTACAAAGCGGAGAACACGAGAGGATTGGAGGAATTAAATCTGAAGCTAATTTCAAAATTCATCTACCGACCTCGGTCAATATCTCGACAGGTCGGACAAAAAATCGCAAGTAATACCTTGGCAATCCTACAAAGCCTGGAAAGGAAGAGGTAGAGATCAAAGCGCCAAGGTCATTCACAAGTCCCATCACGCCGATTGGAGGGTGAAGGGCTCATCATATCAAAGCATCGGACTTCGCCAAAGAATGAGGCGAGGCGGCTTTGGAGAATATCTGTGGCGTTAAAATTGCTTATCGATGCAGAACAAGACTTCGTAGCGGTGGGTTGACAACGGCGATCCGTCGATACTTAGCGACTTCAGCGTTGGCGAGTGATTACTCATAAAGCGCAAAAGGAGTCGGCGAACGCTATAAAGCGAGTTGGCAAAGCGTCACGAGCCAGAAGCGGCGATGTCGTGGAAGAAACCCGTGTGAAGTTCGGCGAAGGCGAGTTGACTAAACTCAAATGCGGCGAGGGCGGAATCAATTCCGCAATCCGTCAATGCAAGCGAGCGTTTGAGCTCGAGATTGACGGATCTGAGACTCAAACACAGCGGCGACATCACCGAGAAAAAAACTAAGCGGGAAGGCCAGAAAATGGCTTGATGCAAAATGGCAGCGGCGAACCTCGACCTGACTAGTTACCTCGGCCAGAAGTGGCGAGGTGGCTCACCCATCATGGCGAGTCACCTCAACCATGATGGCGAACCGACAACTTGGCGGTGCCTCGACAAATGGTGAAAGTGGCACGACAATGGTAGAGCCACTTGTAGCGACACACACCCCGATTTGTATAAATAGGGGGTCTTGAATTAGGGGTTTGGATTTTTGAAACCTCGAGGATTTGGCGGATTTTGGCCCGGATTTTGAGGCTTGGACTTCACCGGATCAGGGGATTTTAGAGAGAGCTCGCGAGATCTACAAGCCATCAGCATAGCGTTCCAAGCAAGCGAGCACAAGTTCGGTCAACGTCGGATCTACAAATGTGCGGGTAAGCAAACTTCGGGTCGACTCTGGTCAGTAGCTGTGATTTCTCCTAGTAGATCTTACGCTCCGTGATCCTCTCCTTGAGTCGCGATCGAAGGCGATCCTCTCCTTCGTGAGTTTGATCCCCTCGGTAGCCGTTTCCTTCGTGAAGCGAGTCCCCTTCACATCTGTAGTTCCAAAACGGGTTTTCACCTAGATCGAATTGCGGTGGTCCGGGCGAATAAAAGTCCACGACGGTAAAAACCCATAGCGAGGATCGGGGAAATAGAGATCCTGTTTGTTCTGAGGAAAAGTTGTAATTTTCGTTTTATTATGCATGTAAATAAAAGGCATTTCTTTCGTTTGAATTTTGTTGTAGGCCAGCGGTAATTCAACAAAGCAATGACAAAACCGACTTTCCCGTGAGCGGCCATCATTGAAGAATTCGCCCACGGCTCATTGGGAAAAATTAAAGTTGTCTTTGGTTTGTAAGCGAGGAGTGACTTCATAGTTAAGCGGCTGCGAAATACCAAATTCCACAGTGCGGCTTCAATATCCTCCAGATTATAGCGAACCAGGTGCGCCTCCTCTCAAGATTTGAGGCGAGGCGGGGTTACAACATCGGTGAGGGTGAAGCCGAGGGGGAGGAAGAAAGGAGTCAGCCGAGGCGACAGTGGAGTCGACCAAGGTGTGGATGAAGGCTGGATTGGAAGAATGGGGATGAGGCAGCATAGGACTTGCCTTCGACTCCTCCCCCTTCTACTAACGTTACTTTGCCTTTGACTCCCGGGGCCAACATGGACTTTTCGTAGTTTGAGGCTTTGAGACATCCGTGCTATCATGCATTGCATGTATATATATTCTTTGTACTTACTCTTGAATGAATGAATAAAAGTTCTTTTTATTGTCCGAACTATTTTATAATTTATTGCTGTGGTTTGTAGAATGCTTAGTAGTCCAAGTAACCCAATGAGTCGGGTGGCATGATGTCGTGGCTTAATAGGGTCGAGCTTTTGTCTTTTATCAGAAGGCGACCACCTATGGAACAAGGGCTGTGGTGGCGTCTTATTGATTTGGGGTCGGTTTTTCATTCATTTGGTCATTCTCACGTTTGCTTGTTTGTTTGGTCGACTAGCTAAGGTCGGCTGGGCTCCACACAATAGGTGGGTTTATTTTTCGAGGCGTGAGTGGAAGGAGTCACTGTAGAGGACAGGGCATGACGTTAGCGGTACTTTAGCCGTCAGAGTCGTTTTGATTTTCGAGTAAAAGAGACGTGGGGTGATAAAGGCGGTGGGTGTTACAATTTGTATAAGGCGGTTCAGATTCATGGGTTAATCTGGACCGTTTTTTTGAAGTTGAAAGATCACCCACGAACAGCCACGTGGGCCCCCTGGATGTCTAAATATACTTCTTCCTAATTGGGAAATTTCTTTTTTACACTTTCTAAAAATTTTTATTTCCCCTTCTTTCTCTTGTTTGGAGTTTTTCAAGTGTTTCGCCATGGTACGCCGTCTTACGCTAGTTAATATGATCGGCAAACTCGGTTCACGGCATTGGTGAAGAGGAAGATTCGAGTCCTCCACGAAAAGTATGACCTTCGGAAGAGTTTAAGATCTCTTTGCGAGAGAAGGACAGGCGCTATTCATGAGCACGGCCGACAAGGTGCAGCGATATCACGGCTCATGCGGATAATGGGCTGCGCCTCATTGCCGGCCTTTATGAGGGGTAATGCGGCGATTGGGGTTTCCCCAATGTAATTTGCTCCCAGCGCCATAGCGGCGATCATGGCGTTTACGGTAATATGCTACGGGTGAAGGTAAAGCCGACCCTACAATTATTCAGCAACCTGGTTACGGTGAAGGCGACCAAGAAGGATGCTCATTTTTTCTTCGGGTATATAGGCGGTCGACTCGTCGGTATACCTGACTCAAATAAAGACTGGAAAAGAAAAGTTTGTTTGGGTCTACGGTCGAGCCAATCTTGGCTTGTTGATCATGACAAGAAATTGAGAGCGACAAATTAAAGACTCTCCCTCTTTCAGTGGATGAAAGACGGGATTTGGAGAAGATCCGACAGTATTCTGGATCTCGAAGGATCCACAATCTATTCGATAACGCCTCGCTAAGGATGGTGGGGCTATCATTTGCTCGGTCGATAGAGGCGATAAAAAGGAGGAAAAGTTACTTAAGCGGCTCCTCAGCGGAGAGGATCCTAAAGAAGGGTTCCCGTCGACAAAAGCCGCGAGTGCAGCTCCCTCAAAAGCGGGCGAGGAGGATTGTCGAGCTGCGGATGGCGGCATGTGTAAGAATTTTGACCGGTGGCGATATGTTGAAGGTGAAGGCCCGTTCCTCGGGCCGACAAGCAAAGAAAGAAGGCGAAGAAGTCGAAGAGTCGACTCTAAGGAAACAACTGGGGCGGACCCGATCGGGCGAGGTTACTATGGAGGAAGCCTCAATGTGGGGAAGAGTTGACCCCAAACTCTTTCTCTCACATTTGGTTGTGAAGAAGCGTCCATGGAGAAGAGGTGTCCTAAGCGGGTGAAGCTTACGTTCGCCAAGTGAAGGAGGCTTGGCGGCCACTAAGGGCGCTCCCATCCACCGAGGTTGTCACTCGGCTTCTGGGCGACTCGGAGGTGGGAAAGAGTCGGCTACGCCGGATGAGTCGATGCCAGGTCGGCTCTTTCAAGTTTACTCGAAGGCCTAGGCATCGAGCTTCCTTTCTATCATAGGGTTGCAGTGGTGACTCGAGATGGAAGGACCTCGAGAGCCCCTCATTGCAATTTGTGGGAAGGGTATTCTGGGGGAGGAACCCTCTCAAAGTGATAGATCGTGCAGGTCATTCTTTCCACAAGGAGGATTGGTGTTTCTTTCAGGATGGGCACAGCTTGTTGCTGTGGTGTAGTTTACTCTCCCGAAGGACAAGGAGCTACAAGAGGAAGTGTCGTCGGCGGTTTCGGCTATCTCTCTTGTGTTACCAAACTCGAGGGCTCGATCGGGAGGAGCTTTAATCGGCTTTCCTTCATGATGCAGTGCCGACAACTGTTAAAAGACTTGTTGAGAGAAGGAGAATCGAGAAGAGGCCGAAGAGAGTGGGAGCTCTTGAGGTAGAGAAGGGAATGGTTAATGCTAAGTGGCAAGAGGAGCTGGAGGCTAAACAATCAACCATTGCTAACCTCGAGACTCCTCATGCCAAGCAGTCGGCTGCCATCCACAAGCTGAAGGAGGAGGTTACTCAGTTAAAGTGGATAGCCAAAGGCTCTCGGAGGGAGATTGAAGAGTGGAAGACTCAAGTCGGGAGTTGGAGAAAAGTTGAGGCTGAAGCGAAGCGGTCGGTTCGAGAGAACCTCAATCGACGACTCACCCTCCAAGGCTTAAAGGTTGAGCTAGATGAGTCGAAGGCTCGACCGGCAGGTGGCATTAAATCAGTGAGACCGACTTAAATTCGTGGCGTCGGGCAGAAGGGAAGTCATTGAGTCTGAGACAAGGGCCTATGGGCAAAATTGAGTTGTCGGTACATTAAGCAAACCCGACTACTTAAAAGCTCAACTGCCCTCTGATATTCTTCCACCTTTAGGTGCGACGTATCCTCCTCGGGTGCAAAGTAGCCTACGTGTCCTTTAGAGCCCGGAGGCAAGGGGAGCAAAGTGCAACTTGATGTCGAGGATGACAACCGTGATGAAGATGAAGACTAAGATGGGGCTAAGACAAGGATGAAGATGATGTGAGGAAGGCGGTGGCAATGGTGGCAACTAGGATATTGTATAGTCGTTTTATATTTTTTCTCTTTTTGTATTCGGTCGGGAGGACCGTTGTACATTCATAATGTACGTTCGAATTATGAATGAAAATCTAGTTTCGCATTTCTCTGTGTTGGATTTTCTACTCTTTATGATATATTTTTCTCAGGCATTGCAGGCACGTTATATTGATCTCGAATTTGACTAACGTTTACAAGTCAAGTAAAAATCGTAATTTGTACAATTTAATGAATAATTTCACTTTCGATTAGTACTTGGGCTTGTGTCATTCAGGCTGGCCTTCATGTTACGTCGGTCTTCAAGGTGAGATAGGCGTTTGCGACAGAACGAACTATGATTGAGCCGACTTCTTAGCAAATGACAACCTCGTGGGTTGGGTGCCTAGGACTTACGTGGCGCCTAAGTCTTAGGAAGTCGGCTCACGTGGGAGCGATGACTCTACAAATGACAACCCCGTGGATTGGGTGCCTAGGATTTACGTGGCGCCTAGATCTTATTCAGCATGGCCGATCTCTGTTTTAGAGACAAAGAGCAAGCTGTTTAGAATTGGCCCGATGGGGCGACAACTTCGGTAAATGACAACCTCGTGGATTGCGTGCCTAGGACTTACGTGGCACCTAGGTCTTAGAAAGTCAGCTCACGTGGGAGCGACGACTCTATAAATGATAACCTCGTGGGTTGGGTGCCTAGGACTTACGTGGCGCCTAGGTCTTAGGAAGTCGGCTCACGTGGGAGCGACGACTCTGCAAATGACAACCTCGTGGGTTGGGTGCCTAGGACTTACATGGCGCCTAGGTTTTAGGAAGTCGGCTCACATGGGAGCGACGACTTTGCAAATGACAACCCGTGGGTTGGGTGCCTAGGACTTCGTGGCCTAGGTCTTAGGAAGTCGGCTCCGCGTGGGGCGGCGACTCTACAAGGACAACCCGTGGGTTGGGTGCCTAGGACTTACGTGGCCTAGGTTTTAGGAAGTCGGCTCACGTAGGAGTGGCTCTAAAATGACAACCCGTGGGTTGGGTGCCTAGGACTTACGTGGCTGGAGTGCGTGGGAAGTCGGCTCACGTGGGGCGGCGACTCTACAAATGACAACCCGTGGGTTGGGTGCCTAGGACTACGTGGCACCTAGGTCTTATTTGGCATGGCGATCTCTATTTTAGAGACAAAGAGCAAGCTTTGTTTAGGTGGCCCCGGTGGGGCGTGACTTCGGTAAATGACAACCACGTGGGTTGGGTGCCTAGGACTACGTGGTGCCTAGGTCTTAGGAAGTCGGCTCCGCGTGGGGCGGCGACTCTATTTTACGGCGGTGCTTAGCCTTATTGTCGGTGTAACTTGGCGATCAAATACGAGTACTTCCTTTTGGCTTTAAAGTGATAGGTCGACCTATTTCACCTTTAGAGTGGGGTGTCTTCTTAAGCGGCGGCGAGAATTATCTATCGCGGCGAGGCGAAGAAGGTTCCTTGACTCGTTTTGATGAGAAGGGTTCCTTGACTCGGTCTAGTCGGAAAGGTTTTCCGGACTCATTCCCAATTAAGAGATTCCCTCAACTCGTTAAGTGAAACTGGGTCGCCATAACTCTTTTTAAGCTAGGGAGGGCGTCTCGTTTTTGTTGTCGTGGATGAGACATCGAGACATTCCTTGCATGATTGTAAAGACAAGCTATGACAGTTAGGGACAAAAATCTATTCATACTGAAAGATCTTGAAAAAGATTTATAGTACAAAAGATTTAGTGAAAAAACTTCCTAAGATGCTCGATGTTCCAAGGATGTTGCAAGATCCTTCCATCGGGACTTCTTAGTCGGTATGTTCCTAGGCGTAGTTCTTCAAGGACGGTGTATGGTCCTTCCCAGTTGGGTGCCAATTTGCCATGCTTGTTATCCTTGTCGAATGCTGCTTTCCTTAATACCAGATCACCGACACAAAACCACCTGGGTCAGACTTTGCTGTTGTAGTATCGGGCGATCCGCTGCTGATTGATAATTTGTTTGTGCAGGGCAGTCGTCCGCACTTCATCCACCAGGTCCAGTCCTACTCGAAGCCCTGCGGAATTCTCCTCTTCATCGAAGTGTTGCAATCGAATGGTGGGTATGCGACTTCTCACGAGTCGGCCCCAGCTCCATAAGCTAGCTTGAAAGGGTTTCACGGTGAAATTCTTGTGGGTCATCCGGTAGGACCAGAGGATGCTTGGCAACTCTTCGACCCAATTGTCGACTGCTTTGTTTACCTTCTTCTTCAAAGCTTGGAGGATGCATTTGTTAACAGCTTTTGCTAGTCCGTTGCACTTGGGATGGGCTACCGAAGCGAACTTGAGTTTAATCCCTCATTCTTCGCAAAAGTCTTGAAACTCCTTGCTGCTAAATTGGATGCCATTGTCTGTGATGAATGAACGGGGTACTCCGAACCTACACACAATAGATTTCCAAGCAAAGTTAGTAATGTTGCTCTCTCTGATCTTTGCTAAGGGCTCGGCCTCGATCCACTTGGTAAAGTAATCGATAGCGACGATCAAAAATTTGCGTTGTCCTGATGCAAGAGGGAGAGGCCCCAATATGTCTAGGCCCCACTGGGCAAAAGGAATGGGGCTTAGAATAAAGAAACGACTCGTGGCGTGGCTCTGGGAATTTCTGCAAAGAGTTGGCACTTCTTACACTTGGAGACGAGCTTCTTAGAGTCGGCTATTACTGTGGGCCAGTAATATCCTTGTCGGATGATCTTCTGAGCGAGGGTTCTTGCCCCTGGATGATTTTCACAGGCGCCTTCATGGATTTCCTTAAAGATATAGTCAGCTTCGATAGGTCGGAGGCATCGGAGATAGGGCCCTACACTGCTGCTCTGGCAGGATGATCGATAGAGTTGATTATCGATCATGAGATAGCAGCGGTAGTCCTCTGCAAACTCTTTTCTTTGACAGCATTTGCAGGCAGGGTTCCATTGGTTAAGTATTGAATGACAGAATCCATACAGCAAGATTCTGGAAGGATGGCACCGCATGATGTCCAAGAAGGCTTGATATCTTTGGGATCTTTGGAGTGTTAATGCGTACAAATGGGCGAAGCTGTTCATGGAGCTGGTTGACGCTTAGCTTTGACAAGGCATCCTTTCGAGAGTTGCGACACGAGGACTTGTGTGATTAAGTTGGAGAAGTGGGTTAACAATTCTTTGACTATCTTCAAATATTGAGTCATCCTCTTATCTTTGGCGCATATTTGCCGTTAACAGTGGACGACAAGTTGAGAGTCGCCTAATATATTTAAGCTTTCGGCTTTGTGCCGAGCTCACAAAGCCGGCAATGAGGGCTTCATACTCGCCTCATTGTTGGAAGTAGAGAACTTAAAGGCGATGGATTGCTCGTGGCTGTGCCTTCGGGCTGCGTAAGACTACGCTGCCTCCCGGCTTCACTTGAGGATCCATCTACTTTCAATTCCCATCAAGGTGACCTCGGAGAGTCGCCTCGTGGTTAGAGCACGTGGGGTGTCGCCGTCGCTTCTTCGTCTTCTTAGAGGATCTTGGTTGGTCGGTGATGAGGTTTGCTTTTCGCCATCGAGGCGAGGTAGATCGATGAGGAAATCTGCCAGAGCTTGCACCTTGATTGTGGTTCTAGGTTTGAATTGCCCATCATATTCACTAACCTCAATCGACCATGTGACTATTCTTCCAAAAAGTGATCGGGCTTCCTAAGGCCTTCTTCAATGGTAGGCTCGTCCACACAATGATGGGATGTGCTTGGAAATAAGGACAAAGCCTACGAGCAGTGGTAATGAGAGCGAAGGATGCCTTCTCGATCAAGGGATAGTTCAATTCCCCTGCTCTAAGGATCCAGCTCACATAATAGACCGGCTCCTGGATATTGTCTTCTTCTCGAACAAGGACGGAGCTAACAGCTTCAAGAGAGACGGCCAAGTATAAATACAAGGTTTTCCTTTTGACTGTTGACTTAAGAGCGTCCTCGTACTCAAATATGCTTTTAGTTCTCTGAAGGCAACACAGCATTCTTCCGTCCACTCCAACTTCTTCTTGGGGTCTTTGGTTCCCCTGAATATTTTGAAGAATGGAAGGTTTTTTAGCGACTTGGAAAGAAACCGCCCTGTATGCGATCTTGCCGTTGAGCTTCTGGATGTCCTTCATGGTGCGCGGCTTGGGAAGTCGTTCAATGGCCTCTATCTTCTCCCAGTTGATCTCAATACCCCTCTAGGTGATCATAAACCCCAAAAACTTTCCCGACTGCACCCCAAAAGCACACTTTATCGGGTTGAGTTTCATGCGGTAATGCCGGAGGGTGGCAAAGGTTTCTTCGATATCAGCAATGTGAGCAGCAGCTAGTCTTGACTTCACCAGAATGTCGTCCACATAGGCTTCCACATTGCGACCGATTTGAGACTTAAAGATCTTGCTGACCAATCTTTGATAAGTCGCTCCAGCATTCTTGAGGCCAAAGGGCATCACATTATAGCAAAATGTGCCTTGGTCTGTGATGAAGAACGTCTTTTCCTGATCATGTATGGCCATGCAGATTTGGTTGTAGCCTGAGAAAGCATCTAGGAAGCTTAGCAGTTGATGGCCCGCACTCTCATGCACCAATTGATCAATGCGGGAGAGAGGGTAGTTGTCTTTGGGGCAAGCCTTGTTAAGGTCAGTGAAGTCGACACACATCCTCCACTTGCCATTGGATTTCTTTACCAACACTACATTGGCTAACCATTCGGGATATTGGACTTCCTGAATGAAGCCGGCTTTCAGGAGCCGCTCGACTTCTTCAGCTGTTGATTATTACATTTTAATTATATTTTTATACCCTCATTACCTATTTTATATGAATAAAGATATTACTAATAATTATTTTTTATCTTAATTTGCAGGTTAATGAAGTATTAATGAATAAGAGCTCAAATGACTCAAATTCTCTGAATTTCTATAAATTTTTGAAGTCCAAATCTGAAGACAAACGAAGGCCCAAGATACCAAGGGGATCCAAGAAGAATTCGTGCAAAAATATCAAGCAAAGATAAAATCTGTTGGAAACCAATCGGTTGACCAACCGGTTGGCCAACCGGTTGGCTAACCGGTTGACTAACCGATCGGTCAACCGATCAGTTTGCAACAGATTCCAGATTAATGGTTGATTTCTCTTCCTTAGTGGCCAAGTTTGATCCAATAGTTCACATCAACACCGTTGGGCTATAAATAGGGTGAATTCGAGGGTTTAGAGTGTGAAATATTTTATAAAAACTCTATTTGGAGAGGAGGGTTATTCTTAATTGAAAAACCTTCCAAAATTATAACTTTTATTACACAATAAATAAAATTTTTCACTCCTTCAATTTCCTTTCTCTTCTTCTTATCCAAGGACCAAGGAGGATGAGATGAAGATCGAGTTGTAGGTTTCTATTTTATTTCTTTTGCATTTCTTTCTTGTTCATTTAATTGCTTTGTAGTTTAGATTTACTTTCATGCAATTTATTTTCATGCAATTTACTTTCATGTCTTATCTCTAATTCATAGAGTAGATTTATTTTCCTTGCTATTAGTTTAAATTTTCTTTTCTTTCTTTCTTTGCTTTTATTTTTCCTTTTCTTTTGTAATTAGGTTAATTCTCATTCTCCTCCTCTTACTCTCATCTTTATTTTCTTTCTTTTATTTTCTAATGATATGGAACTAATCCCTTGAAGGAAATTTAGGATTGCATGAAACTAGTCTAATCACTTTTATGATTCTTAAATTACTCTCTTGTGCTTAAAATAATCACGCTTAGGATAATCAACTAGAGAACTAATTGATAGAAGAAGTATTGAATAATCTATGCTTGCCTTAAAAGTAGTAGGATTGAGTATGCTAATGAATTCTAGGATTACTATCTTGTTGTTATTTTTCTCATGAGTTTTAATTTTACTTGGATAAACTTTAGGATAGGCTATGCTTGCCTTAAAAGTGGTAGGATAGGCTATACCCATTAAATCTATAGTAAAATGTGATTAAAAGAGAATACTTCATGAATTCATAAATGAGATTAGCTAGTGGATTCAATTCTAGATTCCTCAATATCTTTAATTGAATTCTCCATCTTTTACTTTCTTGTTTTGCCTCTTTGTTCTTGATTTTGTTTTCTTAATTTTTTCCTTCTTGATTTGATTTTCCTTTACTCTCCCTCTCTCTCAATCTTATTTTCTTTTCACAAATTTACTTACACACTCTCTAATCTTTTCACTCTCATGTGTTTATATGCACTCCTTCACCTTCACATTCTCTAATCTCCTCACACAATTTCTTCCTCGTTTTCTTTTATTTGCACATAATCTACATTCATGCTAATCTCTCACAACCATGTTCACCACTTACTCTCATGTTTAATAACCCCTAATTGTCGCGCATAATTTGAGAACCAAATTGGACTAACTCTTACAAAACCGTTCCTCGTGGGATCGATAACTCTTTATACTATAACTTGAAGGTTGTATACTTGCACCTCTAGGACATCATTTAGTCCCCCATCAAGTTTTTGGCGCCGTTGTTGAGGCGGTGTTTATAAGTAGGATTTTTTTTATTTTGGTTCTTTAACTTGTGTGTTTTCTTTCGTGAAGGAACCACTTAGAGCTTGAAGTTCAAGAGTTGAAGATTCAAGATTGAAGAATTGCCTCCAATGAGGCTTGGATAGCGATTAGTGGGTAACTTCTTTCTAGTATTTTCAATTCCACCCTTTAGTTAGTTCCTCACAATTAGAGACAACTAGGATAAAAAAAGATTTTTCTTTTGTTGACCATAATAAAATTCACCCTCCACTTGGATTGTTAATAACAAAATAATAAATTCAAACATGAGCTCACCTTCTCACACTTTGTTTGATTGTGGACCATAATTAAAACAAAAGATGTTTCTTTTGCATCCTTTTTAGTTGCTTTTAAATTCCTAGGGTTGCATTTGTATATAATAGTAGGAATTCACCAAAGTGATTTGCGCATCTTGATTTGGCACACACTTGAAAATATTTTTAAGGGCAAAACCCATTAATCAAGATAAGGTGAGGGATTTCACCACCCTTTCCTTAGCTCACAAATCACTAATTCCTCACTACACAACCCAAGCCTTTTTAAAACTTATTAGACGTTGGCCCCTAAGGATTCGAGCTCATTAAGGAACAAGAAATCCTTAAGTGAACCAATTCAAATTTATTTGGATTAGTTGGTGTCTAAGGCAAGGTTTAGGAGTTGCGTAAAGCGCTCTGTAAGGAACGAGGTACTTAATTGATCTGTGATCTCCCTCTAGTACTATCCTTACCTGGCTAACTACCCGAGTAAATTTTGATCTTTTCACTAAGGGAGTTTTTAGTTAGGAGCTGGTCTAAGTCGAGTTTAGGCTTAACCCTAGAATTAAAGTGATTGAAAAGTGATTACAATGATTTGTTTTAGTTAGTTTCTCCTTTTCTTTTCTCATCATCATCTTTTAGTCTTTTAGTTTTCTTTTTCTTATAAAAAACTAACTTGTGTTTTTCTTTAAAATTTTTAAAAAAAGAGAGAATTGATTTTGGTATATGCAAGTTTGGATTAGGGATAATACCAATCGCTTAATCCGTTTGAACTAATTTTAAAGAAATGGCTAATCTTAATCCACCCATTTTTCAAGATGTGTGTTATCCAACTAGGAATGCAATCCCTCTTGCATTAAGCTCCCGATGTCAATGAAACTAATTTTAAGCTCATTAGCATTTCATAAATATGCTTCCAAAATTCTTAAGAGTAGAATCAAGACGATATATTTTTATCTCGAATTTGAAGAAGTTTGCCTTATAATTAAAATGAAGGACTTATCGAGGATGCGATCAAGCTTGATTTATTCCTTTGCTCTTAAGGATAAAACCAAGAAATGGGAGTATAAGCTTACAATTCTATCTCAACTTGGGGTGAATTTGTCGTTTTTCGAAAAAATTTCCCTATCCACAAAGCGGTTAAGCTTAGAAACAAAGATCATGAATTTTAAAATTATTTGAGAGAACCATTTTGAAAGTATTTTGACAAATTTAAGAATTTTCTCATTCAATATCCTCACCATGGTCTAGAAAAATGGTGACTATGCCTAATTATCTATGAGGGGTTGGATTATTCTTCAAAACTTCCTTAGAATTTATGTGTTAAGGGATTTCATGAAGAAAAATGTCGATGAAGCTTGGGATTTCTTAGAAAGTTTATCCTAAAAAACCATGCAGTGGGAACATTGTGATGATAGAATTTCATCAGTTTCCCAATCTAAACCTAGTGGTCTTTCCTTAGAGTCAAACATAGCCTCTGAAGCAAAGATGGCTACAATCCTGCGTAGGTTAGAAGCTTTGGAAATTAAAGAACGAGCTCCATCACAAATCAATCAAGTTTCTGCCCCAGGTTATCATAATTGTCTTTCTCCAACCCATGTTTCAGAGGAATGTCCCCTCTTAGGAAACACTCAACCACTAGAGCAGATGAATGCTGCATTCCAGCGTCCTAGAAATGATCTGTTTTCTCCAACCTACAATCCGGATGGAGAAATCATCCTAATTTTGCATGGAACCAGGGTAACTACTCTGTAAATCAAAACATCACTCCCACTTCAAACCAACAATTTTCTAGGGGAAACACAATTCCATTCAACACACCAAACAATTTTCCACAATCTAATCTGCCTTTTCCAAACTAGCATCCTCCTCATCATCAAACAATAAATCCTCCGAGTTCTGATCATGACAAACGCCTTAGTGTTTTAGAAAAGGGATTAGAGGCTATGATTAAAGCTTCTACACAAACCACTAACATGTTGACCCAATCATCCAACACTCTAAATTCCTTCATGCAAACAACCGGCCAAGTGCTCAACTCGAACACTCAAACCATCACTAGGTTAGAAACCCAACTTGGGCAACTAGCTAATGCCGTGAGTGAAAGAGAGAAAGGAAAATTTTCAAGTCAACCTGTTGTCAACCCTAGGGACACTGGATCAAGCCCAAATCGACCAATAAATAAATGGATTCGGACATTGCGTCACGGGAAGCAAATAGATAACCAAGTTAGAATGCCACGGATCAAACTCCTTCTCCTGTCCAACACAATCCTTCTGATGAAACAACTCCATCTGATGACCACGAAACTGAAACCAAAATTGAGCCTAATCTAGATAGGTACAAGCCCGTTGCTCCCTTTCCAGATAGACTTAGACCTAGGAAACACTCTCTCGGGTAGAAAATCCTAGAAACTTTCAAACAGTCAAGGTCAACATCCCTCTTTTAGACGCAATTGAACAAATTCCTTCTTATACAAAATTCTTAAAAGACTTATGCACTAAGAAGAGAACCACCAATGTTCCTAAGAAGGCCTTTTTAGCTGCCAACCTCAGTGAAATGTTTTCGAATCCTATGCCTTTGAAATATAAGGACCCTGGTTGTCCCACTATTCCATGTGTTATAGAAAATATCCATATTGATAAGGCACTCTTAGACTTAGGAGCTAGTAAAAACCTTCTTCCCTATTCAGTCTATCAATAGCTAGGTGTAGGAAAACTTAAACCAACAAGATGCACCCTACAACTAGCTGATAGATCCGTAAAAATTCCGAAGAGAGAGGTAGAGGATGTTTTGATCAAAGTTGGAGAGTTCATTTTTCCTGTTGATTTTATTGTCTTGGAAACACAGCCCGTTTCCAATCTCAAAGGTCAAATCCCGGTTATCTTAGGTAGACCGTTCTTAGCAGCCTCAAATACTTTGATCAATTGTAGAACTGGTCAAATGAAGTTATCTTTTGAGAATATGACTGTTGATCTCAACATTTTCAGCTTAGGAAAACAACCCAGTGATCCATCTGATCAACCCATAGAGGTGAACTTCATTCAGGGAATTTCTAGTGAGTAACAAGAGGGAGAGTGTGAGTCAGATCTCTGTGTTTCTGACTTAGTCTTGGAGGAGACTTTCGATAGTGAAATTAGGATAGATCTACCGATTGATCATGTTTCTGTAATTGGCTGGCAACGTGAACCCTTGGATATAGAGCCTCGAACCCAACTTCCCCCATCCATTGAGGAACCCCTAAGTTAGAGCTCAAACCTTTACCCGAAAATCTTGAGTATGCCTACTTAGGAGAGAATGAGAGTCTACCAGTCATCATTTCTTCTGATTTGACACCCGGTCAAAAGGAAGCCCTCTTAGCTGTTTTAAGAGAGAATAGGGAAGCTATTGGATGGACCATGGTTGATATCAAAGGGATTAGTCCAACAATTGTGCAACACCGAATACATTTGATAAACGATGCCAAACCTACTAGAGATCCTCAATGTAGGTTAAACCCGGTAATGAAAGAAACTATTAGGAAAGACATTCTAAAATGTCTTGACCATGGGATCATTTATCCCATTTCCGATAGTTCTTGGGTAAGTCCGGTCCAAGTAGTTCGAAAAATCGGGATCACCGTGATCCAAAAGCGATCTTGATGAGTTGATTCCAACTCGAATCTAAACCGGATGGCGAAGTCAGATAGACTATAGAAAACTCAATTTGGCTACCGAAAAGATCACTTCCCCTTCCGTTCATTGATCAAATGTTAGAGCGTTTAGTAGTCCGAATTCTATTATTTCTTGGATGGATATTCAGGATACAATCAAATTCCCATTGCCCCGGAAGATCAGGGGAAAACCACCTTTACATGCCCATATGGAACCTTTGCTTATCGACGCATGCCTTTTGGGCTATGTAACGCACCCGCCACGTTCCAACGGTGTATGATTAGTATTTTCTCCAACATAGTAGAGCGTTTCCTAGAGATCTTCATGGATGATTTTTCCATTTTCGGTGACTCATTCTCGGAATGTCTGCATCATCTTAAACTAGTCATGTCGCGATGTAGGGAGAAAAATCTAACTCTCAACTGGGAGAAATGTCACTTCATGGTCAAACACGGCATTGTCTTAGGGCATGTAGTTTCGAATAAGGGTATCGAAGTAGACAAAGCTAAGGTAGATCTCATTTCTAATCTTCCTCCTCCTAAGAACGTCAAAGATGTTAGATCATTTCTTGGCCATGCCGGATTTTATCGACGTTTCATCAAAGATTTTAGGAAAATTGCTAGACCTTTGACCAATCTCTTAGCCAAGGAAACACCATTTGACTTCTCCCCTGAGTGCTTCAAAGCTTTTGAGTATCTAAAAAAGGAGCTGACCATAGCCCTTATCATTCATCCACCCGACTGGACCTTACCATTTGAACTGATGTGTGATGCATCCGATTCCGCAATTGGTGCTATCTTAGGACAACGAATTGAAGGGAAACCACATGTGATCTACTATGCCAGTAGAACTCTGAATGATGCCCAGCTAAATTACTCTGTCACGGAGAAAGAGTTTTTAGCTGTAGTTTTTGCCTTAGAAAAATTTAGGTCCTACCTCATTGGTTCTTTGACCAAATTCTTCACTGATCATGCCGCACTTAAGTATCTTTTGACCAAGAAAGATACTAAAGCTCGGCTCATTCGATCGATCCTTCTACTTCAAGAGTTTGATATCCAAATTCTTGGAGAAGAGGAAGCGAAAACCCTTTAGCAGATCATCTTTCTAGACTCGAGCACCAACTGTCGTTCCAATCAATGAACATTTCCCGGATGAACAACTCCTACAAGTCCAATCTATTCCATGGTTTGCTGATATTGTAAACTACTTAGTCACGAAACAGATCCCCTCTCATTGGTCTAAACAGGATAGATCCCGATTTCTTTCCCAGGCAAGATATTTCTACTGGGATGATCCGTATCTGTTCAAGTATTGTCCTGATCAAATCTTTAGGAGCTGCATTCCAAGTGAAGAAATTAGGAGTGTTCTGTCATTTTGTCACGAACAAGCTTGTGGGGGCCACTTTGGTCCGAAAAAAATAGCTGAGAAAATTCCCCAGTGTGGGCTATATTGGCCAACTCTGTTCAAAGATTCTTATGAGTTTTGCAAAACCTGTAACCGTTATCAACTCTTAGGAAAAATTACTAGAAGAAATATGATGCCTCTACAACCCATCTTAACCGTTGAACTCTTTGATTTATGGGGTATCGATTTCATGGGACCATTTCTAAATTCTTTTAGAAATATCAACATTCTAGTGGCCGTAGAATACATGTCAAAATGGGTTGAAGCGGTTGCTTGCAAGACTAATGACAACAAGGTTGTTGTCAAGTTTCTGAAGGAGAATGTTTTTGCCCGGTTTGGAGTGCCCCAAGCAATCATTAGCGACAACGGTACACACTTTTATAACTATTTTTTTGAGGCTTTGATGAGGAAATATTCGATCACACACAAATTATCGACTCCTTATCACCCCCAAACCAGTGGTCAAGTAGAGGTCACAAATAGACAAATCAAACAAATCTTAGAGAAAATCGTTAATCATAACAAAAAAGATTGGTCCGTTAAATTGTGTGACGCTCTATGGGCATACCGTCTGACATTCAAAACAAATTTGGAGATGTCACCGCATGCACTTGTGTTTGGAAAAACTTGTTATTTACATTGAGCTAGAACACCGAAGCGATGTGGGCTATTAAGCAGTTGAATCTTGATTTAGACTCGGCGAGGAAAAATAAGAATTCTTCAATTGAATGAGTTAGAAGAAATTGAAGCGATGCATATATAAACTCAAAATTTATAAAGAAAAACCAAGATTTTTCACGATAATTTAATTTTCTGGAAGAACTTCACACCGACAAAAAGTTTTACTCTACAACTCAAGATTACATCTTTTTCCGGAAAATTGAGATCAAGATGGGCCGGTCCGTATTTTGTTAAGCAAGTTTTCTCCTGCGGGGCTATCGAGATAGAAAATCCTAAAATGGTCATATTCTCAAGGTTAATGGTCAATGGTTGAAACCATTTTAGAATTTTCTACACTCTGAGAAGAGGAGGTGTTGGTTCTTCATGAACCACACTATATATAGTTAAAAAATTTTAAAAATAAAAATAAATA
Source organism: Asparagus setaceus (assembly GCA_012295165.1). NCBI lineage: Eukaryota > Viridiplantae > Streptophyta > Magnoliopsida > Asparagales > Asparagaceae > Asparagus > Asparagus setaceus. Next base: position 83,774,076 of record CM022703.1, read on the forward strand.
AATAAAAATATAAAAATTTAAAAAAGATATATATATATATATATATATATATATATATATATATATATATATATATATATAAAAATAAGTAAAAGGGTACATATTACATAGCCTATATAACATTTTTTTTCTTTCTCTTGGCCCATTAATATAGGCCCTTCAAAAAAAAAGAAAAAATAATAATTTTGCAGCCCATTAGGCCCAACCCACTATTAAATAAATAAAAAAAAATTTTAAAAGCCCCAACCGGTTGGAAGTTAGAAAACGAAAAAAAAACGAACTCTCTCTCTCCAATTCTCTCCAAAGTCGGTTTTCTTCGTCGATTTTTCATTCTAAATTGAAGCTAACGGGATTAGGGTCCGCTCGGCGACGATCTTGCAACAAATTTATACTCAAATCTCACCAAATCGAAGGTATAAACCCGAAACCCTAACTTCTCAATTTTTCTAAAATTTTCTATTTTTTTGGGTGTAATTGGTTGAGATAACCTATCTGGAATGTTAATAAACGAGTTTGAATCCATTTGAAACAAGTTTGTAACAAGAATTGGGGAGAAATTCCACCAATCAGTTTGCCCAAGATGCGAACCAATCGGTTGTAACCGATTGGGCATGAAACCATTGGCGAACATTTTGTAAATTGAACCCTAAAACTTGAAAATTCTTACAAATTTACACCCTCATTGACTAATTTAACATCATACTCTTGTCATTCAAGATAATGGCTTCTGGTAAATGACAAAGAACTGCAGAATCCTCTCTCTTTTGCTTCTCTACCGATCCACTTCGAGAGAGGATTCAACACAAACAAGCTTTTCGATTTCCGCTCCATAATTAAAATTTTCAGAATGGTTGGAATTGAGTCCCTTATGGTGAGGAAATCTAAATTGGCCAACACCAACATAGTCAGAGAGTTCTAAGCCTCGTGGGATAGGTCAGATGAAAACACAGCTCATGTTCTTATCAGGGGAATTCCGATTACCATCACACCGAGACTCATACAAAAGATCTTAAAGCTCCCCAAGCCACCTAGAGGGTGCCCAGATTTTGTCAGAATTTATACTGAGCTAGAGGTAGGTTCTGAGAGCTACACTCAGATGGTGGATTATTTCTTTATTACAGCACCGAGGGGCGAGATACTTAACTTTGGTCTACTTAAAAAAGAGTTCATTCTTCTGAACCTCTTCCTTAAATTTGATTTATACCCAAGCTCCTCATATTCCACCATCACCACCCGCAACCTCGTCCTACTGTATTGGATTGCGACTGGTCAGTGCTTCAATGTAGCTGACGTCAAATTTAGGATGCTAGGGGGTACCGCGACTAGTGCTAGGGACTGCTTGAGCTAGCAGTACAGGTAGAAGGTACAACTGGTCTATCCCTTTCTTATCACATGGATTTGTGGATCAGGAGGTGTCCCGGTATATCCTACAGATTCTCTAGTGGCAGGCAGAGCCCCTTTGACTGCTGACACCGTGAAGAAGAGTATTCCTGCCAGAGAAAAGGAGTCTGATGCTGCTACTTCTTCACGTGCACCACCTCAGCCAGGCCCATCCGCACCACCTCCTCCACCTCATGATGCACCATCAGAGTTGACACCCCAGACATTTTGTGATCGCCTTTATACTCTAGAGACGGGATTCCATCTTTTCTAGGTCCAGTACAGATCAGATCAGGCTAGGATTACATCCCAGCTGGATTATATCGTTTCAGCCTTACACGAGATACGTCCGGGATGCACCTCCTCCATTTTATCGCCTCCTTCTCCTCCTCCATCACAAGAGGTCCCACCCCACCACCACCACCACCGCCCACCAGAGGAGGGGAGGATATTGGCAGCGGTGACACAGTGATGAGGACATGGAGGCTACAGACCGATGATGGGGATGATGATCATGAGGGATGTTCATATGTGTTTCTTTTTCCAAAGATTAGACTTTTATTATGGCATGTACTCATATACTATGATGCTTTGGACTTTATGGTAGTATTTGCCTTGAGGACAATGCAAAGTTTAAGTGTGGGTGTATTTTGGGAACTAGTAGTCTAGTTTTAACTGTATTTCTTTTTCACTTTGCTTTCTTTTTAGTATATATATATATATATATATATATATATATATATATATATATATATATATATATATATATATATATATATATATATATATATATATATATATATATAAGTATTTTAGTAGTTTTTAATTGCTTTTAGTAATCCCTTTTGTTTCTAGTTTGTAGTTCAAAAACAATAGTCACTTGCCAACTTAATAGTGTTGATTAATAGTTGATTTATTTGATAGAATTAAGTATTCTAATCCTTAGTTAGTTCTATACTCAAGTTTATCTTTTATGACAACTCCAAATAAATTTTTAAGAAATGATTTTCAAAATAGTATACTTCACTTGAGTTTTAACTTAGATTTTTTTAATTAAAGTAATGAAATTTTTGCATGCCTAACTTAGAGTTGAAAATAATTTTTCAAGTTGTCTTGATCCAAATAATTTTTCAGAATATATATACATATACACATATATATTATTACTAACTTAACAATAAGAAGAGTGTAAAATCTTTGGTGGTTCTATTTTACCAAGCCTAAGTTGGTGAGTAATTAAGCCCAGGAGTATTTTTATACTTAATGACCTAAGCCCAATTGGGTTGGGATTCATTGACCCAAAACTCGCTAAATGGTCACTTAGAAAGCCCAATTAAAAGGAACTAAACCACCAAGAAATAAAGAGTTCCAAAAAATCATACTAACTATGTTTTTATATATAGTTATATTTGTATATGTTCTTGAAAAATTAAATGGATCAAAAACCTGAAGTTTGTTTAAAACAAAGAGTTTGCATGTTCCTTTCAAGACTTTTAAATTAAAAATTTTTTGAGTTAAACTTTGTTTTGTATAACTATAATGGAAGGATTTTCTTGAGAAAATTACATTGGAGTTATGATAAAAATGCTTTCTTGAATATTAACCAACTTCAATTGGAATGTTTGAATATATCAAATGAGTTAATTATTTTATTAACTTCTTTAAATTGGCAAGTTGACTGAATTTTATGGGTATATTCACTGCAAACTCTCACGAGACTACAACTCGCCCAATCGGGTAATCCAGGGTTTAAAGGTTTGTTGTATATGCTAAATACAACCGCCATTCTTACGAAAGTGAGTTAGATTTTCTTTTTATTTTCTTTGCTAGAGGACTAGCAAAAGTTTAGGTGTGGGGTATTTAATTATCACATTTTAATTATATTTTTATACCCTCATTACCTATTTTATATGAATAAAGATATTATTAGTAATCGTTTTTATCTTAATTTACGTGTTAATAAAGTATTAATGAATAAGAGCCCAAATGACTCAAATTCTCTGAATTTCTACCAATTTTTGAAGCCCAAATCTGAAGATAAATGAAGGCCCAAGATACCAAGGGGATCCAAGAAGAATTCGTGCAAAAATATTAAGAAAAGACAAAATCCGTTGAAAACCAATCGGTTGACCAACCGGTTGGCTAACCGGTTGACTAACCGATCGGCCAACCGATCAATTTGTAATAGATTCCAGGTTAATGGTTGATTTCTCTTCCTTGGTGGCCAAGTTTGATCCAATGGTTCACATCAACTCTGTTGGGCTATAAATAGGGGTGAATTCTGAGGGTTTAGAGTGTGAAATATTTTATAAAAACTCCACTTGGAGAGGAGGGTTACTCTTAATTGAGAAGACCTTCCAAAATTATAACTTTCATTACACAATAAATAAAATTTTTACCCTTCAATTTCCTTTCTCTTCTTCATATCCATGGACCAAAAGGAGGATGAGATGAAGATCGGGAGTTGTAGGTTTCTATTTTATTTCTTTTGCATTTCCTTCTTGTTCATTTAATTGCTTTGTAGTTTAGATTTACTTTCATGCAATTTATTTTCATACAATTTACTTTCATGTCTTATCTTTAATTCATAGAGTAGATTTACTTTCCTAGCTATTAGTTTAAATTTTCTTTTCTTTCTTTCTTTGCTTTTATTTTTCCTTTTCTTTTGTAATTAGTTGAATTCTCATTCTCCTCCTCTTACTCTCATCTTTATTTTCTTTCTTTTATTTTCTAATGATATGGAACTAATCCCTTGAAAGAAATTTAGGATTGCATGAAACTAGTCTAATCACTTTTATGATTCTTAAATTACTCTCTTGTGCTTAAAATAATCATGCTTAGGATAATCAACTAGAGAACTAATTGATAGAAGAAGTATTGGATAATCTATGCTTGCCTTAAAAGTGGTAGGATAGAGTATGCTAATAAATTCTAGGATTACTATCTTGTTGTTATTTTTCTCATGAGTTTTAATTTTACTTGGATGAACTTTAGGATAGGCTATGTTTGCCTTAAAAGTGGTAGGATAGGCTATACCCATTAAATCTATAGTAAAATGTGATTAAAAGAGAATACTTCATGAATTCATAAATGAGATTAGCTGGTGGATTCAATTCTAGATTTCTCAATATCTTTAATTGAATTCTCCATCTTTACTTTCTTGTTTTGCCTCTTTGTTCTTGATTTTGTTTTCTTGATTTTTCCTTCTTGATTTGATTTTTCCTTTACTCTCCTCTCTCAATCTTGTTTTCTTTTACACAAATTTACTTACACACTCTCTAATCTTTTCACTCTCATTTTGTGTTTATATGCACTCCATTCACCTTCACATTCTCTAATTTCCTCACACACAATTTCTTCCTCGTTTTCTTTTGTTTGCACATAATCTACATTCATGCGCTAATCTCTCACAACCATGTTCACCACTTACTCTCATGTTTAATAACCCCTAATTGTCGCGCATAATTTGAAAACTAAATTGGACTAACTCTTACAAAACCCGTTCCTCATGGGATCGATAACTCTTTATACTATAACTTGAAAGTTGTATACTTGCACCTCTAGGACATCATTTAGTCCCCATCAGCTGCCGCCTTTTGGTTCTCAGGCCCCAGATGTCCCTTCTTTTGTCGAACCGGCTTACTGTGTCGGTCGACAGAGAGTTCATGTCAAATGACATTGGGTGATATGCCTGGCATGTCTTCTGGTCCCCAAGCGAACACATCAAGGTTGGCCGAGAGGAAGGAGATCAGGGCCCCTCTCAATGGTTCGGCGAGGTTGGATCCAATCTTGAGTGTTCTCTGGCCTTCGTGGTCAACTGGGATTTCATACAAGTCTTCAACCGGAGTCGTCCTCTCTCGTTCCATCTTCTTCTCGAACTGATGAGCCGTCTTCTCGATGGGCATGGCCGTCGCTACCCCTTTTCCCTTAGTGGAGAGTCCATAACATGCTCGGGCTTCCTTCTGATCGCTTCTGACCACTCCAACTCCTTTCGGGATTGGGAATTTGATCATCTGGTGATATGTGGATGGAATGGCTCGTAGACGATGAAGGGAAGTCCGTCGTAGGATGATATTGTGCGTCGACTTGATGTCCATCACCACGAACTGGACATTGACAGTCGATTGGCAAGGAGGACGGACTACTGTTAGAGGAAGAGTGATCAACCCTTGTGGCAATTGAGACTCCCCAGTGAAGCCAATCAGAGGACCTAGGGATGGTTGTAGCCTAGACTTGTCAATGCTCATGCGGTTGAACGCATCTAAGAATAATATATCAACAGAACTCCCAGTATCGATCATGATCCTCTTTACTTTGAAGTCGTCAATGTCGGCCGAGATGACAATGGGGTTGTCATGAGGCGTCTCGACGCCATCTAGGTCGGCTTCGCTGAAGGAGATGGATACATCTATCCTCGGCTTCTTATCACAGCTATTTACTCGAAGAGCGTGTTTGGCATATCTTTTGCGAGCGTTGTTTGATTCCCCTACAATAGTAGGACGACCACTGATAGTATGAATGATGCCTCGGCTACTCTGTCCGACTTCTCGATCACGACGATTGGCGAGGTGACACGGGCCAGACATATACCTCGTCTCTCTTGGGAGGTGGATCCTTCCTGACCAAATTCTTTAGGAATCCCCTCTGAATGAGGTCTTCAATATCTCTCTAGAGGACGCGACAATCTTTGGTGTCATGGCCGTGGTTCCCTATGATATCGACAAAATAGTCGAGCATCTCTCCTCCTAGGGTCTGCTCTCATCTGTGGCGGTGGTTTATTGAGTAGTCCTTCCCTCTGGGCCTTGTCAAGGGCCCCAGAGAGGGATGTATTGAGGACGGTGAAGACTGGGGGGGAGTGCCGGCTCTTCTGTCCTCTCTCCTATCGAACCGACCATTGCGGTTGTTCCTAGGAGGAGGATTCCTTGAAACATTTGTAGGATCTTCTTTCAGAGGTGGATTTTGAGTCGACTTGGTGGGAGAGGCGAGTGGAGTTGAAGCAGGGACTACATATAGAGTCGACTGAGGAGGTTGATGAGCCGACAGAGCTGTGTATGGGGTGGCTATGGGGGTAGGAGTAGCCGTCTTACTGGACTCTTCTTTCGCCGCGACCTTGTATGCTTCGACTTCCTCCATGTTCATGTAAGCATGAGCTTTGGACATTAATTGTTCATAACTTTTAATTGGTTTCTTGGAGAGAGCCTTGGATAGGTCGCCTGGTCGTAGCCCTGCTACTAGAGCCGCCATAGCGACTTTGTTCCCCGGATCTTCAACTTCTAACCTATTCACTTGGAACCTCTTTATATAAGTTCTGAGATCCTCGTTTGGCTCTTGCTTGGTCTGGATGAGCACGCTGGGTGGTAGTTTAGGCTTGGCGTTGACTAAGAAGTGATGGATGAACTTCTGACTGAGCTCCTCAAAGCTCCTGATAGACTTCTTCTCTAAGGAGTTCCACCAAAGCTTAGCACTCCCTGTCAACGTAACTGGGAAGCAGCGGCAGATGGTCTCTTGTGGCGCCTACATCATGATCATAGTATCATGATAGTTTTGAACATGTTCTGCCGGGTCTTTATCACCTCCGTACTTGTCCATTGATGGCATCTTGAACTTCTCGATCGCCACTCTTATGATGGAGTTGGTGAAGGGAGTGTTCCCTCCAATGGCGCCGGTGACAGGTTGGTATACCTGATTATAGCCACTAGCGGGCTGGTGGACTGCCGGAGCTGGAGCTATAGGTGCAACGGAAGGAGGTTTGAAGGTCGTGCCTGCTGGGTCCTTTGCGCCTTGGCTAGGCGCAGGACTCTCATCGGTCACATCAAAGATGAGAGGACAACGTCTGGGATTAGCGTGCTAGGTTGGCTGCGTCTGTAGCGGTTGGGCGGCACGCTCTTGGTCTCTCCTCGGTTTGTTGATGTGAGGAGTTTCTCGGGCGGGAACCTGCTGCATGGTCAATTGCAGAGCACAATGGGCAGTAGAGTGATGGCTTGTTAAAGGTTGATGTGCCGCAGAAGTGGTTGGTTGTGCTGCGGGCGCGGGAAAACGGCTGAAGAGCTCGTCAGTGAAGGCTTTGAGCTGAGCTTCTACTGCATGTGTGATCCTTTCGGTGGATTCCTAGAGCTGGGCTTGAGTAACGTAGCCCACTGGTAGGTTCCCCAACCTGGAAAGATCACCACCTCCGGACATGTCTGCAAGAAGAAGAAAACAGGCCCCACGGTGGGCGCCAAACTGTTCATGTATGAAATCACAGTCACTAATCTTTTTCGGGTTTAGTTCTTAAGAGAGTGTGGAGTCCACCTTCTCTTCTTATATCCGATGATGTTATTCTCGCTGGTGGTTTTCCTACACCAAAAGAGACACCTGCGAAAGAAGCGGAGTTGGGATCTCCGGTGATCCCTCCGACGGTCAAGTTAGTAATGGGGAGAGAAAATTAATGGAGCAGGAATTCACTGAGAAAGAATCACTTACTTGCTTCGTAGAACAGTTCTCCATTTATACCTAGGGTTTTGGGGGTATATTCGTCTTTCCATTTGATGAAAGACACTGGGTGAATCAGCACTCTTCTCCACGTGTCGATTAATGACTGGGTGTGTATTTTCATTGTCGACCACGGTGGCTGCCTTTACAGGTGTCAAACTATGGGTGGACCTATGGGTTGGTGCTAATTATTCACCATTAATGAGATAGGACTGGCACCGTCCGCAGCCGTATTAGTCCGAGGTACCTTAAAAACTATGAGAGATGGAGGAGTTATGGGGTTGACAGTGTATTTAATGCGATATTGACATATTGTCGGGATCAGATTTTATGTAACCGTTGTTTAGGTAGAGGGAGCCACGTAGGACGAGAAAGGGGGGAGTCGAGACCGAAGGGCCGACTCGCACATCTTCTCGGTTCGCCTATGAGGGTAGTTAGTTAGAGGGACGACTAGTACCGCCTTTCGCGTCGTCGAAGGGTATGTGTGTCTGAAAGGGGCGGCTAACACTATTTTTCGTGTTGTCCGAAGGGACAGATGACCGAAAAAGTGACTCTATGGCAAATAACTGGTGGAAGGGACGACTAGTACCGCCTTTCGCGTCGTCCAAGGAGAAAAACTTGTGGGAGGCCGGCCGACACCATCCCTCGTCGTCTGGGAGGGTAGTCGTCCGGTACGGTTGAGCTCGAATGAAAAGTGCAAGATGTCCACTGGACTTGTTATGGAGATCGGCCGCCCTAAGTCAATGGACCAAAGTGTTCGAAATGATTAATGCTCAATATTTTTCCTCTTTAACTACTGATTAGTGGTTATGACCATAACATTAACCATAACACCATCAGATATGTGCACCAAATTTTACCTTTTAAACTTAAACTTGACTGATTGACGGCTTAATTAACTTGAGTGAAAGGAAACTAATAATTTTAGGTTTACATTTTGTAAGGAATAATTTTGCTAACACTTACAATATAATACAACATTCGACTCTAATTACCCAAAATCTCACCCATTTTTAAATTTGATATCCTAAATTTCTAATTTGACAATTTGATACCCCAAAATACTATCAATATTATTTTTCAACTACTATGGAGAATGCTTAACTAAAAAGTGGGTACAATGTTAAAGAAAGGTTGACACTTTGGGTAAAGATCTTACAAATACTCATTAAGCTTGATCCAGCTCTAATATTTTAGGAAACGTAAATTATGAATTTTCATGGTCTATTGTATGGTATAACTGATTATGATGGACCGTAAAATTTGTTTATCAATTATTCTTCCAATTTATCTTACAGTTTGAAAATTTTGTGAGCATTTTAAACTAACTATTCTAGTTTACTTTCCTTTACATGCTGATGCACATGCAAAAACAGAAAAGAAAAAAACTTTTGAGTTTTGAGTGTTTTAGATATTACGACAGGGAATAAATGTGAAGCTTTTGAGTTTTGAGTATTTTAAAGTAATGGAACAAGTTTGGTATTAAAGTCTTGGATAGAATCATATAAGACCAAGATCCAACAATGTGAAACTTTTGAGTTTTGAGTGTTTTAGCTATTACGACAGGGAATAAATCTTATAGCAAGTATATATAAGCTTTTATATAATCATCAGTCAATGCTCGTAGGCATTGATTATAATCTTCTGTTTCTCTTATAGGTACCAGATTGATTATAATATTATTACACTATATTGTAACTAGACGGACACAACATTAATTAGACTATTGGACATGTTAATGCTATAATTGCAATTGAATAACAGAGATAGATAAAAGGCTAAATTACAGAAAATCCCTCTTAACTTTGGACAAGTATCAAGTAACCCCCAACTTCGAATATTATAAGAAAACTCCCTTAAATTTAGGGTTATCCGCATGACGACCTTAGGGAATAGATGTTCACTATGCAGAAGCTATTAATTCATATAGTTCTTATCAATCTATTAATCTTAACAGACTAATTCATATATTTAACATATTCATGTTAAACTTAATGCCTATGTTATATAGCTAACATCTATGCATTAAATTTAACATCTAAGTCATATAGTTAACATGTAGCTATTAAATTTAGATGTTAACTTTAACTATTAGGTGTTAACTTCAACGTAACTTTAGGAGATGACTGTTTTAGCCAAAGGAGATGGTCTTTGAGTGATGCGACAACGCTTGTGAGAGAAGAATGAGGGTAGATGGTTGAGAAAAGAGGAAAAATGCCAAAGGAGTAACCGTGGACGGCAAAATAATGATTAACTTGATATTCCTCTCTAAAATATTGTATAACAATATAATCATGCTCTTAATTGATCTTTTATAAAAATTTAATTTTAATCGTGTTTATTACAATCTCAAATATTGTAGAGAGGAATATCAAGTTAATCCCATTAGTGCTTTCCATGAAGATAATCAATTACTTTAGGTAAAGTTATTTTTATAAATACTTTAGGTAAAGTTATAAACTAAATAGTTGAATCTTTCAAGAGCACAATTAACCCAGAGAAAACTGATTCTTTTTCTTGAAGGGCCCCTAAATCTTCTAATTTTTTTTCTATTCTTGCAGTTAAGCTTTGTACTTATATTTGACCCGTTAGGACTGTAGATTACCAAATTTCACCAATTCAAGAATTCTATTCATTGAGGAAGAAAATTGTTATTGCACGCTTCTAATATAAATAAGGGTTTTACATCAAAACTTTACTTTTATCAAAATTGCTACTTGCCATATTTAAAGTTCTTTTTCATCAATATCACATTTACTTGCTAACATGTTATCAATGTCACACATATTTGAGATTTCAGCCTAAAAAACACATGAGCTAACCATTATGCCCTCCGAGTCCCTCATGTGTGTCTCACATGATCTCTCCTTAACTCACCTAACTAAACTCAGTCAACTGAGGGCACGCGGAAACTCACGTGCCCTCTCCTTCTTCCCTAAATTTAAAATTCCTCCTAAATTAAAGCAGGCTCAGCCCGAGAATTAGAGCTTACTTTGTGCCTGAGATTTAGAGCTTACTTTGTTCCTTCAATTCTTGCTTAATTTTACTTTCCCCTTGTGTTTTAGGTATTTTTATTTCAATTAGACATGGCGGGTTATCAATGACTGCTGAATATTCAATAGCTTCTTCTTCATCTTCTTATGGAAGATCCATGCAGGCTTTGTCCAAATGCAATTTGAGGGCTTCCATACTTACTTCGAAGACTGAATCTAACCTAGGTAGAAGATCTTTCAATTGTCATTTCTCAAGTCATTCAATTGGTAATAAAATATATGATTTTTTTCATGTGGTATAATTGTAAGATTGTTGGGAGGCCAAGGGAATTGATGAATAGGGTAATGGCTGAGAAGAAGAAAATGAAGGGAAAACTTCAAGAGATAAGCAAGAAGATGGAGGAGATGGAAGAGGAAATGAAGGAAGGAGCAAGCAATTGAGAATAGTCTACTTAAATTTGAAAACCTTTCAATGAAGAAGGAGATGCAAAAGATTAGTAGAAGATTTTTATTTTGCAGTTTTGCATCCATTATAATTGTTGTAATTGTGTTTCTTATGTTTGTGATAGGTGAGAAATCACATAATGTGTCGTTAGGCAATTAGAGTGCAAAAATGTATTTATTTTTATGATGAGCATTCCGTTGTTAGTGTCTATGTATTGTCATGAAAATGCAACTTTGAATTAATGAAAAATGTGAAATTGCACTGAGTTGATTGTTTACAATGTGGTGTTTTATGTTTTATGTCACTATTGCACTGAATAAACATGTGTTTATGTCATTAGATTGTATGCCACAGAATAACATGTACAGAGCATGCACTTGATGAAAAACTTGTTCACATAAACTCATAGATGATTACAGATGAATACATAAACTCATAGATGATCACAAATGAACTCATATTGTTTTCTTCACAAATACCACCTTTAATTTAAAATTGTCATAATTACCACCTTATTAAGTTAAAATTTTGATATTAACCACCTGATCTTTTCAGGAATGCAAGTATATTCCAAAATTACCACCTTAATTATGAAATATGTAGCAAGCACAAAGTCTGATGAGGCATCATTTACCGAAATACAACTGAAATCATAAACCTGCAATATTAATCAATATACAAGCTTCATTTTGAAGAAAATAATAAACAAAATGTTTTAGATAATGCAAAGCACCTTGATATTCAAATTTTGTATAGATACCACCTAAGGATTTAGAATGTATACAGATACCACCTTACTTTATATATATATTATATATACTACCTTAAGTTTACAAAATATAACTTAATCTTTCAGACATACCACCAAAAGTTTTCAAAAGCATTTAGATCATAAAACTTTTCCAAAAGAACAAGTCACAAACTTATCAAGGCTTCCAAGTAGGGTTGTCTGATTTTTTTCCTTGTTGCAATTGTAGTGTTGCCTTCCTCACTTGTGCCATAGAAATGTGAACATTACCCTATTTCGCTCACATGGTAAGGTGAAAACTCTGCTCATGTGCTCATTTGGTGTTCCTTCTGATAAAGTTGGTGTGTAACATGGTGTGTAGTCTTGTGTGAGTGTAAAAGCTTGTGAGAGGTTGTTAGTTGTTATAGAGGAAATTTGTAAATTAAAAGAAGAAAAATATGAGGTAACATCAAGATAGAGGCCTATTAGATACATGACAATATTTACTTACCTGACCACTCTCAAGAGGAGCTCCATTGTTGGATTCTTATGGCCTCACATGACTAGTACTCTATATCATAAAGATAGAAACTTATTGGTATCAAATTCAAGTTTTTTTTAAAAAAAAACAATTGATGGAAAATACATAAAAATCAAATACATACCCTTAGGTAGAGCTTTAGCTTGGGTTGCATTTTTACAAGTCTTCTTATTGCTCCCCCTTTGTCCATAATTCCTACACTTATTCTGCAATGTTTTCCTTTTCACCCCTTGGTTGGCTGCAACTTGCTCTTCAATTGCTCTCCTTCTTCTTTTGTTTGGCCTTCCTGACAAGATCAGGTTCAGGATATCCTATCTTGGGCCTTTGCTTCATGCCAGAGAGATGTGAGATATTCATGCCATAAGCTAGAATATAAGCTTCCTTTGTGTATGTCTCATGCATAAAATATTCAACAAGCATACCATTTTTAACCAAGGTCAACTCCGTATACAAGGAAAGCTGAGTTGTCGCTTATTGCATCCACATCTTTTTGTCCCCAAATTCACTATGTAGGTAACATCTTCTTTATATTTCACTTCAAATTTGCAATTGCCTTAAAAGTCGGTCTTACAATGGCTTACCTCATGCTCGAAATTCAATTTTTTAGATGCCTTTGGCACTAGAAACCCTCCATCTTAGCAATGCTCTCTTGTTTGAGAATAAACCTCCTCATAAGCATCGCCCTAATAAGCATCGCCCTAATAAACTTCATACATGTGAGAATAGGCTTGTCCCTTGCTTGAAGAATCATTTTGTTGAATGACTCACATATTATTCAACAAGCAATCTAAATTGGTGCTTTCCTTGAATGCATGCAAGCTCTAATATGAAAGATCTTCAGAATGAGATAGTTGTAAGCACCCTCATCCATGTACTTGATAATTTTTATTGCCTCATCAAATTAATCTTTATAGAAGCCCTATAAGCTCTTCACATTGCATCTTTGAAAGATTTTTCAACAAGTTTTTGTTTAAAGTTGGTAAATATGCTTACAATAAAATCTAAGCTTAGCAAGAGGTACAATCTTCAAAGCTTCAATTAAGCCCTATACAAACAATAAAAGGTTGAAAATTTCAGCATAAGGTTGAAAATTTCAGAATCAGGTTAGTGAAAATTATGCAAACTGACATGCATACAGTTTATACAATTTCCATACTTATCACCTTAACTTCTCATAACTTATATAGATACCACCTTATTCTGTAATCTATTATATAAATGTCACCTTAATTTGTAATCGCTATACGCTTAACATCTTAATTTGTTATCGTTATACAATTACCATCTTAACTTGTCATTAACTAGGGTACAATTACCATCTTAAATGAAACACATATAAATAAGAGTATAAAAGAACATTAGCATATTAGAAAAATTATCTTCTGCCTACCTGACAAGAAGGCACATCCATGTTGCTCCACTGGCCCCAAATCAATAATTAGTTGGTCAATAAACCAACACCAAATCTCTTTATTCTCAACTTTAACCACTACATAGGCAATAGGATGGATATTGTCATTGTCATCATTACCTATAGCACTTAAGATTTGGCCTGTATAACCACCTTCCAGATGGCAACCATCAAGGCCAATAAGTGGCCTATAACTTTTCTTAAACCATTCTTTGCATGCGGCCAAACATATATACCATCTCTAGAAAATTGGTGATGAGTTCCTATTGATATCATTCACTCCAACCAAAGCTAAGGTCCCTGGATTTTTCCTCAATATTTCAGCTGCATAATCCCATACTCTTTTATATTGATCACTTGCAACGCCATATATCTTCATAAAGACAAACTGTTTTCTCTATATGCTATAGAATCACCGATGTTAATCTCATAATCTCTATTCACCTCTGAAATGAACATTGACATCTTCCAATCAAGATCATCTTGTCACTTTGTTAGATATCTTGTAGCTAACCACTCAGAAGAGATTTTAGAGTTTTCATCTCTAAAACCACCACAATTACCATGTTTGAGCCGCATAGATTTAATTTAAAAACTAGCTTCATCATTTATTTTCACAGCTTGATCTTTAAATTTACAAATATCTAGACAATTGTTTTAACATTTCAGCCTCCTACCATGCTTGAATAGGCCTTCACACTTAAATCTATATAAATGGAGACACTCTTGCTATCATTGTGCAAGTAATAAAACTCATTCCCCTTTTATAGGGCATTCAACTTAAGTGCTCTTCTTCAAATCTCATTGGATGAAAATTTCAGACCTAATTTTAATTCAATTGGCTTGTCAAAGTCTATGTCCTCATTAAATTCTGGATGCTGGATTCCCTCATCTTCAGAGCCAAATGAACACTCCAACTCTTCAGTCTCACTATCTAATTCTTCATCCACCTAAGGTAAATAATCAAACCTCTCACTCACTTTCTCATTAAAAGGTGGTTGTTTTGTAGCCTCTACTATTTCATCTAACTCAACATCTTCCTCATCAACATCATCATAGTTGTAGACATCAAAAATTGCACTCAAACAATAGTCACCATCACTAAGTTCAAACTTAGAATCATCATCCTCATTCTCCACATGTACATCCACAAGCCTCTCAATATCATCAACTTTAGCTTCCTCATTGCCCTCATTTTCATCACCTGGTCCTTCATCAGTTGCCTCATCATCATGTTCACCTTCATCACTTGCCTCCTTGTCTTCATTCATGCCCTTCACATAAAAACTTAAGTTTTAGTGATTAATCTCAAGGAGTGAACATATTACCTAAATAGCAGTTCATTATTTATAATATATTACCTAAACAACAATTCATTATTTATAATACAAAACCACATTTGTTATTATTTTTTGATGATTACCACCTTTAGTTTAGAAAATAATTTTGAATATTACCTAAATTTTTAATACATTAAACAAATTTCATGGCTACCACCTCACCTAAGTTAATCAACTTATTTTAACTTTTAAAGATATGAAAGTAATTAGGTTTTAAAAGTTATAAATATAGGAGAGCATACCTCATTCTTATCATGTTGACCTCCATCTATCGCCTCATTGTCTTCATTCATATCCTTCACATAAAAATACAACAAGTCTTAGTATATTGGAGACTAATTAAGGACCAAAATACAAATATAAGAGAGTAATTTAAGAACCAAAAGTTTCAAATATAGGAGAGTATAGCTCATGCTCATCATGTTGAGCTTCATTTGTGCCCTCATTAGTATCCTCTTCATTTACGTTGCTTGGCCCTACCTCATTTGAATTTTGTGATGATATTGGCTGTGAGCCACTAAGGTCAAATGTAGTAGTATTATTCTCATGTGGTGGTTCATTAGGAGTTTCCTCTCTAAAATCAATATCAATCTCACCAACATATTCTTCAACACCATGCACAATATACACAACAATCCTCTTACTTTTTTCAAAAGAAGCAACCATCTCATTGATGTGTGTATCCGTAGAAAATTTTCTAATTCCTTGTTCTAAACTCTTTTCAAGAATCTTATAATAGAGTTCTGCCACACTGCTCACGCTATAATTCAATTGTTCTGTGATGATAGCCTTTAGCTCCCACTCTGACATTTCATCGACAATGTGATCATGCGTGGTAAATACTTTACCGCCCACATACTTTAATGGTCCCCTATTCCTTTCAAACCGCCCCCAATGAAGATACTCGACTGCCATAAATTCATACATCCTGAACTTAAAAGAGAAAATGCATCTTTCAATTATAAAATGTTAAAAAAAATAAGCAACTTATGTACACGCACTTAGTCAATGTAAGTGAGGGTTTTATATGTGAAATGTAGTGGAAACAATAAGGTATTTAAGTGCTATTTAACCCAATTGGTCTATTTAAGTGCGCTTTTCTCCAAATTAAATAATTATTATAAATTTAACAAGTAATTAAGCATCACAATCTTTCAGCTTATAAAATGTACAAATAACAATTTCTCTTAGCTTAATCAATATATCAATTGAAATTAAAGTCTAAATAGCAATTAAATAACCTATAATTTGTCATCCTTTGCACTTAAATACCCCCACTTAGTCAATGTGAGTGCTATTTAGCTCAAATTAAATAATTAATATAAATTTTACAAGTAAAAATCATCACAGTCTTTCACTTATGACTTGAATTAATCATAATAATTGATTTCTTTTACATGTTGCACTTCAACTTAATGTCTAATTTACCCACAATTAGTCAATGTATCAACAAAAATTAAACAAGTATTCTCAATTTAACATGTAATTAAGCAGCCACAATGTCTAATTTAGCCCATTTGTGTCAAGCCCTAATCTAACCCTAACCCTAATAATGCACGGGTAAAAATCACTTTACTTTTTCAATCTACCAAAAACTAAAGTCAAGTACACACCCAAACAACTCACATACAATTGGAAAATTTGAAATAAACATTACCTTCACTTGAAGATTTAAACCCACAAGAATCGTCAGTCCCCACAAAAATATGTTTTTCCATAGCACGATGCCGGGGACCCACCAACATACAACCACGGGATTCGGTTCCAATGCTAAATGAGAAAGATTAGGGTGTTTTTACTTTGAAAGATGATGGGATTTTGGGGAATGAGAGGGGAGAGAGAGCGCTTAGACATTAATCGTTAGTTTAATTGAAATTAATGATAGGGTTAGGGTGAGGGGGAACCATGGTTAACCTGGGGGTAGTTGGGGAAATCACGTGAGACATGCGTGAGGGACTTAGAGGGTATAATGGTCAGCTCATGTGTTTTTAGGCTGAAAATTCAAATACATGTGACATTGCAAACATGTTTGTAAGTAAATGTGGTATTGATAAAAAAATGGTAAGTAGCAATTTTGATAAAAGTAAAAGTGGTTTTGATGTAAAAACACTATAAATAACTTTTTAATAGATTCCAAATAGGAAACACATTACGATTCAGAGTAGATTTTGGACACCCTGCTTCTTTCATAAATACATCACCAAAAAATCAATGACCAACTTCATTGGCCTTTCTTTCTCCTTTTTTTTTTAAAGCTTTCTTATTCTTCTTCTTCTTCTTCTTCTTCTTCTTCTCAAAAATGGCTTTTGAAGAACCAAGATTAGCGTTTGGGATGGAGGAGGAGTTCAACGGTGAATTGCTCAACTTGTCGATTGTGACTAGAAGTAAACAAGAAAAACGCAAGAAGAGGGGATGTCTTCTTGAGGAGATCAAAGAGATCAACAGCAGAATAAAGTCCAGCATAGGGAAGGCAAAATTGACCCAAAACCATTTGCCCACCCAAAACCAACCACTAAACGACCCATCCAAACCCACCCATTTAGTTAAATGGGTCATAAATGGGTGGTTATTATTTCTATTAAAGATAACTGGGTCATAAATTGGCGGGCTATTACCCGCCCATTTACCCATTTTAGATGGGTTTTCTTTCAAAAACACCCTCAAGATTTCAATAATTGTAAAAAATATTTTTAAAAATTTAAAATTATATAAAACACCCTAAAGATAAACGAATCCACCAACACACATAAAATCTAGAAATTTCCAAGAATTTCCTTTAAAATTTTGAGATTTGTAAAAACACCCTCAAAATTTAAAATTATAAAAACACCCTCAAGAGTTTAAAATTACAACAAACTCTCAAAAATTTCTAACCTCACAAATGACACATGAAATCATGAAATTTCCAAAGATGCCACTATTAATTAAAATTTGCAAATAACACCATCAAAGTTTTAGAAAATGTAAAAACACCCTCAAGGGTTCAAAATTACAAAATAAAATATCAAAATTTCTAAACATACAAAAGATAAATGCAACTGAAATTTTCAGCAACCCCTATAAATTTAAATATTATAAAAACACCCTCAATGTTTTAGAAAATGCAAAAACACTCTCATGGGTTTAGAATTACAAAACCCTCTTGAAATTTCAAAACCTACAAATGATACATGAAATCTATAAATTACCAGCAGCCCCTGTAAATTTAGAATTACAAAAACACCCTCAACATTTAAAAATTACAAAAACACCCTCAAGAGTTTAAAATTACAAAACCCCTTGAAATTTCAAAACCTACAAATGATACATGAAATCTATAAATTACCAGCAGCCCCTGTAAATTTAGAATTTGTAAAAACACCCTCAATGTTTTAGAAAATGCTAAAACACCCTCATGGGTTTAGAATTACAAAACCCCTTGAAATTTCAAAACTACAAATGATATATGAAAATTACCAGCCCCTCAGAACTTTGGAGGCTTTCAACAAATCTACAAATTTCAAAATCTACAAATGATATATGAAATCTACAAATGTTTTAGAAATGTTAAGTTCGATAAAAGGTCATCCTCTTCTCAAAATCAACTACAACAATAAGAAGAGGATCACCCCATCATGGAGGAGGTGAAATCCACCATTTTAGCTGAGGAGGAGGTGGAGATTTGAAGGGAGGTAGAAAAACAAAAAGGTTTATCCCAACCTAAGTTCTACATGATGAAGAAGTTAACTACCACAGATGCATAGAAAGATCAGATAGAGATAGACTTAAAAGATTTTTAAAAATCAATGATGATAATGGAGTTTGCAGTTCGAGCAAATACGAGGGCTCTAAAAGATGTGATTGCAATGGATAAGAAGTGGAGAGAGTATAAGATGGTCTTCAAGTTCATCGAAAGCAATGGTCGATATCGCTTCGTGGGCAGCAATTTAGGGAGGTTCATAAGGGACAACGGAGTTCAAGCCGGGCAAATCTTGAGGATCGATGGGTTGTTTGATGACCAAGTAGGCTAAGGCTTTGCTTTTATTAGTACTGAGAAGGAAAGTACAATGTTGTGAGCATTTTGGATGTTTTACATTTATGATGCCCTGTTGTTATCGATACTTCATTCCTTTTCTTTAATTATTTTATATCAATTTCTAGCGATTGGGAGCATTTTAATAGTCATCCTATGCAGACATGTAATCGAAATAGATATTGATAGTTTGTTATTCATGTATGTGTTTTTGTTATTCTGTCTTAAAAGCTAACGGTTCAAATGTCGGTCTCAAGTATATTGTAATGATTTTTTTGAGGGGAGTATATTGTAATGATTTAAATGCACTGCATAGGAATAACTAATTGTTGAATTAAAGATGGAGATGAGAATATGAAATCGCTCCTTTTTTCATACCAAGAGAAAAAAAAGTCCCATTTTTATTCACTTATAATTGAATTTCCGTAATGATCAAAACCCCGCCAAATTGTCTACTCTCTCTCAATAAACTACTTACGCTTAAGAATTTGCAGACATATTAGATAGACTAAAAGTAATTAAAATAACTAAATCAACTTTGCAAATAGAGTAAACATGTAAAAATTAGTTCTTTCGATTTAGCACTCGGTTATGATCGTGTTTACATTTAGGCAAAATGTTAACTTTCCATCCAAACTTACGTATATCAACCCCTGACCGTGTTTGATCTAAAAGAATACATATTTACAAAGAAACCAGGTTCAAATTTTTAATAAAATATTTACTTTTAGAAAGAAACTATAAAATATTCACTTTTTAGAAGGAAACTAAGTAAATTAAAACCATTAGTTACTTACTAAGTCCATTATTTATAGAACTGCTAACCTGAAACTATATATAACAGGAAATACAGAAGATAGACTATTTACTTGATTCATAAAATGGGCTAAAGTTGGACCACTTACTCTAGCAAAATGATCTGAAAATGAAATTAAATCAAATTTGTAGAACCAGAAAGTAAAAAGACTTATCTCGGCGTGTTTGTATTGCTGTTCCACATGTTGAGTAATGCCTCCACAATCCAGTCGTTTAAAAGTCTGTAGCTACTTTACATCACTAAAGTAAATTATTTCCCAATCTCTGAAGTTGTCAATTCCCTGAACCTAATACATTAAGAGAGAAATCTATACATGATAATGATCAACTCAAAATTTAGTAACTTCTTTTGCCTTTTTAGGCACTTCAAATAGGGTTCAAATATAGAATAGGTAACAAAATCTCATTGTGATCCAAATCTAGAAATAGAGTGAGAAAATGATGCAGAAATGTGGCGAGAGATCAAAATAAAACCTCGGATTGAGAGATGGCCTTTTGGAGAACATCATTAAATCGAGGAATGCGATGGTCGATTCTTTTGATCAAGCTTGAATTTAAGAGCAAAATTAGATCCATTGAAATCCTAGAAACGCTTTCGGGGGAAATATTGAGGAGCAGAGGAAGGGGATGAAGCTCATACCTCTCGAGGAACTCGACAAATATGCTTTTGACTCTTGACAGTTTTCTCATCAACGAAGAATCCAGCCATGGCGTCCATCAATTTTAATTTTAATTATAAATTTTTTTCGCCTCTTTTCTCTTGATTGATGACGATTGGGTTTTGGCGGGGAATATGGGGGTTTAGGCGCTAGTGCTGATATGATAAGTAGAAGATTACCTTATCACCCTTTACTGGGCCCTATGATTTTATCTGAACGGAACTTTTGTATTAGCTTGTTATTAGGCCGAATGCTACAGAAACGGCCACATCAGAAATAGTCAGGTTTGGGCTTCGGGAAAGCCCATCAGGTGATATTAAAATCTTGGTATTTTTATATTTTCGTCCCTCTAAACTTTCATATTTCAAACGCACTTCCACAAAACATTGACCTTGCTATTAGGTTCCTTGATTCTCATAAGTTGTTTCAAACTAGCCCCTCAAATCAAGAGTGGAACTAGCAATTAGAGGGATTAATATGAAATAATGCAGAATGTGGGACCTAATAACAATTACATTGACTTTATGGACTAATTTTGAAATAACTAGAATTGAGTAGTGACCAAATAGAAATTTCAATGACTTGAAGGAGTAATTTTAAAATAGAAAGATTCAGGGACTACTATAGAAATAGCCGATAAAACTTTGACTTCATCACGAAATTGTGAAAGTTTTTAACCTCCATATAGCAATTTGTTTCTAATATTATTTACTTTATTCCTTTGAATGAAGATTGAAGTTTGGTGTCTACAGAATGTCACCTAATCAGAAAAGGATACGTACATAGTTTCTGACAAATAATTTTGCCGCATAAGTGGTTGCTCTCCGTCCCACAAACAATGTTGTGTTAAAATTAGAATAACACGATAATTAGAATATTTTTAAATTAAATCTTCACAATGTGTTTTCTGTAAGTTGGTCTTGTCATCTATATTTGTTCTACATATTGTATTCCGAAACAAAACAGAGCAATGGAAAAGCATGATCCTCTTCAATGAACACATTCATCAATATGTAACTAAAATGTCTAACAATAAGCTAAAAGTTAGTACAACAATAGCAATTGTTACATAAAAATGATTGGATTGAACAAAACATGCTGACAATAAACAACCCATTGACACTTTGAACCCTATCTAAAGAAATAAACAAATTAAACAAGGAACTCCTACATTCTTAACTGATTACAGCATCACATATAATTTCCTTGGTCTGCTTCTAATGACCGTCTTCTTCTTCATCTGAATTTACAAAGCTAAGCCAAACCTCTGCACCCCTTTCTCCGCCATCTCCACGCAACCTCCATATTTCCATCCTCTGTTTCGCTTTCAATTCACTGCTTGCAAGAAACTTCAATAATCTCGACCCATAAATCTAAACGTTTTAGCGCTCGTAAGATACTTAAACTTCATTCGGTACTTGTTCCCTTTATATGAAGAACGTTAACGGAGATTTCTCTCAGATTTATAAGCTTCTACCGCAAGATCCTTCATAGGCTGTGTGGCATTGTTAATGTCGGATCTCGTCAGCTGCAACCGATGCTGATTAAGCTCGACATCAGATTTGGTGATCTTTTTGGCGAGGAAGAACTCGTGATGAGTCAAACCCATCTCGTTTGCAGCTCTGCGCCACCCAATCTCAGCTTTTCTTGATTCTTGTGCAGTTGTTTCTGATATCTTCTGCTTCTTGAAAGGCAGGAAGTCTGGAACCTTGGAGGATGAAGGCCTTTTCTTGTAATTCCCTGGAGAAACAAGAGGAGGAAATGTGCTTCTGCCGAGGCTGAGCCAAGAACTCTCCAGCGGTGCCCTTGTCTTCTTGGTCGATAAGTTAGAGGGGTACGGCGACGAACCCGGGAAGGAGAGACTGAGCCAAGAACTCCCTTCAGTTGGTTCCTTTAAAACCGCCATTGCCTTCTCCCACTTTTTAAGCTCCATGAACCTCTTCTCGATCATCTCTTGTCGTCGAGGGTCGATCTCGCTGCTGTCTTTCTTCTCCGCCGGTTTCTCTTGCTCCTGAGAGATAGAGCTCGAGCCTACAGCGATTGATAGCTTCAACAAATCGTCGCCAAAATTTTCCATCTCCTTCTTGAAAATAGATTGATTAAGCAGAGAGATGAAGAGGAAAGACAACTTCGATCTTTAACAGAGAAATAATGCTACTTAGTTCATCTATGTAATATATATATAGAAAGAGTAGAAGTAGAGTCGGGATAGGAAAAGGAAATTAGGGTTTTGCAAAATTGGTAATTAAATCCTAGTCCAAGCAGCTTAGGACTCAGGATTTGTCCGAAACTGGGTATGTTTCCTTTTTCGATCAGGTGCTATTCTTCAGTAAGGAAACTAAGGATAAATATTAGAAAATCACCCTTAACTTTGGACGATAATCAAATACCCCCAATAACTTTTAAAATATCAAGAAAAAAACCCCTTAAGTTTAGGGGTTATCTGAAAACCTTCTTTGACTCTAGTATTTTTTTCAAAAAATTCCCCCAAAAGCATGAATGATAATTTTCACCAGCAAATATATCCCCTGTGTAATATTATCCACCAATGTGAAAATTGTGTTTAATGCTGTTAAAGGAAATTTCTAATAAAATTTAAAAGTTAAAAGGGGTTGTGTGATAACCCCTAAACTTAAATTGTGTTTTAATAGGCTGTTATAAGGAATTTTCTAATAAAATCTTAAAGTTAAAGGGATTTCTGCGATAACCCTTAAACATTTTTTTTGGTTGGTTGGTTGAAGTTATGGGTGGGTTATCTAATAATCATCCAAAGTTAAGTGGGGGTATTCTGATAACTAGCCGGAAATTAACTGTTGATGTGTGAAATCACAGTCATTAATCTTTTTTGGGCTTAGTTCTTAAGAGAGTGTGGAGTTCGCCTTCTCTTCTTATATCTGGTGATTGTTCGCGGGGAAAGTCGGTTTTGTATTCATTGTGGTTGAATTTGTTTACAGCTTCGTTGGCCTACAACAAAATTCCAAAGAAATGCCTTTTATTTTAAGGCGTACAATGAAAACGAAAATTACAACTTCTTCCTTTTGTGAACAAACACGAGGATCTCTATTTTCCGGGATCCTCGCTTGCATGGGTTCTTTGCCTGTGCCGGGAACTTTTTATTCGTCCGTGGACCACCGCGCAATTCCTATCCAGGTGGAAACCCGGGTTCTGGAACTACAGACGTGAAGGGGCTCGTTTCACGAAGGAAATGAAGCGCCTGAGGGGATCACACTCACGAAGGAGAGGATCGCCTTCGGGGATCACACTCACGAAGGAGAGGATCACGGAGCGGTGAGATCTACTAGGAGAAATCCACGTGGCCGATCGTAGCCGACCGAGTTAAACACCTCGCGATTTGTAGATCTGACGCTGACCAAACTTGTGCTCGTCGGTGCTTGGAACGTTGCGTTGACGGCTTGTAGATCTCGCGAGAGCTCTCTCAGAAAATCCCAAGATCCGGCTGAAGTCCAAGCCTCTGAAAATCCGCCAAAATCCCGGGGTTTCCAAAAATCTAGCCTCCTCATCTAAGAAGACGCCCTCCTATTTATACAAATGGGAGTGTGTCTTGCCGGCCCCAGTGGCTCGGCCACTTGGGAAACCACCTCGGCCAAATTGCCGAGGTGGCTCGGCTATGGTGGTCGAGCCACCTCTACCACTTGCCGGTGCCCCGCCGTTGGTCGAGGTGGCTCGCCAAGTTGGCCGAGGTGCGCCGTTTTCCGTCGTTTTGCGTCGTTTTCTCGGTCTTCCGGGCTTAGTTTTCTCCTGGTGATGTCGCCGTTGTGTTTGAGTCCGTATCCGATCACCTTCCAGAGCTCAAACGGCTCGTTTGCATTGACGGATTAAGTGGAGTTGATTCCGTCTCGTCGGCGTTTGAGTTTAGTCAACTCGCCTCGCCAAACTTCGTCGCCGGGTTTCTTCCACGACATGTCGTTTCGTTGGCTCGTACGCCTTGCCAACTCGCTTCATGCGTTCGTCAACTCGCTTTATGCGTTTTGCGGCGTAATCACTCGCCAACGTTTTTGAGTCGCGTTATCGGACGGATCGTCGGTTGTCAACCCACAGTTTATGAGTCTTGTTCGGGTACCGATAAGCAATTTTTTACGCCTACAGATACCCCCTCCAAAGCGTCTCAGTCTCGATTCTTTGGCGAGTCTGGGATGCTTTGGATATGATGAGCCCTTCACCCTTCAATCGGCGTGATGGGACTTGTGAATGACCTTGGCGTTTGATCTCTCCACTCCTTTCAGTCTTTCCAGTGCTTTGTAGGATTGCTGAAGGTATTACGGTACTGCATTTTTTGTCTGACCGTTGTCGAGATCTTGACCAGAGGTCGGTAGATGAATTTCTTTTAAAATTAGCTTCAGTATTTAATTCCTCCAATCCTCTCAGGTTCTCCAGTGCTTTGTAGGATACCTGGGGGTGTTACGGTGCTGCATTTATTGCTTGACCGTTGTTGGAATTTCAAACTATAACTATCGACTCGTGTTGGTGAATTGTCATCCAATTGACCATCGAGATCTCTCCGTTGATCGGGGGAAATCCTTCGTTGCGACGCGTTAAACTATATAGATTTCAGCCTTCAATCGGCGAGGGCGACGCGTTGACTGGCGTGCGATCTTACGTGGACCCGAACCGCGTTGGTTGGCGTCGCTACTGTATTACTCCTTGTTGGAGTGCATTCATCCACAGTGGGAGGAATTCTTCCTGGGATTTATCTCAGTCCCAAATTACTGATTGGTAGGCCCTCTGGCGGCGACGCACGAATCGGCATTGATACAGTGGGAGGAGTTCTTTCAAGGTAGAACGCGTTGTCCGGCGTCAATATAAACCTTGTCAGAATTCATCAATTTATCCCTCCTTGAGGTTCCACAATGGGAAGAAATTGAGGGTTATCGAGTTATCCTTAAGAATATGGTAATATTCTCCAGGAACTTCTCGTTAAGGATTAGGAAACAGTTTATACTCGTAATCCTAGTTAGAGTAGGATTAGGCGACGCGTTGATTTACGTCGATACCATCCGAACGATCGAGTTATCCCTAAGAATATTTTTTGTGAAAATATTCTTCTGGGAACTTCTCGACAAATTAGGAAACAGTTTATACTCGTAATCCTAGTTGGAGTAGGATTCGGCGACGCATTGATTTACGTCGATACCATCCGAACGATCGAGTTATCCCTAAGAATATCTTTTTTGTGAAAATATTCTTTCGGGAACTTCTCGACAAATTAGGAAACAGTTTATACTCGTAATCCTAGTTGGAGTCGGATTAGGCGACGCGTTGATTTGCGTCGATACCATCCGAACGATCGAGTTATCCCTAAGAATATTTTTTTGTGAAAATATTCTTCCGGGAACTTCTCGACAAATTAGGAAACAGTTTATACTCGTAATCCTAGTTGGAGTAGGATTAGGCGACGCGTTGATTGGCGTCGATGGGGGCCTTCGCGAGGTGTTATCCCGCCGAATAAATCTTCAGAATCTTTCCAAATTTGGCGGAGGGAGTAGGAGAAAATCAATGGACTGATTTGGCGCTATTTTGATATCCGGATAAGATTCCCATTAGGACTCCTAATTAGGGGCTGATTAGAGTCCTAATTGGATATCCAATCGGGTTCCAATTAGAATTCCTACTTGTTGCCAAATAGGACTCCTTATTCAAAGAGGATTGGGTCCATATGGGATTGTTATAAATACCCACAAACCCTCTTTCTTGCTAACCTAGGCCGGCCCCCCCTTTTTCTGTGCTTTCCTCTTGTTTTCATGTCGCTTCGCGCTGTTTCGTGTCCCAAGGTACATACATGAGGCTTTTACAATTTCTTTCTCTTCTCTCTTTCTCTTCTTCTCTCTTTTTTTTTGTTTGTTTGTCTTAGTGCTTGAGTGCCGGACCCTGAGGGGAAGACAGACCCTTGTGGCGAAGCAGGCGGCCGCGCATGGCTTCGGCCTTGCCAGCGCATGGCCTTCGGCCTTGGCCGGCTAGCCGACCGCGCAGCGCTTGGCCTCGGCAGCCGCTGGCGCTCGGCCTCAACCCAGCGCTGGCCTTCGGTCAACCGGCGCTTAGGTGTTTTCGGTCTCGGCCGCTTCAGCCTTCGGTCGGTTAACCGGGGCACCCGCTGGTGCCTCGATCATGGCCGGCGGGCCACGACCTGACCAACAGGTCTCTTGTGCTAAATTTGATGATTTTTTCGACTGCATATCTGATTTTATTTATTTTCTTTTGCAGTTTCTGATGTCATCGCGAAGATCTCATGTTCTGAGGAGTCGATCAAATCGCACGCCGCGTGAATGCACGCCTCCTTCTTTCGGTGGTGCGCCAGCGTTATCATATTCTCATGCATATATGCGTTGTATCCCCGCTTCGATCTCCTTCGTGAGGTGATTGGGAAGAGCCAAAATCCTCCTTTGTGGGGATCGACACTGCAGATTTTATACCCTCGTTATGACCCCGTTTCGCTCTCCTTTGTGAGGCGATTGGAAAGAGCCGAAATCCTCCTTTGTGGGGATCGACGCTTCACAGATTGGTTTTGCTTGGTCATCACCCGTCTCGATATCTTTAACGGGAGCGATTTCATACCGTACCCTTACCCTATAGAACGGGACATATTGTCGCTCTGTTTACGCGACTATATTCATCGTTCTCCGGGTATCCGATATGGATAAAATCGTCATACCCGTTATAAGGTCGTGACTCAATCTCAGAGGTTTCTGAGAAGAGTTCTACGCCTTACGCTGTTTTCTTATTTTTTTAAGATATTCCTCCTAAATGATCTGTTAACCCTTTGTTCTCTTGTGGTAGGCGGATGCTCCGACGATCATTCATCTATTTTGAAGGCTCCAAATGTCAAGTCTCGATTCTTAAGGTCATCCGGGAGAACACCTCTTTCCACCGAGGAAGCGAACCACAGTGAGGCAAACACCCGCAGGAGGAAACCAGCGAAGCCTGAGGCTACTATCATAATTTCGGATGACGAGTCTGAGGGATCGCTTCCATCATCCGATCCGCCGCCTTCCTCACAGCCTCAGCCGAAACCAGGATTTCCCAACCCTTCGAGTATAGGGTGCGGGTGGAGGCCCCAGGTTAATCTTGACGGACCACTTTCACAGATTCAACCTATCGCCGAGATTGCCCCGGGCCAAAATCATTGTTCCCGATTCGGTTACGTGATGGGTCTCCTTCAGCTGTTGGAGAATGGTTTGAAACAGGCGATCTCTATTATCGAGGTTAGGTGGGCGACCTTTATGATCTTCTGCCCATTCATATTGAGTAGCTTGGGGGAAATTCAGCGTGTCGGTGGCCCTCAGCTGGCTAATCGTTGTGAGGAAAAGCTCACCAGCTAGCTAACTCTTGCGTACCGTGTGGAGAGTTTAGCCTTTTTTGAATCATGCAATGAGGTGATACGACTCATCGGCGAGGCTCGGATCAAGGCTTCTCGTGAAGGCGCCTTTCGCGAGAGGAGAATATCAGAGCAAGAGGTTATTTTTAAGAACTCATATGAGCGACAGTGTCACTTGCAGCGTCAAATAAACTTGTACCATACCCATGTCAAACGCACAGGAATCAGGACTGTTCAAGGGGAGAAGATGTTGAAGAATTTCACGCTGAGTGCACCGAGTCCGTGACGCCATCGAACGCGGAGAAGCAAGTCCTCGAGCGTCGTCGGGAACACGCGGCCGCTATTGCTGCGAATTCTGAAGAGGAACTTGAGAAGGAAGCCAAAGCTCGGGTTCGAGCAAAACAGGAGGAAAAACTAGCCGCCGTCAAAGCTGACCTCGCTTCCTTCACATTACTAGATTGCGCCAATGAAGTCTGATGTGTTGCTTTGGTCTCGAGACTTTTCTGTTCTCTTTATTTAGCCACGTCGTTGTGATTTTTTTTGTTTAGATGTATTATCACAACTTTGCTTGAATCGATTGTCTTGACAATTGTAGCTCCTTTTATATTTGCTTCAAATGAATAAGATTTATTCCTCTCATTGTTTATTATGATTCTTTTACTTCGTTTGAAATAATTAACCATAATACTTATAGGATTTTTGGCAAATCCTCAACCATCAACGGATTTGATTAGCCTTTACCAACTACCGTTTGAGTTGGGCTAGCGTGCGGATTCTCTGGATCCGTTCCGCACGTGACGTTGTGCTAAAAGAATGAAACTCTCTTAGACTTAATGCTATGATATTGAATACATAGGCTCGGTACTCTTTTACGGGCAAGAGTCCACCCGGCCACGCGTGTTACGCGTAGACTCATCCCTTCTTAGACTTCGAGATAAAATACCCCAGAATCGGACTCTGGTGTCTTCTTCAATCGGAAAAAGACTAAGCAAACCCGCAGCGTGTGAGGCATTAGCTTTATCCCTTCTTAGGCTTGGGATAAAATACACGAGAATCGGACTCGGTGTCTTCTTCAATCGGAAAAAGACTAAACCGACAGCAGCGTGTAAGGCGTTGGTTTTATCCCTTCTTAGGCTTCGGGATAAAATACCCCAGAATCAAACTCTGGTGTCTTCTTTAATCGGAAAAAGACTAAATCGGTAACGCGTGTAAGGCGTCGGCTTTAGGGTTATTGGCCAACCCCCAGCCTTCAACGGGTTTGATAAGCCTTTACCAACTACTCTTTGAATTGGGCTAGCGTGCAAATTATCCAAATCCGTTCCGCACGTGACGTTGTGCTAAAAGAATAAAACTCTTCTAGACTTAATGCTACGATGTTGAATACATAGGCTTCGTCTTTTTCACGGGAAGACTAACCCGGCGACGCGTGTTAGGCGTCGACCTATCCCTGCTTAGGATTCGGGATCAAATTCTCCAGAATCAAACTCTGGTGTCTTTTTCAATCGGAAAAAGACTAAACCGGCAACGCGTGTGAGGCGTTGGTTTTATCCCTTCTTAGGCTTCGGATAAAATACCCCAAAATCGAACTCGTGTCTTCTTCAATCGAAAAGACTAAACCGCAACGCTGCGGTGAGGCGCTGGCTTTATCCCCGCTAGGCTTCGGATAAAATACCCCAAAATCGAACTCGGTGTCTTCTTCAATGGAGAAAAGACTAAGCGTAGCAGCGTGTAAAGCGTTGGCTTTATCCTTCTTAGGCTTGGGATAAAATACCCCAAGATGAATCTTGGTGTCTTCTTTTGACCGGAGAATGACTGAACCGGATTAAGATTGATTGAGGTGGGAAAGGAAGAATGTGTTCTATTTCCCGAAGGTGGAGAGGAAGGAGGATCTTGTCTCCTATCTCCGGGTGGGGGATGAACAAGAGAGGAAGGTTTTGTATCCTATCTCTTGCCGATGGAGAGGAAGGAGGATCTTGTCTCCTATCTCCGGGTAAGGGATGAACAAGAAAGGAAGGTTTTGTATCCTATCTCTTGCTTCTGGAGAGGAAGAATGTATTCTATCTCCAGGTGAAATGTGGGAAAGGAAGAATGTATTCTATTTCCCGAAGGTGGAGAGGAAGGAGGATCTTGTCTCCTATCTCCGGGCGATGGAAAGGAAGGATTTTTGTCCTATTTCCAGTGAAAGAGACTAAAAATGGGATCTCCATTTTGAGAATCTTGAAAGATGAAACTAAGAGTGGGATCTCCACTCCGAGAATCTAGGACAAGAGAGGAAGAACGTATTCTATCTCTAGGTGAAATGTGGGAAAGGAAGAATGTATTCTATTTCCCGTTGAGAAAGAAACTAAGAGCCGGATCCCCGCTCTGAGAGTCTTAAAAGAATGCGGATAGCTTTTACTTTTACAGGATCGCTAACCAAAATTTGAATGTGGACCTCTCGTTCGTGGAATGAATCGAGAGGGGATTTTACTGGCGGTCAGACCAGGAAAATTTGTTAGTGGGCCCACCGTCAATGAATTTGATCGGTGAGAGAATTTTGGAGGAAGTTTATTTAGGGTTATCCTCAAGAAACGAGTGAAACATTCCCTGAGGAACTTCCCGTAACAATGGGTTATCCTGAAGATACTAAGGGTAGTATTTCTTCAGGAACTTCCCGTTTATCGGCATTAATTGCCGGTCGCCGCTTTGTGTTATGAGGCGATATGCTCCATTTGAATAGACTGTGTCTATTACAAGCGGTCCTTCCCATTTGGTTTCGAATTTACCTTTCTTTTAGAGGTGAAGATTATCGGCCGTCGGCGGCGGGCGAGATCTCCCTCCTTAAAGGTTCTCTGTCGAACTTTCTTGTTGAAAGCCCTCGACATCCTAGCTTGATAGAACTCAATGCATCGTTGAGCTTTCAGGCGCTTTTCATCTAACATCTCGAGCTCTTGAGGCGTTTCGATGTTGTTCTTGGTCGTCATCTCTGTTGCAAGGGCGGCCTGTGAAGTGGAATTGGATTTCCAGCGGAGGCGCTTCACACCCATAAACCCGAGATGCGGGGTTGCTCCGGTTAGCGTCGCATGCGGTTGTGTGATATGTCCAGAGTGCTTCTCCGAGTTTATCATCCCAGTCTCGCTTGTTATTCTTCACAAGCTTCGACAAAATCTTGATAATCGTCTTGTTAAGCGCTTGACTAATCCATTTCTTCTTTGGATTATAGAACGTCGGCGAGACATCTTGTATCTTGAACTTTTCGTAAAACCTGATAAAGGAATTGCTGATAAATTGGGGACCGTTGTCATGCACGATCCGTCTCGGGACACCGTATCGGTAGATGACATGGTGTTTGATAAATTTGACGATGGTACTCGCCTTTACTTCTTTTAGCGGGATTGCTTCAGCCCACTTGGAGAAGTAGTCGGTGATCGCTAGAATAAACCGATCCCCCTTAACCGACGGGGGAAAGATGGGACCTAAAACGTCCATTCCCCATGTCTCAAATGGCCAGGATGTAGTCGAAGGATGCAACTGCTCTGGAGGCTGATGCATATAGTTCGCGTGAACTTGACACGCGTGACATCTCCGCGCGTACGCGACTGCGTCGTTAACCATTGTTGGCCAATAATAGCCCATTCTCCTGATACAATCATAGAGTTTGGGGCCAGGTTGGTGTGCACCACATTCACCTCCGTGTGCTTCCCGAAGGACCTCTTCTGCCTCTTTGTTTGAAAGGCATCGGAGTAAAAGACCGTCGTACCCCCGGCGATATAACATCCGAGTCTCCGTGTCGTAGAAGAATCTTGGAGCTCTTCGCCGGATTGACTCTCTTTCCTTCACGTCTTCTGGCAAAATACCATGTAAGACGTAATCGATGATAGGAAAGTGCCAATCTCGGGGCTCCAATTTAGTTTGGGTTGCATGTACCTCTTTGGTAACTACCCCCTTGTTTCTTGTACCACGTCGTATACTGATACAAAGAGTTGATGAGTCCTGACCGTAACTAACCGCCGGTCTCGTGAGGTCGGCTAATGATACGCCTAACGCCGCTGCATCCGTAAGTATTTTGGAGGCGCGGGATATATTCAATGAAGAACTCTTCGAACGAGTCTGCCATCTCAACGGCTACCTGGTAATAGGGGACCAGATCGGGATTTCTAACTTCGTACTCTCCGCGGATCTGCTTGACTATCAGCTGCGAATCGCCGTACGCTTCGAGATACTCAACCCCCAGCTCCTTGGCGAAACTAAGTCCAATAAGTAGCGCATTGTATTCGCCACGCTATTAGAGCAAGGTTGATGAGTGAATCTGGCGGGGCATGGCGTGATTCCCGGGAAACTAAGACAACCCGACTCGCGAAAATCTTAGAACATCCGGGGGCACTTGCCACGTTGGTAGCTCGAGAAGCTCCGTCAAAGTATAGTCGCCATATTTGTTGGTGCGATGTAGTGTTGACTTCCTGAACTTTATCCGGAAGGTCATCATATAGCTCAAGCTAGCGTCGTTATCGGGTTGGCGACCAAGAGATGCATAAATCGCTTGTCCTTTGACCGACTTTTGTTGTTTGAAGTGCAAGTCATATTGGGACAAGAGCAAGGCCCATTTCGCCAAACGCCAACTCATTGAGGCGGTTGGGTCATAAATATTCGGACGGGTTTACGTTAGAGATAACATAAATCGTCGCCCGACTAAATTGTGCGCATTTTGAATCGCGAACACTAATGCAAGGCGCGCTTCTCGACCATTAGGTATCGAGACTCGCGACCGACTAATGTTCGACTCGGGTAATACACCGCTTTGTTACCGTGACCGTTGTCGTCGTCTGCTTGAGTAAAGCTTAACGAGTGATCCGTTGCCTTGATGTAAATCGAAGCGGTTCTCCGACGCGTGCAACAAGAACAGAGGTTTAGCGAGATACAATTTGATCTCTTCAAATGCTTCCTGATAAGCGTTGTCCCAAATAAACGACACGCCCTTCTTGTTCAACTTAGAGAACGGTTGGCACTTCCCAGATAGGTTCGATATGAACCGTCGGATGTACGCCAATCGCCCTTGTAACCCTCTGAGTTCCCTCAAATTTCTTGGGGGTTGCAACTCTTAAATTGCCTTCACTTTGTCAGGATCGACGTGGATTCCTTTGTCGGTGATGACAAAGCCGAGGAACTTGCCACTGGACATCCCAAGGAAAGATTTGGTGGGGTTCATCTTTAGCTGGTGAGTTCGCATGAGCTCAAATACTGTTCTAAGATCTTTGATGTGATCTTGCTTGTCACGGCTTTTCACGACCAAGTCGTCGACGTAGCATTCGGCCATTTTCCGGAGATGATCCTGGAAAATCTTAGTCATTGCTCGCTGATATGTGGCGCCGGCATTTTTGAAGCCGAACGGCATGACCGTGTAGCAATATATTTCGATAGGCGTTCTAAACGCTGTGTGTTTGGCATCATCGGGGTGCATCTTGATCTGATTGTAACCCGAGAAACCATCCATGAATGACATTCTTTCAAATCCGCACGTATTGTCAACTATGACATCAGTGATTGGGAGAGGAAAGTCGCTCTTCGCAAGCAGCCGCTCGTGTCTTTGTAGTCGACACAGATCCTAATCGAACCATTCTTCTTCATGACCGGGACTATAGTCGCCACTTCTTCATCGTCCTTCTCCGGAATTGCCGAAGCGGCATGGCATAGTTTGCCTTTTCTCTTAGACTTCTTTTGGGCTTAAGAGGTAGTCCATCGATCGCCTTCCAAAGAAGTCGTGGACCCAAAGGATTTCTCCGTTTGCTGTTGTGTGCGGTACGAGCCCCTTCTCACGTTGCCCGTGAGGATCCTCATTCACCATCTTCATTCCTATCTTTACGACTGGCGTCGGTTGAAACCAATCCAAAGAAACTGATCCGAAGCTTATAGAGACTGCATTTGCTCGAGAAGGTTTTGGAGTGATGACTCCAACATCGATCAAGGCTTGAATCTTGTCCCTAAGATGGTAGCAGAATTTTGTAGGATGATGTACTGCCTGTGATAAGCACAGTACTTAGGATCTGTAACCTTCTTTGCCTCCTCTTGATTTACGATTAGGGGCAACTGAATCTTGTTGTTCTTCAGAAGGTATTTGAAAATGCCCGGAACCTCCTCGTCTTTGAACGAGTAAGTCTTGGGAAACCTCGAACCAGAAGGTTTCTGATTTTGGGTTTGTTAGCGCCATTGAGGCTGCGATTGTCGTGATGCGGCTGTTGCGACTCTTTGTTGTGGTTGCGGTTCGAATGTTTGATTGGCATCTCTGAGACTTTCTTTGGCGCCTTACCTACTGCCGTGTGGCACAAAATTACGTTTGTTAGGTGTTTCTTTGCCGGTGGCCTCTTTCTGCTTTCTTCCTTTTAAGGAACCTTTCAGCTTGCTCTCCACGAACCTTCAAGTCCTTCCACGTTATAGATGGTGCTGTGCCCATTGCTTCAAGCACGTCTATCGATAAATTGTTGTGGCAGGTCTGGAGGATGAATTCCTCTCATATCGGATCCCGCAGCTCATCACCTTGTTCGAATCGCTGGACGGCTGTATCCCACAGCCCGCCTTTTGCTTCGTCGAATAATGTCCCGATCGATACTTCGGTATCGTCATCGAAGAAGTTGGTGAGGAAGCTAGACTCCATGTCGTCCCAGCTATGAATGCTCTCCGGCTTGAGACGGCGGTACTAATCGAAGGCAGCCCCGCGAAGGGTACCAACGAATGACCGAACCATCAAGGGCTCGTTTCCAGATATTACCCCCAAGTGGGACTTGAAGTATATCAGGTGTTGAGTTGGTGAACCCTTCCCGTCAAACGGCGTGAAGTTTATTAAGTTAAACTTTGCCGGGTATGGAATTGATTCCCACTCCCTAGGGTATGGGCAAGGGATGCCGGTTTTCTTCACCTCTTGCACGGAAATCAAAGAGTTGGTTTTATTCTCGAGGTTTTTGATCTTCTCATTCTCATGAGTAACAACATCTGTATTATGCCCAGCGTTGCGTGGTTCAGGGGGGTTATCATCTTCTTGTGCTTCCTCCTGGTCCGAATCGCTGTCATCTTGATCAACGTCGATGCGTTGACTTGATTCACCTCGATGCTTCGTTAGGGCTTGGATCTGTTGGTCATGCATTTCTCTCATCGTTTGCATGGCCAAATCCATCTCTAGCTAGAAGTTTTCTCGCTGCTTGGCCAATGCTTCATCTAGCATTTTAGCCACTTGATCTGTACTGATCATAAGCGCTTTTCGGGGTTGTCCCTCACTAGAAACTGTATTGTCGGATGCCATTGCCGACCCAACATCTGATACTTCATCCTCTGAAGGTAGTCCTCTCAAAAGCTTATCATAATTGGACCGTCGAATAGTCCCGGACCGCAAACGAGTTAACCGTTGCGATGCGCTAAGAATAAGCCGTGACAACGGTTCCTTGCCGGTCATATTGTTAGTGACCTCTGGCAACTCATAGGCTCGAGGTGCTGATCTTCTACGGAATCACCTTGACCTGGGTTTCGGCATTTCCGTGGTGAGTCTCTGGAAGACTGACACCCTTTCTGGAGTTTCTTGACAACAATTACACTCCGAGAGCACTGCTTTGATGAGCTTGGAGCATAAGCATGACCGCGTTAGTTTAGGGGAACCCCTTCGAGATTTCTTTGCACCCCCTGTACGGTAGTACAGCTCGTCGGTGTGTGTACTGGAGCAACCTGTCGTGCATCGGCGCGATCCCTCGGGTATAACGTCGTCGTCATCAGACAAAAGCGTCTCCTTCTAAGAATGGCCTTGTTCACCGAAACTACCGAAAGTGACTCGCCTTGACTTTCGCTTATGTAAGCGTGAAGTATCGGGGGACTCTCGGACTTTGATTTTTAGTCCGGTTGGTGGGGTTGTAGGAATCTCCCGATCCTTTTTGGAACGGGTGCAACCTCCTGTATGAGGAGTGACTAGTGATTCCTTCAGAGGACCCAAGCGATCCTTGATAGTTGGTTTGGTGGTGGTGGCGGGTTGGCTTCCCTTTGGTTGACCTCTTGCTGACCTCGGTAGCGGTTGGCTTTGGCACTGAATTTGAAATGCCTGTTGTCTTCGGCTTAAGTGTCGGGCCAGGAACTGGAAGCTTGGCGATTTTGGCCCGTGCTAGGCTGGGGTTGGAGCACTGTTCGATTTGGGCCTCCAAACCTGGCAGTGTGTTGGCGGCTTCTTTACCACCTCCTTCTTCAATTCACGAGCTTTCTTTGCACCAAAGCTTCGTGCACTGCAGGAAGTGCGGCGGCGCTTCGGATGCGCTCGGCGTGGAAGCGGTTCCGTTTTACGGACCCACTCGTTGGTTGGCGGCTTGGATGGACCGTCGATCACTTTCGGTGAAGCCTGCATAAGTCACGGATCTTAGATCCGCTTCGTAGCGGACCCCATCTATGGATTGCACGGCCTTGGCATGTTTGCGCGCCATGCTTTGTCGCCACCTTTGGCGGGCTTCGCTTGGAGAGTCGGTAGCGTCATCGGCGTTCATCTCGGCGCCATCGTATCTGAACCGGTGCGAAGAGGATTTCTCGCTACACGGGGCAGCGGGTTGGACTTCGCCGATCACGGGGCTCTCGTCGGAGGCCCATCGGGTTCTCCTTCACGTGGAGACCTTCTTGGGCGGCGGCGAGGTGAATCACGGAGGGCGAGTAAAGATACTCCTCGTGCCTGGCGGTCAAACACGAACTCGACCTCTTCCTCCACGGGATGGGGATCGCGGTTTGACACGGCGACCTCCGATCGAGGCGGTGGCTCCCAGCGTAATTCGCCCGGCTTGTTGGCGGGGAAATCAGTTTTGTATTTGTTGCGGTAAAGTCGGTATGATTGTCATTGATTTGAACTTTGCTTACGGCTTCTTTTGCCTACAACAAAATTCAAAAGAAATGCCTTTTATTTTAAGGCGCATAATGAAAATCAAAAAGATTACAACTTTTATCCTTTTCGAACAAACACGAGGATCTGTTATATCGAGGTCCCAAACTGGCGTTCTTTCTTTGTCTTGGGGACTTTTGTGTCCGTGGACCACCGCAATCCCGATCGGTAGAGACAGGGTTACGAACTTCTGAGGCGTCGCGGGGGCTCGTTTCCACGAAGAAGCGGCGCTGAGGGATCACACTCACGAAGGAGAGGATGGCTGCGGGAATCACACTCACGAAGGAGAGGATTGCCGGCGGGTGAGATCTACTAGGAAAAATCTGGCTATCCACGAGATTAAGGCGAAGCTTAACCTAGAGGGTATCGTAGTTCGACCGAATCCGATTACCTTTAGCTTGCGATCGGCGTCGACTAAACTTGTGCTTGCCGCTGTTCGAACCGCAAGGCCGATTGCTCGTAGATCTCACAAGAATTCTTCAAGTCCGAGCCCTTCAAAATCACGAGAATCCAACCTCAACCCTCCAAAATGAAGAGAACCCCTATTTATAGAATAGGGTGTTGCGCGTTGGGCGGCTCGCCACTTGTCGGCTACCAGTTGCCACGAGGTGGCTCGCCATGGTGGTCGAGCCTCCTACCACTTGCTGGCACGCTAAGTTGTCGAGGTGGCTCGGCCAGTGTGTGGCCGATTTCACCGCCACTTGGCCGAGGTGTCAGCCCGCCGCTTTCCGCCGGCCGCTTTTCCGGCTTATCTCTCGTGCTTGTTTCGCTCGACTTGATTCCGAACTAATTCTGGTTCGCTCCGCTCAACGGTCCTGGAATCTGATCGTCCGCTCAAGTCCGCTTTGGTTGCTTGTGGACGCTGGTTTGCCGCCGTTCGCCTCAACCATTCGACGCCCATTTCGATGGGTTGTCACCGACTTCGCCACGAAGTTGGTTTCGGGATCTTGTAAGTATTTTTAACGCCACAGATACCCTCCAAAGCCGCCTCGGCCTCGATTCTTGATGAGTCCGATGCTTTGACATGATGGTTCCCGCCTTCACCGGCCGAGGGTCCCAAAAGATAGCTTCAAGTCTTTGATTCTTTCAGACCATCCAGTTCTTTGTAGGATTTCTGATAAGATCACGGTGCTGCATTTATTGTCTGACCGCTTGTTATCTTGATTCGAAGCTGGTGGGTGAGTTTTATTTGTAACTCGTGTCGGTTGGTTATTGTTTGACTGACCGTCAGATTTTTGGACTTATCCATATGTCGGCGAACTCCTTGTTGGCGACACGTTGGTTGTGTCGAATACATGGAATTTCATAACGCTCAATCGGCTAATTCTTCCGTCATCACGTGTGTTGTTGGTTTAACCCCAGCGGGAGGACTGATCTTTTCATGGAGATATCGTCCGAGAATTCCTTATTGAAACAGGAGACCGTTTGGCTTTCAACCATCGTCCTAGCCTTCAGTCGGCGAGTGCGACGCTTTGACCGACGTGGATCCGAACCGTTGATCGGTGAATTCTCCGGCGACGACGCGTTGGTTGGCGTCGCTACTGCATTACTCCTTGTTGGAGTACTATTATCCGCAGTGGGAGGAACTTTTCCTAAGGTTTATTCCCGACTGTTGACCGATAGGCCGCACGGATTGGCATTGGTACAGTGGGAGTAGTCCTTTCGAGGTAGAGCGCGTTGTCCGGCGTCAATATAAGCCTCGTCAGAATTCGTCAATTTATCCCTCTTTAAAGTTCCACAATGGGAGAAAATTGAGGGTTATCGAGTTATCCTTAAGAATATGGTAATATTCTCCAGGAACTTCTCGTTAAAAATTAGGAACTAGTTTATACCGTAATCCTATTTGGAGTAGGATTGACGACGCTGCTGATCGGCCGATGCAATCCAAGACGATCGAAGTTATCCCTAAGAATATTTCTTGTGAAAATATTCTTCCGGAACTTCTCGACAAATTAGGAAATAGTTTATACTCATATTCCTAGTTGAGTAGGATTGGCGACGCTGCTGATCGGCCGATGTAATCCGCGACGATCGAAGTTATCCCTAAGAATATTTCTTATGAAAATATTCTTCCCGAACTTCGATAAATTGGGAAATAGTTTATACTGTAATCCTAATTGAGTAGGATTGGCGACGCTGATCGGCCGATGCAATCCGCATCGATCGAAGTTATTCCTAAGAATATTTCTTGAAAATATTCTTCCGAACTTCTACAAATTAGGAAACAGTTTATACCGTAATCCTAGTTGGAGTAGGATTACACGCTGATCGGCGCCGATGCAATCCGCATCTATCGAAGTTATCCTAAGAATATTTCTGTGAAAATATTCTTCCGAACTTCACAAATTAGGAAACAGTTTATACCGTAATCCTAGTTGAGTAGGATTGGCACGCCGCTGATCGGGCCGATGTAATCCGCGACGATCGAAGTTATCCCTAAGAATATTTCTTGAAAATATTCTTCCGAACTTCTCGATAAATTGGAAAATAGTTTATAC
Organism: Asparagus setaceus; assembly: GCA_012295165.1. Lineage (NCBI taxonomy): Eukaryota > Viridiplantae > Streptophyta > Magnoliopsida > Asparagales > Asparagaceae > Asparagus > Asparagus setaceus. The sequence goes on from CM022703.1 coordinate 83,813,568, forward strand.
CGTAATCCTAATTGAGTAGGATTGGCGACGCTGCTGATCGGGCCGATGCAATCCAAGACGATCGAAGTTATCCCTAAGAATATTTCGTGAAAATATTCTTCCCGAACTTCTAACAAATTAGGAAATAGTTTATACCGTAATCCTAGTGGAGTAGGATCACACGCTGATCGGGCCGATGTAATCCGCATCGATCGAAGTTATCCCTAAGAATATTTCTGAAAATATTCTTCCGGAACTTCTCGATAAATTGGGAAATAGTTTATACCGTAATCCTAATTGAGTAGGATTGACGACGCTGATCGGGCCGATGCATCCGCACGATCGAAGTCATTCCTAAGAATATTTCAGAAAATATTCTTCCCGAACTTCTACAAATTAGGAAACAGCTTATACCGTAATCCTAGTTGAGTAGGATTGGCGACGCTGCTGATCGGCCGATGCAATCCAAGACGATCGAAGTTATCCCTAAGAATATTTCTGTGAAAATATTCTTCCGAACTTCACAAATTAGGAAATAGTTTATACCGTAATCCTAGTTGAGTAGGATTGACGACGCTGCTGATCGGCCGATGTAATCCGCGACGATCGAAGTTATCCCTAAGAATATTTCTGTGAAAATATTCTTCCGAACTTCTCGATAAATTGGGAAATAGTTTATACCGTAATCCTAATTGAGTAGGATTGGCACGCCGCTGATCGGCGCCGATGCAATCCGCACGATCGAAGTTATCCCTAAGAATATTTCTTGTAAAATATTCTTAGGAACTTCGACAAATTAGGAAGCGGTTTATACTCGTAATCCTAGTTGGGTAGGATTGGGCGGCGTTGATGGCGTCGATGCAATCCATACGATCGAGTTATCCCTAAGAATATTTCTTGTGAAAATATTCTTAGGAACTTCGACAAATTAGGAAGCGGTTTATACTCGTAATCCTAATTGGGTAGGATTAGGCGGCAGCGTTGATGTCGATGCAATCCATACGATCAGTTATCCCTAATAATATTTCTTATGAAAATATTCTTCCCGAACTTCTCACAAATTAGGAAACAGCTTTATACTGTAATCCTAGTTGGAGTAGGATTACGACGCTGATCGGGCCGATGTAATCCGCACGATCGAAGTTATCCCTAAGAATATTTTGTGAAAATATTCTTCCCGAACTTCTCACAAATTAGGAAACAGCTTTATACCGTAATCCTAGTTGAGTAGGATTGGGTGGCGTTGATTGGCGTCGATACAATCAGAGTGTTATCTGCCGAATAAATCTTGAAATTTTTTCAAATATAGCGAGGGAGTAGGAGCCAATTAACGGACCGATTTGGCACTATTTTGACATCGGATAAGGTTCCAATTAGGGCTCCTAATTAGGGGCTGATTAGAGTCCTAATTGGAATTGATTTGGGCTTCACTAGAATTCCTACTTGTTGCCAAATAAGAGTCCTTATTCAAAGAGGATTGGGTCCATATGGAGTTGCTATAAATACCCATAAATCCTCCTCTCCTTGACCTAGGCCGCCTCTCTCGTGGTTTGCTCTTGTTTTTCTCCTTCATACCGCCTCGCCTCCGATCAACGAGGTATGTGCACGAGGTTTTGTAAATTCTTTTTCTTCTTTTCTTCCCTTTTTGTGCTAGACGCTGGCCACGAGGGAAAGGGCCATGGTGCGATCACGAGACGGCGGGGCCAGCGGCAAGTAGGGCGGCGGCATTGGTCGCTGGCCGGCACGCGGCGCTACCACTGCTGCCGCCGTGATATACCAAGGCTGGCGCTTAGCGCCGCTAGGCCTGGCGCTGGCAGCCACAAGGCTGGCCATTAAGGGCCAGGCCGGCTGGCTGCGGTACGGCCATATGCTGGGCGTAAGTGTCCGGCTACTGGTGGCCGGTGCTTCGCTGCTGGGCCGGACGCTTGGGTTTGCCTGCCGGATTGTGTAGCTCTTTTGGCCATGTATCGACTTTTGTTGTATTTTTGCAGCTCCGATGTCGCTTGAGGTCACGCTACCCGAGGAGCCGGCCGACTCGCGACGCTGCGGAATGCACGCCTTCTTTCGGTGGCGCCAACTTATTATCTTCTCGTATATACGTTATATCCCCGCTTCGCCTCCTTTGTGAGGCGATTGGGAAGAGCCGAATCCTCCTTTGTGGGGACCGACGCTTCAGATTGTGTACACTCGCTAGACCCCGCCGTTTCTCCTTTGTGAGGCGATTGGGAAGAGCCGAATCCTCCTTTGTGGGGACCGACGCTTAATGATCAATTGCCTCGATATCCTTAACGGAGCCATTTCACATCGCACTTTACTCGTGGAACGGAATATATTGCCGCTTGGTTTACGCTGACTATATTTATCGCTCTCCCGTATTCGATATGGATGAAATCGCTGCACTGCTATCGTCGCGGACTCGATCTATGAAAGATGAATTCAACGCCTTTACTAACTGAATATTTTACGATTGCGGTTGATTATTCCTCGGCACTTTTCCGCTTACGCGGTTGATGGACGCCATAGCGGATACTATTCCACATGTGACGATCCCTCGATTTTTATCTCGCCTCGATTTGCACCCGGTACACCAGCGGACACGATTCAAAGCTATATCCGAGGGGAGTTTCGTGATTCTCCGACGACATCACCGATGCGCCACTTGTAAAGACACCAGCTCCATCAACCTTTGGCGAAAATAGATTATCTATTCGCGACTCGCTTAAGGATCCTGATACGCCTTTTCTCGAGAGTGAGCGGTGGTTGAACCAAGACGGCGGAGGTCCCTTGTATATTCCTCGGATATCTCGTCAACACTCATTGACTGATTTCAGACACCATGCCGTGACACGTCAGATGTCCCGCTGCCTCGACCGAGGAGCGGATCATATTCATTGCGGATTTATTTCTCAAAGAGCTCGCTCCCGTTCCAATGTAAATCGCTGCCGCCGGTTCACTCGGGTTGTAGGGCTGGACACACCGCCTGCGGACGAAGCTTTCGCTCTCGCCAACCTCGAAGAATCGCCTCGCTCGTTAGGGCGAGATGCCGCCATCCGCCATAGATTTTACTACTGGTTCATTCCTCCAAAGAACACCGTGGGTCGCCAGCCGGTTCGCCTCAACCATTCGACGCCCATTTCGATGGGTTGTCACCGCCGACTTCGCCACGAAGTTGGTTTCGGGATCTTGTAAGTATTTTTAACGCCACAGATACCCTCCAAAGCGCCTCGCCTCATTCTTGATGAGTCTCGATGCTTTGGACATGATGGTTCCCGCCTTCGCCGGCCGAGGGTCCCAAAAGATAGCTTCAAGTCTTTGATTCTTTCGCACCATCCAGCTTCTTTGTAGGATTTCGATAAGATCACGGTGCCGTGATTTATTGTCCGACCGCTTGTTATCTTGATTCGAAGCTGGTGGGTGAGTTTTATTTGTAACTCGTGTCGGTTGGTTATTGTTTGACTGACCGTCAGATTTTTGGACTTATCCATATGTCGGCGAACTCCTTGTTGGCTTACACGCTGGTTGTGTCAATACATGGAATTTCATAACGCCAATCGGCTAATTCTTCCGCCATCACGCGGTGTTGTTGGTTTAACCTCGGGAGGACTGATCTTTTCATGGAGATATCGTCCGAGAATTCCTTATTGAAACAGAGACCGCTTGGCTTTCAACCATCGCCCTAGCCTTCGGGCTGAAGCGACGCTTTGACCGACGCGGATCCGAACCGCTGATCGGTGAATTCTCCTCGGCGACGACGCTGGTTACGCCGCATCGCATTACTCCTTGTTGGAGTACTATTATCCGCAGTGGGAGGAACTTTTCCTAAGGTTTATTCCCCATCGCTGACCGATAGGCCGCACTGATTGGCATTGGTACAAAGGGGAGTAGTCCTTTCGAGGTAGAGCGCTGCTGTCCGGCCAATATAAGCCTCGCCGTATTGGCCAATTTATCCCTCTTTAAAGTTCCACAATGGGAGAAAATTGAGGGTTATCGAAGTTATCCTTAAGAATATGGTAATATTCTCCGTGAACTTCTCAAAAATTAGGAACTAGTTTATACTGTAATCCTATTTGGAGTAGGATTGGCGACGCTGATCGGCCGATGCATCCGCGACGATCGAAGTTATCCCTAAGAATATTTCTTGTGAAAATATTCTTCCTGAACTTCGACAAATTAGAAATAGTTTATACTCATATTCCTAGTTGAGTAGGATTGGCGACGCTGATCGGGCCGATGCAATCCGCACGATCGAAGTTATCCCTAAGAATATTTCTTGTGAAAATATTCTTCCGAACTTCGATAAATTGGGAAATAGTTTATACCGTAATCCTAATTGAGTAGGATTAGCGACGCTGATCGGCCGATGCATCCGCGACGATCGAAGTTATTCCTAAGAATATTTCTTGTGAAAATATTCTTCCCGAACTTCACAAATTAGGAAACAGCTTATACCGTAATCCTAGTTGGAGTAGGATTGGCGACGCTGATCGGGCCGATGCAATCCGCATCGATCGAAGTTATCCTAAGAATATTTTGTGAAAATATTCTTCCGAACTTCTCACAAATTAGGAAACAGCTTATACCGTAATCCTAGTTGGAGTAGGATTGGGCGACGCTGATCGGGCCGATGTAATCCGCATCGATCGAAGTTATCCCTAAGAATATTTCTGTGAAAATATTCTTCCTGAACTTCGATAAATTGGGAAATAGTTTATACCGTAATCCTAATTGAGTAGGATTGGCGACGCTGATCGGGCCGATGCAATCCGCACGATCGAAGTTATTCCTAAGAATATTTCTTGTGAAAATATTCTTCCCGAACTTCACAAATTAGGAAACAGCTTATACCGTAATCCTAGTTGAGTAGGATTAGCGACGCTGATCGGGCCGATGCAATCCGCGACGATCGAAGTTATCCTTAAGAATATTTCTGTGAAAATATTCTTCCGAACTTCTCGACAAATTAGGAAACAGCTTATACTGTAATCCTAGTTGAGTAGGATTGACGACGCTGATCGGGCCGATGCAATCCAAGACGATCGAAGTTATCCCTAAGAATATTTCTGTGAAAATATTCTTCCTGAACTTCGATAAATTGGAAAATAGTTTATACCGTAATCCTAATTGAGTAGGATTGGCGACGCTGATCGGCGCCGATGCAATCCGCACGATCGAAGTTATCCCTAAGAATATTTCTGTGAAAATATTCTTCCGAACTTCACAAATTAGGAAATAGTTTATACCGTAATCCTAGTTGGAGTAGGATTAGCGACGCTGATCGGGCCGATGTAATCCGCGATGATCGAAGTTATCCCTAAGAATATTTCTTGTGAAAATATTCTTCCGAACTTCGATAAATTGGGAAATAGTTTATACCGTAATCCTAATTGGAGTAGGATTGACGACGCTGATCGGCGCCGATGCAATCCGCGACGATCGAAGTCATTCCTAAGAATATTTCTGTGAAAATATTCTTCCGAACTTCTCGACAAATTAGGAAACAGTTTATACCGTAATCCTAGTTGAGTAGGATTGACGACGCTGATCGGCCGATGCATCCGCACGATCGAAGTTATCCCTAAGAATATTTTGTGAAAATATTCTTCCGAACTTCTAACAAATTAGGAAATAGTTTATACCGTAATCCTAGTTGAGTAGGATTGGCGACGCTGATCGGCCGATGCAATCCGCACGATCGAAGTTATCCTAAGAATATTTCTTGTGAAAATATTCTTCCGAACTTCGATAAATTGGGAAATAGTTTATACTGTAATCCTAATTGGAGTAGGATTACGACGCTGATCGGCGCCGATGCAATCCAAGACGATCGAAGTTATCCCTAAGAATATTTCTTGTAAAAATATTCTTCCTGAACTTCACAAATTAGGAAACAGTTTATACCGTAATCCTAGTTGGAGTAGGATTGGCGACGCTGATCGGCGCCGATGCAATCCAAGACGATCGAAGTTATCCCTAAGAATATTTCTTGTGAAAATATTCTTCCTGAACTTCTCACAAATTAGGAAACAGCTTATACCGTAATCCTAATTGAGTAGGATTACGACGCTGCTGATCGGCGCCGATGCAATCCGCATCGATCGAAGTTATCCCTAATAATATTTCTTATGAAAATATTCTTCCTGAACTTCTCACAAATTAGGAAACAGCTTATACTGTAATCCTAGTTGGAGTAGGATTGGCGACGCTGATCGGGCCGATGTAATCCGCATCGATCGAAGTTATCCCTAAGAATATTTCTTGTGAAAATATTCTTCCTGAACTTCTCACAAATTAGGAAACAGCTTATACTGTAATCCTAGTTGGAGTAGGATTGGGTGACGCGCTGATCAAGGCCGATACAATCTACGGGTGTTATCCAATAAATCTTCTAATTTTTCAAATATAGCGGAGGGAGTAGGAGCCACCAACGGACCGATTTGGCACTATTTTGACATCCTGATAAGGTTCCAATTAGGGCTCCTAATTAGGGCTGATTAGAGTCCTAATTGGAATTGATTTGGGCTTCAATTAGAATTCCTACTTGTTGCCAAATAAGAGTCCTTATTCAAAGAGGATTGGGTCCATATGGAGTTGCTATAAATACCCATAAATCCTCCTCTCCTTTGACCTAGGCGCCCCCTTCTCGTGGTTTGCTCTTGTTTTTCTCCTTCACTGCCTCGCCTCCTCCATCAACGAGGTATGTGCACGAGGGTTTTGTAAATTCTTTTTCTTCTTTTCTTCCCTTTTTGTGCGCGGCAGCGACGCTGGCCACGAGGGAAAGGGCCAAGGGTGCGATTGCGACGGCGGCGCCAGCGGCGAAAGTATGGCGCTATGGTCAAGGGCCAGACGCTGGCGCTAGCTACCATGTCACGCGAGATGATTGGCCATATGCCAATACCTACATTGGCGCTGGGCCAACATACGATACGGCCATTGGTGGCATGGTATCAGGTTTGCACATGGGCCAGGCGCGGGCCGGGGCCAGGTTGTGCCCGCTGGCGCCGGACGCCACGGCTCTCGCCGGATTGTGTAGCTCTTTGGCCATGTATCCGACTTTTGTTGTATTTTGCGCTTCCGATGTCGTTTGGTCACGCGCCCGAGGAGCCGGCGACTCGCGACGCCAAGGTGAATGCACGCCTCTTCTTTCGGTGGTGCGCCAACTTATTATCTTCTCGTATATATCGCGATATCTCGCCGCTTCCTCCTTTGTGAGGCGATTGGGAAGAGCCGAATCCTCCTTTGTGGGGACCGACGCTTCAGATTGTGTACACTCGTTATGACCCCGCTTCGTTCTCCTTTGTGAGGCGATTGGGAAGAGCCGAAATCCTCCTTTGTGGGGACCGACGCTTCAATGATCACCCGTCTCGATATCCTTAACGGGAGCGATTTCATACTGTACCCTTACTCTGTGGAACGGAATATATTGCCGCTTGGTTTACGCGACTATATTTATCGTTCTCCGGGTATTCGATATGGATGAAATCGTCGTACACGTTATCAGGTCGTGACTTCGATCTATGAAAGATGAATTCAACGTCTTTTACTAACTGAATATTTTCTGATTGCAGTTGATTATTCCTCGGGCACTTTTCCGGCTTACGCGGTTGATGGACGCCATAGCGGATACTATTCCACATGTGACGATCCCTCGATTTTTATCTCGCCTCGATTTGCACCCGGTACACCAGCGGACACGATTCAGGCTATATCTGAGGGGAGTTCTCGCATTCTCCGACGATTGGTCAGCGATGCGCCACTTGTAAAAGACACCAGCTCCACTGAACCTTTGCGAAAAATAGATTATCTATTCGGCGACTCAGTTAAGGATCCGGATACAGCTTTTCTCGAGAGTGAGCGGTGGTTGAACCAAGACGGCGGAGGTCCCTTGTATATTCCTGATATCTCAACACTTGATCGTGACACCATGCCCGACACGCTGTATGTCCTGGCGTCTGACCGAGGAGCGTGATCATATTCATTGCGGATTTATTTCCCAGCCAGCCTGCTCGTTCCAAATGTAAATCGCTCTGCCGTCTTCACCCCGGGTTGTGGTTGGACACACCGCCTGCGGACGAAGCTTCGCTCGCCAACCTCGAAGAATCGCCTCGCCTCGTTAGGGCGAGATGCCGCCATCCGGGCCATAGATTTTACTTACCGGGTTCATTCCTCCAAAGAAACACCGTGGGTCGCTTGACCGATTATGTCCTCAACCGATGGGATGAAGAACTTCGCGCTATGGCTCGATTCAGCCGATCGCGCCACCATGTATGGCCTTCCAATCAGCGCCAACCATTTCTTTGCCTTATTCGAACTTTATAATCCGTGATTCAATACGCTCTTCACTAAACACGCGTGAACGGGGGCCTCTTCATGAGATGTACCGAATCTCGATTTACCCATGGGGAAGATGCCGACGTGAATACTTCCTTCCAATCGAACGAAGTCGGTCAAGAAACACACACCGACCGCCACACGAGACTTTGTGGGACCTCACTTGTCATTATCATATAGCTCGCCCAATTCAACCTTTGCGCCAAAAGGAAATTGCAAGTGAGTTCAGCGCTCGCCAATTATTTGTTCCAAAGATCCGAGGACAAATCGGCGAGGAAATATGTGAACCGCCACCGCCACTCCCTCAGAGGTTAATGAACTGATCAAGAGGTCTGAGGCTAACTCCTATACGCTCAGCCACGCCGAGGACGGTTTTCCTTCAGGGACCAAATTTGTAACCTTTCTGTGGCATGCGGTGAAGCCCATCCGGCTAACGACTCTCCTAGCCGGCTATCTAGCAATTTGGCTGAAGAAATACGTGGTTCCCTACCAATCTGATGATGCCTTACCTTTGGAGGTCCTTTTCCCTGCAGTTCAGCTTGCCCACAAGAAGGAGCTCTCTCTCCTTCCGGTAATGGTGGCTAACATTCACCGTGGATTGCATATAGTTCGGCATTTACTCGAGAAAAGACGAGCCATCATCACGATTCCTTCCGCTCGGTAGAGCTCCCATATACCTACTTGATGGCTGGTTGGTCCTTCATCGCCCGGACATGATGTCGCACTGTGTTCTACGATTCGCCTACCCTTTCTAAGGTTGGTAGGGGATTGCGATGGAAGGGCGGGCTTTGCAGAGATCAAGAAACGATGCATTCACAAAGGGTGGATCTTTCCATGTTTTCCTCGATTCTCTCGGGTCAATATGGTGAGTCCTTGGTCGACGAGGAGGTGTCAAGGCAATAGCAGACTTCACTTGACATCGGCTATTTTAACCGGCTAGTGAATATCGTGCCGTGGTATCTCACTTTCCGAGTAAAGGAGGAATGCTTCATTGAGCCTTATTTTCCTCGCCGCTTTGCTCGCCAGCTTTACCACTCAACTTTATGTTGGGAACCTAAACCGGCCCTGCACTCGAGGTGGACTTGTGGATGGCCTTGAGCATGGTTGTGGAGCCATGGATGTACCGGTGCTAGATTCGGGCCTCCGAGCTCGACCGCCACCGGAGTCGACATTCCTTCATTGTAGTTGGCTATTAGTAGCTAACGAGCCGGTCCCTATGAGGGCTATCTCGCACTGGTGGCCGGGTTTACGCCGCAGCTCAGTTGCCACTCAACTCGTAAGCTGCCGCCAAACTCCTCCGGCGACCAAATTATGAGGAGTTCCCGAGTTCTGTTGCCGGGACCTTAGGAGAGGACCGAGTGGAGACTGCCATTCACGAGAAGGACCTCGGTACTCTCTCCTTTTCCCCTTCGTTTCCCCCTCCTTTCTATTAGATTTCTCATTCAATTGAATTTTTAGGAAAATCTGTTGGAGAAGAAGAGTTTCAACCTTCTCAAGGGGTTAAACGAAAGAGGTTAGTCCATAGGACTCGGGTGAATTCTCAGTCCTTTGATATAGACTTGACCAGCGATGATCCAGTCAGTGACGGAGGTAATAACTTGCCCTGATGTAACCTAAAGTTTTCGGCTTTTGGAGACTAACATTTCCCCATTCCCATGCAGGGGGCTTTGATTTTCCTCACCATGATTTTGCTGAACCTAGTTCCACTCATGTTGAGCCTAGCTTCACTCAACAGATGTATGGAGCTATGGCGGAGGATTATGGGAATACCAATGTAGACCTAATTCGGTGGAACCAGGTACGTCTAACATTGATAATTCCGCTTCGATGGCTTAATGCGAAATGACCGACTCAAATTGCCCCCCACTAATTGCCTCTTCGCTCTTTGCTCTTTTAGAGAAATTGCGGGAGACAAATGTGCAAACCGAGATTAGGCAAGGTAACTCCGCCGTAGGAGGTAAGTCGCCTTACGATTGTTTGCCCATTTTCGGTGGCCTTTGTTCTTTTCTAACACTTTTCCTTTTCAGACTTCTCGATGGAGGATTTCATGGAATCTGGTCTGTACGATGACGCTTCTGTGGATGACCTACTACGCGCACTGTCGCAGGATGGCGATGCTCTTGGTGAAGACTTAACCGAGGCCACAATCCTCAGAAAGGTATGAATTTTCTTCGATTAATTATAGGACCAGCCACTTGGCTAATACTACTATAATTTGAGAAATTCCATATAGTGGCAGACACTCCTCTTCCCGCTGTCTTTAATCACTACCACACCGATCTGAGATAGATGATCACACCGAGGGGTCAGCTTCACGGCTGATGGGCCCCTGATAGATACCGTAGACTCGCTAGTCTCCAAACTACACCGGGAAACGGTAAAAGTCCTTTAGCCAAATAAGTTTTCACCAATTTTGACTCAAGTTTCTAAAGTGTTCTTCGCCGTAGAGCCTACATCCCGACTCCATGATCCGGGTGAGAGCGCTGACGCTGGATGAAGATCCATCCCATCTTATTATCCGCTTGAAGTACGCCATTCTTCTTGCCGGTGAACACGGGATCGAAAAGGTCCTTCATGGCTTTCATCGCCTCAGCCACCGCTGATCCCCGATGGCCTTGATAATGATGTGGGTTATCCCGAAATGGGCTCAGCCATTGTTGACGACTACCGCCTAGAGGGAAAGCTTCAGAGACCGCAAGAACTACGCAGCGCTGGGGCTTCCCTGCATATTGCCGCCGATTGACGCCGATTAGAGGCCCGGCGCCGATGCTCGTTTTTCCCGACTCGAGATCCGTGATGCAGAGACCGCAACATCAGCTCTGAGCTGTTGTCGCCGGAGACATATTCCTCCCTAAGCCATGTCCGTGACCGATATTGTAGCGAAAAGTGCAGAGGATAATATTGCTCGTGACGCCCATGCCGAGGAAGATAAGATGAGCAGTTTGGAGCTAGATAAGGCTAACAAGGCAGAAGCTTTCACCGTCGCATCTAGGGAACACGAACTGTCAAAGTAGAAACTGGCTGAGCTCGAGGAGGCAACCACGAAGACACTGAACACCGATGAGGAGTCTTTCAGGGCCGAGTTGCAGGAAGAACTCCACCAGGCTTACAATGGAGAAGTGTCTCAGCTCGAACAACAAATCTTTCATCATAGACTTGATGTTTGACAGTTGTAGCTCCTTCTACATTTGCTTGAAATGAATAAGATTTATTCCTTTCATTATTTATTATGATTCTTTTACTTCACGTAAATAATTAACCATAATACTTATAGGATTTTGGCAAACCCTCACCATCAACGGGTTTGATTAGCCTTTACCAACCACCGCTTGAGTTGGCTAGCGCATGGATTACCCGACCCGCTCCGCACAGACGCTATGCTAAAAGAATGAAACTCTTCTAGACTTGTTGCTATGATATTGAATACATAGGCTTCGACTTTTACGGGCAAGAGAACCCTACCACGACGCTAACGTAGACTCATCCCTTCTTAGGCTTCGGGATCTAAATACCCTTAATCAAACTCGTGTCTTCTTCAATCGAGAAAGACTAAACCGGCAACGCGTGTGAGGCGTTGACTTTAGGGTTATTGACCAACCCTCAGCCTTCAACGGGTTTGATGAGCCTTTACCAACTACCGCTTGAGTTGGGCTAGCATGTAGATTGTCTAAACCGGCCCTACACAACGTTGTGCTAAAAGAATGAAACTCTCTTAGACTTAATGCTACGATGTTGAATAATGAGGGCTTCATCTTTTGTCACTGAAGACTACCCGCAACGCTGGTGGTAGAAGGCTGGCTTTATCCCTTCTTAGGCTTCGTGGATAAAATGCCCCAAGATGAAGCTCTATGTCTCTTTGACCGAGAATGACCGAACCGGATGAGATTGATTGGTGGGAAAAGAAGAATGTATTCTATTCCCCTGCATCGAATCTAACAGCCATGCCGCGGAATTGAAAAGGACTCGTGGACCTTCACGGACAACCCGGTTCTGAAAATCCCTACAAGATACCTTCACCGGCGCTACCTAGGAGAGAGGTGGAACTAAGAGTGGATCTCCACCGAGAACCGAAGGACTCAGTGACCTTCAGCGACAACCCGGTCCGAAAATCCCACAAGATACCTTCACCGGCGCTACCTAAGATGAAAGGTGGAACTAAGAGTGGATCTCCACCAGAACCGAAGGACTCGTGACCTTCAGCGACAACCTGGTCTCAAAATCCCTACAAGATACCTTCACCGGCGCTACCTAAGATGAAAGGTGGAACTAAGAGTGGATCTCCACCGAGAACCGAAGAGACTCGTGACCTTCAGCGGACAACCCGGTTCTGAAAATCCCTACAAGATACCTTCACCGGCGCTACCTAAGATGAAAGGTGGAACTAAGAGGGATCTCCACCAGAACCGAAGAGACTCAGTGACCTTCAAAGCGACAACCCGGTCTCGAAAATCCCTACAAGATACCTTCACCGGGCGCTACCTAAGATGAGAGGTGGAACTAAGAGTGGGATCTCCACCGAGAACCGAAGGACTCGTGACCTTCAGCGACAACCCGGTCTCGAAAATCCCTACAAGATACCTTCACCGGCGCTACCTAAGATAGAGGATGGACAGAACCTTTCCGTTTTGTCACGAAAAGGATCTTACGCTTGGAGAGGAAGAATTTCATATTCTATCTCCGGCGTGAAAGAAATTTTGATTGGGCCTCTTGTTCATAGAAGGAACCAAGAGGAGATTGTGGTAATGTACTAGAATATTTGTAGCCCACCGTCAAGGAATTTGATCGGTGGGGGAAATTATGATGGAGGATAAATCTAGGGTTATCCTCAAGGAAAGTGGGTAACACATTCCACGAGGAACTTCCCGTTAAAACGGGTTATCCTGAAGACACTAAGGTTAGTATTTTTTCAGGAACTTCCCATTTATCGGCATTAATTGCCGGTCGCCATTTTGGGTAATTAGGCGGTATGCACCATTGGAGTAGACCGTTTCTATTACAAACGGACCCTCCCATTTAGGTTCGAATTTACCTTTCTTCTTGGAGGTGAGGATTATCGGCCGTCGAGCAGCGAGGACGAGATCTCCCTCCTTAAAGGTTCTCTGTCGAACTTTCTTGTTGAAAGCCCTCGACATTCTAGCTTGATAGAACTCAATGCGTTGTTGAGCCTCCAGGCGCTTCTCATCTAACATCTCAAGCTCTTTTCGAGACGCTTTTGATGTAGTTCTTCGTCGCCATCTCGCTGATAAGGCGACGCAAGTGACGGAACTGGATTTCCAACGGAGAATTGCTTCACACCCGTAGACCGTAGAGTACGGTATCCTCGCAGGCATCGCACTGCAGCGATATGCCCGAGTGCTTCCCCGAAGTTTATCGCCCCGCCTCGCTTGTTATTCTTCACAAGCTTCGGCTGTAATTTTGATAATCGCCTTGTTGAACGCCTAATCCATTTGCGCCGGATTATAGGTCGCTGACGACGCCTTGTATCTTGAATTTCGCAAAACCCGATGAAGGAATTGCCGATGAACTGGGACCGCTGTCATGCACGATCCGCCTTGGAACACCGTGTCGATAGATGACATGGTGTTTGATAAACTTGATGACGGTATCGCCTTTGACTTCTTTTAGCGGGATTGCTTCACCACTTGGAGAAGTAATCGGTGATCGCTAGAATAAACCGACGCTTTGACCGACGGAGGAAAGATGGGACCTACAACGCCCATTCCCCATGTCTCAATGGCCGTGATGTGGTCGGGCGATGCGCTGCTCGAGGTCGATGCATATAATTCGCGGAATTTGACACGCTGCATTTCGAGCGCATTTCGACAAGGCTGCTAACCATTGTTGGCCAAAAGTAGCCCATTCTCCATTCGATCAGAGTTTGGGACCAGGTTGGTGTGCACCACATTCACCTCCAGCTTCTCGAAGGACCTCTTACGCCTCCTTGTTTGAAAGGCATCGGAGTAAAGACCATCGCATCTCACGATATAACATCCGGTCTCCGTGTCGTAGAAGAATCTTGAGCTCCGCCGATTGACTCTCTTCCTTACGCCTTTGGCAAGATTCCATGTAAGACGAATCGATGATAGGAAAGCCAATCTTGAGGCTCCAATTTGGTTGGGTCGATGTACCTCTTTGGTAACTACCTTTCGTTTCCTTGCACCTCATCATATCGGCACGTAAGAGTTGGTGAGTCCCGACCGCCACTAGTTGCTCGGTCTCTAAGGTTGTGCTAGCTAACACAGCCTAATGCCGCCAATGCATCCCAGAGGCTTCTCAAGGCGCGGATATATTCGATGAAGAATTCTTCAATGAGTCCGCCATTTCAACGGCTATCCGATGATAGGGGACCGATCGATTCCTAACTTCGTAGTCACCCCGGACCTGCTTAACTATCAATTGCGAGTCGCCGTACGCTTTGAGATACTCGACCCCCAGCTCTTTGGCGAAGCTAAGTCCGATAAGTAGCGTTGTATTCAGCTACGCTATTGGAACAAGGTTCGTGAGTGAATAAGCACGGGGCATGACATGATTCCCCGGGGAAACTAAGACAACCCTAACTCCGCCGGAAATCTTAGAACATCCGGGGGCACTTGCCACGTTGGTAGCTCGAGAAGCTCCATCAAAGTATAATCGCCATATCCGTTGGTGCGATGTAGTGTTGACCTCGCGGACTTCGTCCGAAGATCGTCATATAGCTTAACTGCATCCGCTGCCTGGCCGGGTAGCTAAGAGATCGCGAAATGGCTTGACCTTTGACCGACTTTTGTTGTTTGAAGTGCAAGTCATATTGGGACAAGAGCAGGCCCATTTCGCCAAACGCCAACTCATCGAGGCCTACTGGTCATAAATATCCCGACCGATTTACGCGAAATGACATAAATCGCCCGTCCGGACTAAATAGTGCCGATTTTCTCAATCGCTAACACTAATGCAAGGCACCGCTTCACCATTGATATCGAGACTCAAAGACCACTAATGTTCACCGTAATACACGCCGCTCGCGGATCGCCGCCGCCGCCTTGGCGCGAAAAGCTTTAACGAGTGATCCGCTGCCTTGACGTGATCAAAATGAGCCTGGACGCGTGCAACAAGAACAGAGGTTTAGCGAGATACGATTTGATCTCTTCAACGCCGACAAAAGGCCGCCCCAAATAAATGACATTTTCTTTGTTCAAATTTTGAAAACGGCTGGCACTTTCCTCGATAGGTTCGATATGAACCGCCGGATGTACGCCAATCGCCCTTGTAACCCCCTCGAAGTTCCCCGATTTCTCGGAGGTTGCAACTCTTGAATCGCCTTTACTTTGTCGATCGACATGGATTCCCTTGTTGGTGACGACGGCCAAGGAACCTGCCACCGGACATCCCAAGAAAGGATTTGGCAGTGATCATCCAGTCGATGAGTCCGCATGAGCTCAATACCGCTCTAAGATCTTTGATGTGACTCCTTTGTCGCTGGCTTTTCACGCACCAAGTCGCCGACGTAGCATTCGACCGCTTTCCCGAGATGGTCCCGAAAATTTCCATCATCGCCGCTGATAATGCGGGCACCAAAGATTTTTCAGCCGAACGGCATGACCGTAACAATATATTCGATGGCGGAACGTCAGTGTGTCCGCATCGCCGGTGCATCTTGATCCGATTGTATCCCGAGAAACCATCCATGAACGACATTCTTCAAATCCACACGTATTGTCGACTATGACATCGCTGATGGGAAGAGGAAAGTCGCTCTTTCAAGCAAGCGCGCTCAGTCTCCAGAGTCACGCATCCTAATCGAACCATTCTTCTTCATGACCGACTATATTCGCCACCCAATCCGGATGTTGAATTTCCTCGATGAATCCGATTCTATGAGTTTCATTGCCTCTAATATTTGTGGGCCGAAACCGCCTTTGTTGTTGCTTGACAGTTTGACATCCGCTTTGATGTTGAGGCGATGTGTTGCCACATTAGGGTCGAGTCCTGGCATGTCCTCGTAACTCCAGGCGAATACATCGATATATTCCTTAATTAGGGCAATTAACTCTTTCTTTTCTTCCGAGGGAAGAGTATTGCTGATGTTTATGAGTTTAGGATGCTCTTCATCACCCATATTAACCCGACTACTTCATCCTTAGTGGGGGTTCTCTTTGTTCGAACCTATCCCCAAACCGCTTCTTGGAGTTGATGGATCCATGGGTCTTCCCATGTTGGCATGTCTTCATCACTCTCAACAAAGGGTGATCAACTCAAGCCATATTTGACATTAAAGCCTTGAAAGCTTCTCCAGGCTGGTGTCTAATCCACATCAAGAATCGCATCGAGTATCCGCTTCTTCACCGTAGATGGTCGCCGATCAACCACGAGCATTCATCTTCCGAGGAGGATTCGATCCCAATCCCCTTCTAAATGCATAGTAGTTATCGGCTTCCTTTTGGGACATATGCCGCTTAGGAGGGACTCGAGGGCCTCGTCCAAACATAGACCTTCCCTCGTGTCAAGTCGCACTCCCCACTTTTCATGATATCCAAGGTTTCGACTATATCTCAATGTGTGGAGGATAGGCCCATTGTCATCCTCATCTTCTTCTAAGAAATGATTCGGCTGGCATCCGATCTCCTTTCCGTAAACCAAGTCTTTTTCAATACTTGATCTTTCGGGATGACGAATGTTGTCCCAAAGGAGTCTCGAATCGCTTTTGTGTAAAGCAAGATGACCGAAGCGGTAAGTGCAACTCGATCGCTGTACAAACCTGTCATCACATCATTCAAAGACAAAGGATACTCTAAATCGCCATTTATTGATTCATCGGCAATTTGCCAATTACAATGTTCATCCGACGATTCTTCATCGCCAAGATTGATTACAATGGGTACAATGTCATTTAAAACAAAACCTCCACTATAATCAAGCCCGCTTCAGACGCCTTCTTCACCGTCCGTGCTGGCCGATGATTCGCGGACTCATTACCGTGAGGAGAGAATCGTGAAATAATTCTCCACCCCTTAAACGGTTGTTTGTCCCCACCACCGCCTTGATTCATTATTCGTGGTCTACATATTTGAGACACCGATGAAGAGTAGACGGACTATAACATTATTGTGGATCCAAGGTCGACTCCAACAATAAGTTATAGGAAGTCTCCGCCAATCACATAGCAGTGACTTCGGACTTTAAATCCCCATTTGGCACTTTATTCGATCTTACCAAGCTGCCGAGACCCACTGGTGTTAAACCCATAAATCATTGTGCTCGCTGATGATCGCCATCGCGTGAATTCCAAGATGATACATTAGACGCAGGGCATGATGCCACGAACCCGGATCGATTTGATCCTAACTTCTTCACTGAGCCAATATACCCGTGAAGTATAGCGTCTATCGTTTGAATTCTTTATCCGCATGTCCTCCTTCAGTAAAGGTGATGGAAGTGTTTAGTCGCTGGTTGCATTGTCGGGCCGAATTTTCCGACTTGGCTGGATCTGAGGAAGACCTCAATCGCCGTGGCTTGAAGAGCTTTCTCGCCTCTTTGATAACCGCAACATCTCGATAGAGTGATCCTTGTAGGATATTGGCCAATTGTGCCATTATATCAAAGCGTATGGAGAGTTCGGTTCCCGCTTATCTCTTCCAATCGGGCGATCAATCGAGATCGCCCGAGTTGAACCGTGGCTGTTTGTCTTCGCCTTTTCAGCCGAAAGTGAGGGGTGTTGTTGGTACCCCACCGATAGCCCTTGGCATTTGGGTTGAGATTTTCGGTACTTGTATTTGTACCGTGGTCCGCCTCCCTGGCGCGGCTTCAGTCCCCTGATAGCCGAATGTCGCCACCGCTTCATCATCTCCTTCTAGGACTACTAAGTAGCATGGCATACCTTTCCTTTGACTTTTCTTCATGAAGAAGAAGCTACCCATTGATCATCCTCAAGTAGGTCCGATGGACCCACAGACTTCGCCATTGGGGCCGTAATGATACAAGTCCCTTCTCGGCGCTGTTCGTGGGGTCGCCATTCACCATCTTCATTGTGACTTTGACCACCGTTTGGTTCAAACCATGTCAATGGTAATCGACTCAAAACTTATGGACACCGTGATTAGCCCTCGACCTTCTTTTCTTTGACGACTTCATAGTGATGACCCCTACGCCAATTAAAGCCCGATTTTGTCCTTAAGATCGAAATGATTTAGTGGGTGATGAATTGCCCCGTGATACGCCGCAGATTTCTCGTCATTTCGTCTCATCGCCTCTTGATTCTCAATCGAGGGAGCTTGATCTGTTGTTTTTACAAGATATTTGAAGAGACTGTGAATCTCGCCGTCTCTAAAAGAATAGGACTTCGGAAATCTTGGCTCGAGGCTTCTCGCTTTCATGCCCTCGTTGCCACGCTGGTGTGCTCGCGGCGCTTTGTTTACGCCGCCGCTGGTTGAGTTTGAACGCGTTCGCGAATCGCCGCCTTGCCTCGCTTTTTCCTTGCCACGGGACAAAGTTACGCTTCGAGCTTCCGTTGTCGGCCGCCTCGCTTCTTTTTCCTCTTGAGGAATTTTCGCTTGCTCTCCACGAACTTTTAAGTCCTTCCACGCCACGATGGTGCCGTCCCCATTGCTTCGAGCACTTCTATGGACAAATTGTTGTGACAGGTTTGGAGGATGAATTCTTCTGTTATCGGATCCCGGCAGTTCATTGCCTTATTCCGGAATCGCTTGACAAAGACATCCATAGTTTCTCCGCCCTTTTGCTTTTCGTCAAGTAGCATCCCGATTGATACTTCGGTATCGTCGTCGAAGAAGTTGGTGAGAAAGCTAGACTCCATATCATCCCAGCTGTGAATACTCCCTGGTTTGAGACGGCGGTACCAATCGAAGGCAGCCTCGCAGTGGTACCAACGAATGACCGAACCATCGTGGGCTCGCTGATATGACTCGAGGTGCGACTGAAGTAAATCATGTCGTATGGGGAACCCTTCCTCACAAATGTGAAGTTTATTAAGTTAAACTTCGCACGGATCGATTCCCATTCTCTCGCACGCAAGGAATACATGTTTTTCTTCTTGAGCGGAAATCAATGAGTTGATTTTGCTCTCGAGGTCTTTGATTTTCTCATTTCACGAAAGTGACAAGATCGCCAGGTGGTTCAGCGGTCATCGCCCTCCGCTCTTCCTAACTCAATCGCCCCATCATCGCCGACGCTGATAACCGACTTGATTCACCTTGATGTTTTGTCAAGGATTGATCTGCTGATCATGCATTTCTCTCATCGCCTCGCATGGCCAACTCCATCTCTAACTTGAAGTTCTCCCGTTGTTTATTCAACGCTTCGCCCAAAGATCTTGGCCACTTGATTCAGATCATCATGCTGGCTGTCCGCCACTTTGTCCGTATTGTCGGATGCCATTGCCGCACTCCAAATACCGACACTTCATCTTCTCGAGGATAATCCTCTCAAAAGCTTGTCGTAATTAGACCGCCGGTAGTCCCGACCGCAAACGAAGTTAATCGGCAGCATGCGCTTAGAATAGGTCGCGACGACGGTTCCTTGCCGATCATATTGTTGGTGACCTCCGCAACTCATCGCTCGGTGTCGATTTCCACGAACCGCTTGACTTAGGTCTCGTGTTTTTGGTGAGTCTCGAAGATCACACTCTTCGCTGAGTTTCGATGGCAATTGCATTCCGCAAGCACCGCCTTGATGAGCTTGGAGCACAAGCATGACCCGGTCGATTTAGGGGATCCTTCGAGATTTTCTCGATCCTTTGCACGGTAGTACGCTCGCCGTGTGTGTACCGGAGCAACCTACCGTGTGTTGGCGCGGATCTCTGCATAACGCCATCGCCGCCGACGAGCCGCCTCCTTCCAGTATGGCCAAAAGTAACTCGCCTGACTTCCGCTATGTGAGCGCGTTTCAGGACTCTCGACGCCGCATCCTTAATCCGGTTGGTGGGTTGGAACCGTCCTTTCCGAACGGGTGCCTCTCCTCGATGAGGAGTGACCCGTGATCTCTTCAAGGGACCCAAGCGATCCTTGATAGTTGGTTTGGTGGTGACGGGAGTTGGCTTCACCACCGGTTCAGATGCAGGCGCCTTTGGTTTTGAAGCGCCGCCTGACTTAGACTCGCTACCGGGTTTACAACGCTGTAGTCTTCGCTTAAGTGCCGGACAGAGTGTTGGCAACCGGGTTGGGGCACCGCAGGCTTGGGCCTCCAAACCCGGTGATACGCTGGTGGCTTTACCACCTCCTTCTTCAATTCACGAGCCCGCTGCATTAAAGCTCGCTTGCGCCAGGAGGCGCGCGGCGCTCCTGGATGGCCTCCTCGGTGGAGCGTTCACACGGACCACTGCTTGACGGCTGGATAGACCGCCGATCACTTGAGGTCAAGCCTCTCGTAAGTCCGATCTTAGATCCGCTGAAGCGACCCCATCCACGGATTGCATGGCCTTGCTTGTTTAAGCACCATGCTTTGTCTTCGCTTTGGCGGCTCGCTGAGAGTGCGGGCCATCAGCCGGGTCAACTCGGCGCCATCCGACTTCGGGCCGGGGATTTCGCCACCGCAGGTACGGGTTGACTCGCCGGCCCTGTGGCTCTACGCCTGAGGCCCATCGGCTCCTTGCGCCGGAGATCTTCTTGAGCGGGCGGGAGAGCCGGATCCGAGGACTAAGAAAGATACCTCGTGACGCTTGTCGAACTCGAACTCGACCTCTTCTTCCATCGAATCTAGATTCGCGGGTTGCGCACGACTCCTCCGGACTGAGGTCGGTGGCTCATCAGGTCGCCAGCTTTGTTCGCGTAAAAGCCTGGTATGATTGTCATTGATTTGAACTTTGCTTACAGCCTTCTTTTGCCTACAACAAAATTCAAAAGAAATGCCTTTTATTTTAAGGCGCATAATGAAATCAAAAAGATTACAACTTTATCCTTTCCAACAAACACGAGGATCTCTTATATCGAGGTCCTCGCCATGCGGTTCTTTGCCCGTGCCGGACTTTTGTGTCTCGTGGACCACCAAGCAATCCCGATCCGTAGAGACCCTGCTCAACTACAGATGGGCTCGCTTCACAAGGAAACGGTTCCGAGGGATCACACTCACGGCGAGAGGATCGTCATGAATCACACTCATAAGGAGAGGATTGCCTGAGCGGTGAGATCTACTAGAGAAATCACAAATAGCATCCCCGAGATTAAGACGGCTTAACCTAGAGGGTATCTCAGAGTTCGACCCAATCCGACACTTTAGCTTGCGATCCGACGCCGACTAAACTTGTGCTTGCCGCTGCTCTAACCGCAAGGCCGATTGCTCCTAGATCTCACAAGAATTCTTCAAGTCCGGAGCCCTTCAAAAATCCCGAGAATCCAACCTCTCGAACCCCTCCAAAATGAAGAGAACCCCTATTTATAGAATAGGGGTGCGCGGCGCGTTGGTTCGACCACTTGTCCGAGCCACCGCCAAGTCGTCGGAGCCACCTCGGCCAAAGTGGCCAGCCTCCTCGCCACTTGGCCGAGGTGTCGCCATACGCTTTGCTCGCTGCTGCTGCTGCCATCTCGTGCTTGGTTTCGTCAGATTTTGATTCCGAACTAATTTTGTTCGCTCCGCTCAACGGTCCCGGAATCCGACGTCCGCTCCGTCCTTGCCGCTGACGCCGCGGTTTGTTGCCGGGTTCGCCTCAACCATTCGACGCCCATTTCGAGTGGGTTGTCACCGACTTCCGCCACGAAGTTGGTTTCGGATCTTGTAAGTATTTTTCAATGCCTACAGATTCATTGTGGTTAAATTTATTTACGTACTTCGCTGGCCTACAACAAAATTCCAAAGAAATGCCTTTTATTTTAAGGCGCATAATGAAAACGAAAATTACAACTTCTTCCTTTTAGAGCAAACACGAGGATCTCTATTTTCCCGATCCCGCTATGCGGGTTCTTTGCCTGTGCCGGACTTTTATTCGTCTGCGGACCACCGCTAGCAATTCCTATCCGTGTGGAAACCCGGTTCGAACTACAGACGGAAGGGGCTCGCTTCACTTAAGGAAACGGTTACCGAGGGGATCACACTCACGGCGAGAGGATCGCCGAGCTGTGAGATCTACTAGGAGAAATCACAACATGATCCAGAGTCAATCTCGAAGTTCGCTTACTCGCGATTTGTAGATCCGACGACCGAACTTGTGCTCGCTTGCTTGGAACGCTATGCTGACGACTTGTAGATCAGCGAGAGCTCTCTCTAAAATCCCAAGATCCGCCAAGTCCAAGCCTCAAAATCCGCCAAAATCCCGGTTCCCAAAATCTAGCCTCCTCATCCAAGACGCCTCATTTATACAAATCGGGTGTGGCCGGCCCTGGTTCAAGACTGTCGAGCCACCTCGCCAATCCGCCGAGGTGGTCGGCTATGGAAGCCGAGCCATTCTGGCCACTTGTCGAGGTGCCTCGCTGCCAGCCGAGGTGCTCGCCAAAGCTGGCCGAGGTGCGCCATTTTCCGCCGCTTTGCGCCGCTTCGGGCCTTCCGGCTTAGTTTTCCCCGGTGATGTCGCCGCTGTTTGAGTCCAGATCCATCACCTTCCGAGCTCAAACGCTCGCTTGCATTGACGGATTAAGTGGAGTTGATTCCATCTCGCGGGCGCTTGAGTTTAGTCAACTCGCTTCCAACTTCGGTCGTCTTTCTTCCATTACGTCGTTGCTGGCTCGTGACGCTTTGCCAACTCGCTTCATGCTCGCCGACTCGCTTTATGTTTTGCGCAGAATCACCGCCAACATTTTCGAAGTCGCAAGCATCGGACGGATCGCCGGTTGTCAACCCACCGCTATTTGAAGTCTTGTTCGGCACCGATAAGCAATTTTTACGCCTACGCGATGTTGTTCTCGCTGGTGGTTTTCCTACACCAAAAGAGACACACCGCAGGGAGTTGAAAGGTGGCCCCTCCGACCGGCCAAGTTAGTAATGGAGAGAAAATTAATGGAGCAGAATTCACCGAGAAATAATCACTTACTTGCTTTGTAGAACAGCTCCATTTATACCTAGGGTTTTGGGGGTATATTCGCTTTTCCATTTGATGAAAGACAACGGTGAATCAAGACTTTCTCCACGGTCGATTAATGATTGGGTGTATTTTCATTATCGCCACGCTCGCCTTTGGTGCCGTCGTGTGTGGACCGGGTTGCGCCGCTTTATTCATCATTAATGAGATAGGACTAGCACCGCCCGCTACCGATTAGTCCTTAAATTTTACCATGAGAGATGGAGGAGCATGGGCGACAGCATTTAATGCGATATGACATATTAAGCTGATAACCGCCTTTAGCGTACGAGAAAACTTCTGAGACCCGAGACGGATTACCAAGACATCTTCGTCGCCTATGAGGGTAGTTAGTTCGAGGGACGACTAGTACCGCCTTTCACGCCATCAAAGGGTATGGGTGTCCGAAGGGCGGCTAACACTATCTTTCGTGGTTGTCCGGGCGACGCACGACCAAAAGTGACTCTATGGCAAATAACCGTGGAAGGGACACCAGCATCGCTTCGTGGTCGCCCAAGGAGAAAACTTGTGGAGGCCGGCCGACACCATCCCTCGCCGCCCGAGGGTAGTCGCCCGTACTGTTGAGCTCGAATGAAAAGTGCAAGATGTCCACCGACTTGTTATGAGATCGCCGCCCTAAGTCAATGGACCAAAGTGTTCAAATGATTAACGCCAACGTTTTCCTCTTTAACTACAGATTAGTGGTTATGACCATAACAGCTTGGCCCTTTCACTTGGAGACGGTTGGAAACGGGTGCAAGTAAAATAGATACCATGGCTCTAGCCTGACGGGGCTAATTTGAAAAGAGTCTCAATATCTTTTGACTGAACGGTTGACGCCGCTGAACGATTCCTGGCCAATGGCGCTCACTGGCGCAATAATGGGTCCCCATGAATTGAAGGAAGCGGTTCTTCTTTTTCGAGGCTACACTTTGTTCTCGAGCCTTAATCTCGGCCCGCTGATTATGGGTTGATTCGATGCCGATGGATCTCTCCATAAGTACAAGCGGTGAGGAAGAAGGAAGTTTTACTCTTCATTCTCCAAAGATAAACTCCGCGATCTTCAAAGAAATGATATAGATATTTTCCATGGATTCGGATCGCCGAAAGGGGTGATGAGTTTCGCCAAAGGTGACTCAGCGCAGATGTGATTTCGTGATTCAAGGTTGATATTCAAGGGATTTAGCCGAAGCCAATAAATCGCCACCGATGTATCGCCATAGCAGAAGAGAGCTCCTATACCTCAAGCATTTAGAGTGTGGTCTACAGCGCATCCATTCCTTCAAAAGTGTTCAAGAGTTGAGTGTTCTCCGATGCGCATGAAGCCCAACTCAAACGCTTATACCGGTCGGCTTCACCGCTATCCGCCACGGGTTGGGGATTCATCCCAAAGTGAGCGCAGTTGAGTCATTTGGTCGCGGATCGCGTAAGACGCCACTACCATCTTCAGATGTCGGGGAGTTCGAGGTCATCCTCGAACTTCCTAAGTCGAACAAAGGATGGAAAAATAGATTTGTCTGGGTCATGATGACCTAACTGCTGCGCCGACTTGGCCGTGAGATAAGGAGAGAGGCTTTGGAGTCGAGGCCTCGCCAGGACGAGCGACAAGAGTCGAAGCAAATTTCGGCACGGCCACATAATATGAGTGCTTTACTTGACAAGTCGGTTCTACAACTTCATGGGATTCGCCGCCCTTGGATCCCATGGCGAGGCAAGCGCATAATGTGACCTTGGAGGTATGGCGGAAGGATGGCTTCATTGATTCAACCGATGAAGAAACTCCCGAGGAACCGTAAGGATGTCGACTGCCACCAAACGCAACGACGAGAGTCTACCGAGGAAGTCCCACCGCGTGGGGAGGCGAGGCGAGGACTATTGGCACTAAGAAGTGGTCGCTAATGTCACTTCAAGGGCCGATTTTGAAAGACTCGCTAAGAAAAACTAGCCATGGTCCTCGGGAGCAAGACGCTGGGAGAGAGTATAGAAAATCCAATGAAGGCGCAGGTCGCCGAGTCGGAAGAGGAGGCCGGGTTCACAACCGCCAAAATGAGCTCGGGCCGACGACGGAAAGGGCCGATTCTCAACCGATAGGAACCCCGACCAGCCATCAGGAGATGGTTCCCGACGGAGCAGACTCGGCCGAAGAGGAGGCTTCTAATTTCAAGCAATCACCGCGACCGACGAGGTAAGGAGTCGGTGGAGGCTTAGGGACGTTTGTCCCTCGCGGCCCCTCTCCTATTATATGGTGAATCTAAAGCGGGGGTTTGGGATAAGGCAAGCCACTCGCTAATCAGGGCCCCTCTGATTGACCGATATGAGGGAGAACCCGATGAAAGCAATGTGTACAACTTTTCATCGCTGGATGTTCGCCGTTAGTGCTTCAATCTAGATATATGCAGCCAAGGCTATAGAGCAATTTAACTTGCCCGAGGACCGGAGTTTTAAAGAGGATCCCGATGTGGGACTTCATGATCCTCCCGGGCTACTTGACCGAGAGGATGCCTTGTGGAGCAAAGAGATGTATAGTCGGTTAGCCCAAGGTCATCATGCTTATGAAAACTCAGAAGAAGCATGTATCTCAGTGGCGAAACGATGAGCTCGACCAAGTCATCAAAACTCTCGGTCAAACAAGTCGAACTTGACGACAAGGCCGTGGAAATGAAGGTGAAGGAGTAGACCATTGCAAAGCTCAAGGCATCTGGTGCCAAGTTGTCGGTTGAGATTAGAGAGCTTTGACAAAGACTTCATGATAGTGGTGGAGGATCTGAGCCGACCAACGAGGTATACAGGGAGCGGGATTTGGCCGTAATGCAAGTTGCTCTCGAGAAGTAGATCTCGCAACATGCAAAAGTTTGATTAGAGCAGGAGTTGGCCACTAGTCGACAACTTTCGGATGAGTGCGCCAAACTTAAGGAGTCTTTGAGCAGAGCTGAAGACAGAGTAAGATATCTGGAGTTGAGTGACCGCTAGTTGGCAATTATAGATGAGGGCCGGCCTGCCATCATTGAAGAATTTCGCCACAGCTTCATTGGGAAAAATTAAAGTTGTGCTGGTTTGTAAAGCGAGGAGTGACTTCATAGTTAAGCAGCTGCCCGCGAAATACCTAGAATTCCCTGGTCGGCTTCAATATCCTCTGATTATAGCGAACTAGGTATGCCTCCTCTCGAGATTTGAGGAAGCGGGGGCAGGTTACAACATCGGTGAGGGTGAAGCCGAGGGGGAGGAAGGAGAAGAGGCAGAGTCGCCGAGCGACAACTCTTCTGGTGGAGTCGACCAAGGTGTGGACGAAGGCTCGGATTGGAAGAATGGGGATGAGGCAAAGATAGACTTGCCTTCACTCCTCCCCTTCTACTAACGCTACTTTGCCTTTGACTCCCGGGGCCAACATGGACTTTTCGTAGTTTCAGGCTTTGAGACATCCGTGCTATCATGCATTGCATGTATATATATTCTTTGTATTTACTCGAATGAATGAATAAAAGTTCTTTTATTGTCCAACTATTTTATAATTTATTCTTTGTGCTTTGTAGAATGCTTAGTAGTCCAAGTAACCCAATGAGTCTGTGGCATGATGTCGCGGGCTTAATAGGGTCGAGCTTTTGTCTTTATCACCGGGTTTACCACCCTATAGAACAAAGGATCTGGGTGATGTCTTATTGATTTGGGGTGGGTTTTCATTCATTTGGTCATTCTCACGTCTGCTTGTTTGTTGGTCGACTAGCTAAGGCTCACTGGCTCCACACAATAGGTGGGTTTATTTTCCGAGGCGAGTGGAAGGAGTCACAGAGGATGTGGCATGACGCCACGTACTTTAGCCGCCGAGTCGCTTTGATTTTCGAGTAAAAGAGGCGTGGGGTGATAAAGGCGTGGTGTTACAGCTTATAAGGCGGTTCGTGATTCATGGGTTAATCCGACCGCTATTTTGAAGTTGAAAGATCACCCACCTAACAGCCAATGGCCCCCTCGATGTCTAAATATACTTCTTCCTAATTGGGAAATTTCTTTTTTACGCTTTCTAAAAATTTTTATTTCCCCTTCTTTCTCTTGTTTGAGTTTTTCGTTGTTTCGCCATGGTCGCTTTATCTTCGCCTGCAATAGGATCAGCAAACTCAATTCCTGGCATTCGAAGCTGAAAGAGGAAGATTTCGAGGTCCTCCATGAAAAGTATGACCTTCACGAAGAGTTTAAGATCTCTTTGCCGGAGAAGGACAGCGCTATTCATGAGCACAAATACGAAGGTACCGCTTATATACCGCCCATCCGATAATGGTCATATCTCACGGCCGCTTATGAGGGAATTGTGCGAGCGATTGGGGGTTTGCCCAATGTAATTTGCTCCCAACGCCATAGCGACGATCATGGCGTTTTTGATGATATGCTACCGGGTGAAGGTAGAGCCAACCGCATAATTATTCAAAGAACTGGTTACTGAAGGCTACTCAAGAAGGACGCCATTTTTCTTCTGCATATAGATTCGACTTCGCTTCTATACCGACTCAAATAAAGGCTGGAAAGAAAGTTTGTTTGGTTCACGGTGCCGACCCAATCTTGGCTTGTTGATCATGACAAGAAATTGAGAACGACAAATTAAAGACTCTCCCTCTTTCAGTTGATGAAAGACGGGATTTGGAGAAGATCCGACAGTATTCTGGATCTCGAAGGATCCACATTCTATTTGATAACGCCACGCTAAGGATGGTGGGGCTATCATTTGCTCAGTCGATAGAGGCTGATAAAAAAAAGGAGGAAGAGTTACTTAAGGCAGCTCCTCAACAGACAGAGGATCCTAAAGAAGGGTTCCCAACCGACAAAAGCCACAGACTGCAGCCCCCAAAAGCGGGCCAGGGAGGAGGATTGTCGGCTGCGGATGAGCGGCATGTGGAAGAGAATTTTGACCAGCTGGCTGATATGTTGAAGGTGAAGGCCCCCGTTCCTCAGGCCGACAAGGAAAAGAAGAAGAAGAGGAAGACGAAGAAGTCGAAGGAGTCGACTCCTAAGGAAACAACTAAGGGGACGGCCCCTGATCAGGCCGAGGTTACTATGGGGAAAGCCTCAATTGTGGGGGAAGAGTTGACCCCACAAACTCTTTCTCTCTCACATTTGGTTGTGGAGAGTGTCCATGGAGAAGAGTCGCGTCCTAGCGCGGGTGAAGCTTCTGTTCCGCAAGTGAAGGAGGCTTCGGCGGCCACTAAGGACGCTCCCATCCACCAAGTTGTCACTGCAGCTTCTACTGGGCCGACTCAGAGGTCGGGGAAAGAGTCGGCTACTTCGGATGAGTCGATGCCAAGGTCGGCTCTTTCAAGTTTACTCGAAGGCCTAGGCATCGAGCTTCCTTTCTATCATAGGGTTGCCGAGGTCGGTGACTCAAGATGGAAGGACCTCCGAGCCCACCTCATTGGCAATTTGTGGGAAGGGTATTCTACAGGGGAGGAACCCTCTCAAAGTGATAGAATCGTACCAGGTCATTCTTTCCACAAGGAGGATTCGGTGTTTCTTTCAGGATGGGCACAACTTGTTGCTGCGGAGTAGTTTACTCTCCCGAAGGACAAGGAGCTACAAGAGGAAGTGTCGTCGACTGGTTTGCGGCTATCTCTCTTGTGTTACCAAACTCGAGGGGCTCTGATCGGAGAGGAGCTTTTTAATCGGCTTTCCTTCATGATGCGAGTCGCCGACAACCTGTTAAAAAGACTTGTTCGAGAGAAGGAGAATCGAGAAGAGGCCCAGAAGAGGGTGGGAGCTCTTGAGGTAGAGAAGGGAATGGTTAATGCTAAGTGGCAAGAGGAGCTGGAGGCTAAACAATCAACCATCGCTAACCTCCAGACTCCTCATGCCAAGCAGTCGGCTGCCATCCACAAGCTGAAGGAGGAGGTTACTCAGCTAAAGTGGACAACCAAAGGCTCTCAGAGGGAGGTTGAAGAGTGGAAGACTCAAGGAAGACTCAAGTCGGGGAGTTGGAGAAGCAAGTTGAGGCTGAGAAGCTGAAAGCGCCTGGCTCAGAGAACCTCCAATCTGAACGACTCACCCTCCAAGGCTTAAAGGTTGAGCTAGATGAGTCGAAGGCGGCTCACCAGACGGCTTTGGCTGATGCCCAATCAATTGAGACCCGACTTAAATTCGCGGACGCCCGGAAGGCAAGAGGAAGTCATTGAGGAGTATGTGACAAGGGCCTATGGGCAAAATTGAGTTGTCGCGGTCGCTAAAGCCGGCCACTACTTAAAAGCTCAAGCGCCCTCGATATTCTTCCACCTTTAGGTGCGGCGTATCCTCCTCGGTGCAAAGTAGCCTACGGTCCTTCGTGAGCACGGAGGCAAGGGAGCAGAGTGCAACTTGATGTCGAGGATGACAACGTCTTTGAAGATGAAGGCGAAGATGGGGAACAAGGATGAGGATGATGGCGAAGGAGGCGGTGGCAACTAGGATATTGTATAGTCGTTTTGTATTTTTTCTCTTTTTGTATTCGGTCGGGAGGACCGTTGTACATTCATAATGTACGTTCGAATTATGAATGAAAATCTAGTTTCGCATTTCTCTGTGTTGGATTTTCTACTCTTTATGATATATTTTTCTCAGGCATTGCAGGCACGTTATATTGATCTCGAATTTGACTAACGTTTACAAGTCAAGTAAAAATCATAATTTGTACAATTTAATGAATAATTTCACTTTCAATTAGTACTTGGGCTTGTGTCATTCGGGCTGGCCTTCATGTTACGTCGGTCTTCAAGGTGAGATAGGCGTTTGCGATAGAACGAACTATGATTGAGCTGACTTCTCAGCAAATGACAACCTCGTGGGTTGGGTGCCTAGGACTTACGTGGCGCCTAAGTCTTAGGAAGTTGGCTCACGTGGGAGCGACGACTCTACAAATGACAACCCCTTGGGTTGGGTGCCTAGGATTTACGTGGTGCCTAGATCTTATTCGGCATGGCCGATCTCTGTTTTGGAGGCAAAGAGCAAGCCTGTTTAGGAGTCGGCCCCAGTGGGAGCAGCAACTCGGTAAATGACAACCTCGTGGATTACGTGCCTAGGACTTATGTGGCACCTAGGTCTTAGGAAGTCAGCTCACGTGGGAGCGACGATTCTGTAAATGATAACCTCGTGGGTTGGGTGCCTAGGACTTACGTGGCGCCTAGATCTTAGGAAGTCGGCTCACGTGAGAGAGACGACTCTGCAAATGACAACCTCGTGGGTTGGGTGCCTAGGATTTACATGGCGCCTAGGTCTTAGGAAGTTGGCTCACGTGGGAGCGACGACTTTGCAAATGACAACCCCGTGGGTTAGGTGCCTAGGACTTACGTGGCGCCTAGATCTTAGGAAGTCGGCTCACGTGGAGCGACGACTCTACAAATGATAACCCCGTGGGTTGGGTGCCTAGGACTTACGTGGCGCCTAGGTTTTAGGAAGTCGGCTCACGTAGGAGCGACGACTCTACAAATGACAACCCCGTGGGTTGGGTGCCTAGGACTTACGTGGCGCCTAGGTCTTAGGAAGTCGGCTCACGTGGGAGCGACGACTCTGCAAATGACAACCCCGTGGGTTGGGTGCCTAGGACTTACGTGGCACCTAGGTCTTATTCGGCATGGCCGATCTCTATTTTAGAGGCAAAGAGCAAGCCTGTTTAGGAGTCGGCCCCAGTGGGAGCGGCGACTCGGCAAATGACAACCCCGTGGGTTGGGTGCCTAGGACTTACGTGGCGCCTAGGTCTTAAGAATTCGGCTCACGTGGGAGCGACGACTCTATTTTTCTGAGCAGTGCTTGATCCCTTATTGCCGGTGTAACTTGGCGATCAAATACGAGCACTTCCTTTTGGCTTTAAAGTGATAGGTCGACCTATTTCACCTTTAGAGTGGGGTGTCTTCTTAACTGAGCGAGCAGAATTATCTATCGCGACGAGACGAGAAGGGTTCCTTGACTCATTTTGATGAGAAGGGTTCCTTGACTCGGTCTAGTCGGAAAGGTTTTCCGGACTCATTCCCAATTAAGAGATTCCCTCAACTCATTAAGTGAAACTGGGTCGCCATAACTCTTTTTAAGCTAGGGAGGGCATCTCATTTTTGTTGTCATGGATGAGACATCGAGACGTTCCTTGCATGATTGTAAAGACAAGCTATGACAGTTAGGGACAAAAATCTATTCATACTGAAAGATCTTGAAAAAGATTTATAGTACAAAAGATTTAGTGAAAAAACTTCCTAAGATGCTCGATGTTCCAAGGATGTTGCAAGATCCTTCCATCGGGGCTTCTTAGTCGGTATGTTCCTGGGCTTAGTTCTTCAAGGACGGTGTATGGTCCTCCCCAGTTGGGTGCCAATTTGCCATTCTTGCTATCCTTGTCGAATCCTGCTTTCCTTAATACCAGATCACCGACACAAAACCTCCCGGGTCAGACTTTGCTGTTGTAGTATCGGGCGATCCGCTGCTGATTGATAATTTGTTTCATAAGTCAGTCGCACTTCATCCACCAGTCGGTCCTACTCGAAGCCCTGCGGAATTCTCCTCTTCATCGAAGTGTTGCAATCGAATGGTGGGTATGCCGACTTCTACGGGAGTCACGGCTTCAGCTCCATAAGCTAGCTTGAAAGGGGTTTCACCAGTGAAATTCTTGTGGGTCATCCGGTAGGACCAGAGGATGCTTGGCAACTCTTCGACCCAATTGTCATTTGCTTTGTCTACCTTCTTCTTCAAAGCTTGGAGGATGCACTTGTTGCGGCTTACGCTAGTCCGTTGCACTTGGGATGGGCTCACGGCGAACTTGAGTTTAATCCCCCATTCTTCGCAAAAGTCTTGAAACTCCTTGCTGCTGAATTGGATGCCATTGTCTATGATGAATGAACGGGGTACTCCGAACCTGCACACAATAGATTTCCAAGCAAAGTTAGTAATGTTGCTCTCTCTGATCTTTGCTAAGTGCTCAGCCTCGATCCACTTGGTAAAGTAATCGATAGCGACGATCAAATATTTGTGTTGTCCTGATGCAAGAGGGAGAGGCCCCAATATGTCTATGCCCCACTGGGCAAAAGGAATGGGGCTTAGAATAGAAGTCAGCTCCGTGGCTGTGGCTCTGGGAATTTCTGCAAAGAGTTGGCACTTCTTACACTTGGAGACGAGCTTCTTGGAGTCGGTTATTACTGTGGGCCAGTAATATCCTTGTCGGATGATCTTCTGAGTGAGGGTTCTTGCCCCTGGATGATTTTCACAGACGCCTTCATGGATTTCCTTCAAGATATAGTCAGCTTCGATAGGTCGGAGGCATCGGAGATAGGGCCCTACACTGCTGCTCTGGCAGGATGATCGATAGAGTTGATTATCGATCATGAGATAGCGGCGGTAGTCCTCTGCAAACTCTTTGCTTTGACAGCGTTTGCAGGCAGGGTTCCATTGGTTAAGTATTGAATGACAGAATCCATCCAGCAAGATTCTGGAAGGATGGCAGTCTGCATGATGTCCGAAGACTCTTCAGTAATGCTGGGATGCTGGAGTGTGTCTGTGCAAATGGGCCCAGAACTGTTCATGGAGCTGGTTGACGCTAGCTTTGACAAGGCATCCGCTCGAGAGTTGCGAGCACGAGGGACTTGTGTGATTCTGAAGTTGGAGAAGTGGGTTAACAATTCTTTGACTATCTTCAAATATTGAGTCATCCTCTTATCTTTGGCGGTATATTTGCCGTTAACTTGGTGGATGACAAGTTGAGAGTCGGCCAATATATTTAAGCTTTCAGCTTTGACTGCCAAGGCGGCTCGCAAGCCGGCAATGAGGGCTTCATACTCGGCCTCATTGTTGGAAGCAGAGAACTTAAAGGCGATGGATTGCTCAGTGGCGTGCCTTACACGAATGCGTAAGACTTCGCTGCTCCTCCTTCACTTGAGGATCCATCTACTTTCAATTCCCACCAAGGCTACCTCAGGAGAGTCGCCTCGTGGTTAGAGCACGTAGGGTGTCACGCCTCGCTTCTTCGTCTTCTTAGAGGATACTGGTTGGTCAGGGGTAGTGAGGTTTGCTGGCTCGCCATCAGGCGAGGTAGATTCGATGAGGAAATCTGCCAGAGCTTGCACCTTGATTGTGGTTCTAGGTTTGAATTGCCCATCATATTCACTAAGCTCAATCGACCATGTGACCATTCTTTCGAAAGTGATCGGGCTTCCTAAGGCCTTCTTCAATGGTAGGCTCGTCCACACAATGATGGGATGTGCTTGGAAATAAGGATAAAGCCTACGAGCAGTGGTAATGAGAGTGAAGGATGCCTTCTCGATCAAGGGATAGTTCAATTCCCCTGCTCCAAGGATCCAGCTCACATAATAGACCAGCTCCTGGATATTGTCTTCTTCTCGAACAAGGACGGAGCTAATGTACCTTCAAGAGAGACTACCAAGTATAAATACAAGGTTTCCTTTGACTGTTGACTTAAGAGCTCCAGACTCAAATATGCTTTTAATTCTCTGAAGGCAACACAGCATTCTTCCGTCCACTCCAACTTCTTCTTGGGGTCTTTGGTTCCCCTGAGTATTTTGAAGAATGGTAGGTTTTTTCTCACGACTTGGAAAGAAACCGGCCCTGTATGCGATCTTGCCGCTGAGCTCGGATGTCCTTCATGGTGCGGCTTGGGAAGTCGTTCAATGGCCTCTATCTTCTCCCAGTTGATCTCAATACCCCTCTAGGTGATCATAAACCCTAAAAACTTTCCCGACTGCACCCCAAAAGCACTCTTTGTCGGGTTGAGTTTCATGCGGTAATGCCAGAGGGTGGCAAAGGTTTCTTCGATGTCAGCAATGTGAGCAGCAGCTAGTCTGGACTTCACCAGAATGTCGTCCACATAGGCTTCCACATTGTGACCTATTTGAGACTTAAAGATCTTGCTGACCAATCTTTGATAAGTCGCTCCAGCATTCTTGAGGCCAAAAGGCATCACATTATAGCAAAATGTGCCTTGGTCTGTGATGAAGAACGTCTTTTCCTGATCATGTATGGCCATGCGGATTTGGTTGTAGTCTGAGAAAGCGTCTAGGAAGCTTAGCAGTTGATGGCCCGCACTCTCATCCACCAATTGATCAATGCGGGGGAGAGGGTAGCTGTCTTTGGGGCAAGCATTGTTAAGGTCAGTGAAGTCGACACACATCCTCCACTTGCCATTGGATTTCTTTGCCAACACTACATTGGCTAACCATTCGGGATATTAGACTTCCTAATGAAGCTTTCGAGCCGCCGATTTCTTCTTGTCGATTATTACATTTTAATTATATTTTTATACCCTCATTACCTATTTTATATGAATAAAGATATTACTAATAATCGCTTTTTATCTTAATTTGCGTGTTAATGAAGTATTAATGAATAAGAGCCCAAATGACTCAAATTCTCAATTTTTATAAATTTTGAAGCCCAAATCAAGACAAACGAAGGCCCAAGATACCAAGGGATCCAAGAAGAATTAGTGCAAAAATATTAAGAAAGATAAAATCATTTGGAAACCAATCGGTTGACCAACCGTTGGCCAACCGTTGGCTAACCGGTTGCCTAACCGACACCAACCGCTCAGTTTGTAACAGATTCCAGATTAATGGTTGATTTCTCGTCCTTAGTGGCCAAGTTTGATCCAATAGTTCACATCAACTCCGTTGGGCTATAAATAGGGATGAATTCGAGGGTTTAGAGTGTGAAATATTTTGTAAAAACTCTATTTAGAGAGGAGGGTTATTCTTAATTGAGAAAACCTTCCAAAATTATAACTTTTATTATAAAATAAATAAAATTTTCACTCCTTCAATTTCCTTTCTCTTCTTCTTATCCAAGGACCAAAAGGAGGATGAGATGAAGATCAGAGTTGTAGGTTTCTATTTTATTTCTTTTGCATTTCTTTCTTGTTCATTTAATTGCTTTGTAGTTTAGATTTACTTTCATGCAATTTATTTTCATGCAATTTACTTTCATGTCTTATCTCTAATTCATAGAGTAGATTTATTTTCCTTGCTATTAGTTTAAATTTTCTTTTCTTTTCTTTCTTTGCTTTTATTTTTCCTTTTCTTTTGTAATTAGTTGAATTCTCATTCTCCTCCTCTTACTCTCATCTTTATTTTCTTTCTTTTATTTTCTAATGATATGGAACTAATCCCTTGAAGGAAATTTAGGATTGCATGAAACTAGTCTAATCACTTTTATGATTCTTAAATTACTCTCTTGTGCTTAAAATAATCACGCTTAGGATAATCAACTAGAGAACTAATTGATAGAAGAAGTATTGAATAATCTATGCTTGCCTTAAAAGTGGTAGGATTGAGTATGCTAATGAATTCTAGGATTACTATCTTGTTGTTATTTTTCTCATGAGTTTTAATTTTACTTGGATGAACTTTAGGATAGGCTATGCTTGCCTTAAAAGTGGTAGGATAGGCTATACCCATTAAATCTATAGTAAAATATGATTAAAAGAGAATACTTCATGAATTCATAAATGAGATTAGCTAGTGAATTCAATTCTAGATTTCTCAATATCTTTAATTGAATTCTCCATCTTTTACTTTCTTGTTTTGCCTATTTGTTCTTGATTTTGTTTTCTTAATTTTTCCTTCTTGATTTGATTTTCCTTTACTCTCCCTCTCTCTCAATCTTGTTTTCTTTTCACAAATTTACTTACACACTCTCTAATCTTTTCACTCTCATGTGTTTATATGCACTCCCTTCACCTTCACATTCTCTAATCTCCTCACACACAATTTCTTCCTCGTTTTCTTTTATTTGCACATAATCTACATTCATGCGCTAATCTCTCACAACCATGTTCACCACTTACTCTCATGTTTAATAACCCCTAATTGTTGCGCATAATTTGAGAACCAAATTGGACTAACTCTTACAAAATCCGTTCCTCATGGGATCGATAACTCTTTATACTATAACTTGAAGGTTGTATACTTGCACCTCTAGGACATCATTTAGTCCCTATCAAGTTTTTCGCGCCGTTGTCGGGGAACGGTGTTTATAAGTAGGATTTTTTTTATTTTGGTTCTTTAACTTGTGTGTTTTCTTTCGTGAAGGAACCACTTAGAGCTTGAAGTTTAAGAGTTGAAGATTCAAGATTGAAGAATTGCCTCCAATGAGGCTTGGATAGCGATTGCGTGGGTAACTTCTTTCTAGTATTTTCAATTCCACCCTTTAGTTAGTTCCTCACAATTAGAGACAACTAGGATAAAAAAAAAGATTTTTCTTTTGTTGACCATAATAAAATTCACCCTCCACTTGGATTGTTAATAACAAGATAATAAATTCAAACATGAGCTCACCTTCTCACACTTTGTTTGATTGTGGACCATAATTAAAAAAAAGATGTTTCTTTTGCATCCTTTTCAGTTGCTTTTAAATTCCTAGGGTTGCATTTGCATATAATAGTAGGAATTCACCAAAGTGATTTGCGCATCTTGATTTGGCACACACTTAAAAATATTTTTAAGGGTAAAACCCATTAATCAAGATAAGGTGAGGGATTTCATCACCCGTTCCTTAGCCCACAAATCACTAATTCCTCACTACACATAACCCAAGCCTTTTTAAAACTTATTAGACGTTGGCCCCTAAGGATTCGAGCTCATTAAGAATAAGAAATCCTTAAGTGAACCAATTCAAGTTTATTGGGATTAGTTGGTGTCTAAGGCAAGGTTTAGGATAGTGAAGCAGCCTGTAGCGAAGGTACTTAATTGATCTGTGATCTCCCTCTAGTACTATCCTTACGGCTAACTACAGAGTAAACTTGATCTTTTCACTAAGGGAGTTTTTGGTTAGAGCTGGTCTAAGTCGAGTTTAGGCTTAACCTAGAATTAAAGTGATTGAAAAGTGATTGCAATGATTTGTTTTAGTTAGTTTCTCCTTTTCTTTTCTCATCATCATCTTTTTAGTCTTTTAGTTTTCTTTTTCTTATAAAAAACTAACTTGTGTTTTCTTTAAAATTTTTAAAAAGAGAGAGAATTGATTTTGGTGTATGCAAGTTTGGATTAGGATAATACCAATAAGCTTAATCCGTTTTGAACTAATTTTTGAAGAAATGGCTAATCTTAATCCACACATTCTTCAAGATGTGTGTTATCCAACTAGGAATGCAATCCCCTCTTGCATTAAGCTCCCGATGTCAATGGAACTAATTTTGAGCTTCGACCGATTTCATAAACATGCTTCCAAAATTCTTAAGCGTAGAATCAAGACGATATATTTTATCTCCTAATTTGAAGAAGTTTGCCTTATGATTAAAATGAAGGACTTATCGAGGATGCGATCAAGCTTCGATTTATTCCTTTTGCTCTTAAGGACAAAACCAAGAAATGGTCAGATAGCTTACCCACGCATTCTATCTCAACTTGGGGTGAATTTGTCACCGTTTTTACGAAAAAATTTCCCTATCCACAAAACGGTTAAGCTTAGAAACAAAGATCATGAATTTTAAAATTATTTCGGAGAACCATTTTGGAAGTTTTTGATAAATTTAAGGATCTTCTCATTCAATGTCCTCACCATGGTCTAGAAAAATGGCGACTATGCCAAATTATCTATGAGGGATTGGATTATTCTTCAAAACTTTCTTAGAATTTATGTGTCAAGGGATTTCATGAAGAAAAATGCCGATGAAGCTTGGGATTTCTTAGAAAGTTTATCCAAAAACCACAAAGGGGAACATTGATGATAGAATTTCATCAGTTTCCCAATCTAAACCTAGTGGTCTTTCCTTAGAGTCAAACATAGCCTCTGAAACAAAGATGGCTACAATCCTGCGTAGGTTAGAAGCTTTGGAAATCAAAGAACGAGCTCCATCACAAATCAATCAAGTTTCTGCCCCAGGTTATCATAATTGTCTTTCTCCAACCCATGTTTCAGAGGAATGTCCCCTCTTAGGAAACACTCAACCACTAGAGCAGATGAATGTTGCATTCCAGCGTCCTAGAAATGATCCGTTTTCTCCAACCTACAATCCGGATGGAGAAATCATCCTAATTTTACATGGAACCAGGGTAACTACTCTGCAAATCAAAACATCACTCCCACTTCAAACTAACAATTTCCTAGGGGAAACACAATTCCATTCAACACACCAAATAATTTTCCACAATCTAATCATTTTTCCAAACCAAAGATCCTCCTCATCATCAAACAATAAATCCTCCGAAGTTCGATCTTGACAAACTTTAGTGTTTTAGAAAAGGGATTAGAGGCTATGATTAAAGCTTCTACACAAACCACTAACATGTTGACCCAATCATCCAACACTCTAAATTCCTTCATGCAAACAACCGCCAAGTGTTTCATCCCCAACACTCAAGCCATCGCTAGGTTAGAAATCCAACTTGGGCAACTAGCTAATGCCGGAGAGGAAAGAGAGAAAGGAAAATTTCCAAGTCAACCTGTTGTCAACCCTAGGGACACTTGATCAAGCCCAAATCAACCAGCCCAAATAAATGCAGTTCAGACATTGCGATCTGGGAAGCAAATAGATAACCAAGTTAGAATGCCACCAGATCAAACTCCTCCTGTCCAACACAATCCTTCTGATGAAACAACTCCATCTGTTGACCACGAAACTGAAACCGAAATTGAGCCTAATCTAGATAGGTACAAGCCCGTTGCTCCCTTTCCAGATAGACTTAGACCAAGGAAACACTCTCTCCAGGTAGAGAAAATCTTAGAAACTTTCAAACAGGTCAAGGTCAACATCCCTCTTTTAGACGCAATTGAACAAATTCCTTCTTATGCAAAATTCTTAAAAGACTTATGCACTAAGAAGAGAACCACCAATATTCCTAAGAAGGCCTTTTTAGTCGCCAACCTCGAAATATTTTGAATCCTATGCCCTTGAAATATAAGGACCACAGTTTGTCCCACTATTCCATGTGTTATAGGAAATATCCATATTGATAAGGCACTCTTAGACTTAGGAGCTAGTATAAACCTTCTTCCTATTAGGTCTATCAGCGACTAGGTGTAGGAAAACTTAAACCAACAAGATGCACCACAATGGCGATAGATCCGTAAAAATTTCAAGGGAGAGGTAGAGGATGTTTTGATCAAAGTTGAAGAGTTTATTTTTCTGTTGATTTTATTGTCTTGGAAACCTGACCGATTACGGTAAAAGTTGGTTTGTTATTCATTGCTTGTTTGAACTTCGTTTACAACCGTTGGCCTACAACAAAATTCAAATAAAAGAAATGCCTTTTATTTGGTATAATGAAAGCGAAATTACAACTTCTTCCTTTTGTGAACAAACCACGAGGATCTCTATTTTACGGGATCACCAACTTGCGTCGGGTTCTTTACGTGTAGGGGACTTTTTGTTCGTCAGGTGGACCACCGCGCAATTTAGATCAGGTGGAAACCGGGTTACGGAACTTCTGAGGCGTGAAGGGGCTCGTTCCGCGAAGAAGCGAAGCGCTGAGGATCACACTCCGCGAAGGAGAGGATAAGCCTCCGGGGATCACACTCCGCGAAGGAGAGTCGAGGCCCGGTGAGATCTACTAGGAGAAATCGGCTATTAAGCCAGGCCAGGTTAAACTTACCTCGCGATTTGTAGATCGGCGTGCTTTCGCCGGTGCTTTCGGCTGTCGTCGGCGGCTCGTAGATCTCGCGAGGAATCTCTCAAGAATACTAGCAAATCCAACCAAAAATCTAGCCCCTGAAACTGAGCACCCCCCGGACTATTTATAGGAACAAAACAAAAAAAAGGGGGGTGCTTTTCATTGGCCGGACCTTGTTTGGTGTCAGGCCCTTGCCGAACACCAAATGGTGTCGGCCCTTGGCCGAACACAAATGGTGTCGGTCTTTGGCGGACACCATTTGGTGTCGGCCAATGGCGAACATAAGCGGTGCCGGTTTGGCGAAACGCCGTTTGGCTCCTCGGTTTGGTTTGGTTTTCAAACTTTTCCGCGACGTTCATTCAGATCTTGTCATTATCGTTATAAGTCCGCACTTGGTTTACTTGATTGGTTTCATCCCTTCAACGGTTTAGGTGACGATCGGTCGACGTTTGAACTTGGTCTCATTGACGTTTGAACCAAGTTGGCCAAGTTGGCGAGTGGAAACAAGCGAGGTTAGCTAAGATATGAGGTTAAGCCAAGTGCACGAGGTTTGGTGAATGAACGAGGTTAGTAAGCGAACACTAGGTTTGCCAAAGTGCAAGGTTCGCCAGAGACGCAGGTTCGCCAAACGAAGACGAGGTTCGCCAAACGAAGACGAGGTTCGCCAAACGAAGACGAGGTTCGCCAAACGAAGACGAGGTTCGCCAAACGAACACGAGGCTCGCCAAACGAACACAAGGTTCGCCAAAGTGCAAGGTTTGCGAGAAGACGAGATTCGCCAAACGAAGACGAGGTTCGCCAAAGTGCAAGGTTCGCCAGAGACGAGGTTCGCCAAACGAACACGAGGCTCGCCAAACGAACACTAGGTTTGCCAAAGTGCAAGGTTCGCCCGAGGCGAGGTTAGTCAAAGTGCAGTACCTAGGCCAAGTTGGTGGTGAGTGCGTCGTTTTCGTCGTTTTCTCGGTCTTAGGGCTTAGTTTTCTTACGGTGATGTCGCCGTTGTATTTGAGTCCGTATCCGATCAACTTTGAGCTCAAATGGCTCGCTTTCCTTTGACGGATTAAGCGAGTTGATTCCGTCTGCGTCGGCGTTTGAGTTTAGTCAGCTTCGCCTCGTCGAGCTTAGTCGCCGGGTTTCCTCCCGACCGTCGTTTGGTGGCTCGCCGCGCCTTGCCAACTTCGCTTCATCGTTCGTTGACTTCGCTTTATCGTTTTGCGGCGTAATCACTGCCAGCGTTTTAGTGGCGTTATCCGGACGGATCGTCGGTTGTCAACCACCGTCCGCGAGTCTTACCGAATGCGACAAGTAATTTTTATGCCTCTCGGATACCTCCAAAGCGTCTCGGTCGATTCTTTGGCGATGCAGGATGCTTTGAACATGATAAACCCTTCACCCTTCAATGCGTGATGGGACTTGTGAATGACCTTGGCGTTTGATCTCTCCACTCCTTTCGGTCTTTCCGGTGCTTTGTAGGATTGCTAAAGGTATTCAGATGCTTGCATTTTTGTCGACCGTTGTGGGATCTTGACCCGAGGAGGTCGATGAATTTCTTTTGAAATTAGCTTGATATTTAATTCCTCCAATCCTCTCGGATTCTCGGTGCTTTGTAGGATGCACGGGGTGTTATGGTCTTTGCATTTATTACTTGACCGTTGTTGGAATTTCAAGCGTGACGTAGCTCGTGTTGGTGAATTGTCGTCCAATTGACCATCGAGATTTCTCCGTTGATGGAAATCGCCGTTGCGATCGTTAAACTATATAGATTTCAGCCTTCAATGCGTGAATGCAGCGTTGGTATCGCGATCTTCGTGGATTGAACGATTGATGAATCCTCCGGCGGCTGGTGGTTAAGCGTCGCTCTTGTATTACTCCTTGTTGGAGTGCATTCAGCCACAGTGGAAGGAATTCTTCCTGGGATTTATTCCAGTCCTAAATTGCTGATTGGTGAGCCCTACAGTGGGAGGAGTTCTTTTAAGGTAGAACGCGTTGTCCGGCGTCGATATACGCCTTGTCAGAATTAAATTATCCCTCCTTAAGGTTCCACAATGGGAAGAAATTGAGGGTTATCGAGTTATCCTTAAGAATATGGTAATATTCTCCAGGAACTTCTCGTTAAATTAGGAAACAGTTTATACTCATATTCCTAGTTGGAGTAGAATTATGCTGATCGGCCAACGGATCCGCGACGATCGAAGTTATCCTAAGAATATTTTTGTAAAAATATTCTTCCTGAACTTCTCGACAAATTAGGAAACAGCTTTATACTGTGAATCCTAGTTGGAGTAGAATTATGCGATGTTGATCGGCCAACGGATCCGCGACGATCGAAGTTATCCTAAGAATATTTTTATAAAATATTCTTCCTGAACTTCTCGACAAATTAGGAAACTGCTCATGAAAAGTAGACTTGTTATTCATTGCTTGTTATGAACTCGCTACAGTCTTCGCTGGCCTACAACAAAATTAAAACAAAAGAAATGCCTTTTATTTGGTACAATGAAAACAAAATTACAACTTTTATCCTTTTGTGAACAAACACGAGGATCTCTATTTTACTGATCCTCGCTATGCGGGTTCTTTGCCCGGTCGAGGACTTTTGTTCGTCCGCGGACTACCGCCATTCAATCCGTGTGGAAACCCGGTTCGAACTACAGACGCGTGGGCTCGCTTCACGAGGGAAACGGCTACCGAGGGGATCACACTCACGGCGAGAGGATCGCCGGGATCACACTCACGGCGAGAGGATCACGGAGCGGTGAGATCTACTAGGAGAAATCCGGCGCTATTACGTAGCCGACCGAGTTAAACACCTCGCGGTTTATAGATCGGATGCTCGCGGTGCTCGAATCGTAAGGCCGACGGCTCAGAGATCTCGCGAGGGCTCTTCAAGAATATCGAAAATCCAAAGAACAAAATCCAACCCCTTTAATCGAAAGCACACCCTATTTATAGGAGACAAGGGGCTTTAAGGTCGGCCGATTAATATTTGTGTCCGCCATTGCGACGACACCAAACGGTGTCCGTTTCGCCCGGACGCCGCTTTTGGCTTCGCTTGGTTTTCGGACTTTTCGATTTTTCCGCGGACGCTCGCTCCGCTCTTTGTCGCCGCTGCCGTAAGTCCGTGCTTGGTTCACTTGACCGGTTTCATCCCGCCAACGGTTTAGGTGACGATCGGTCAATGTTCGAATCCGATCTCACTGACGTTCAAATCCGATCGATCCCACTGAAGCTTCGCTTGTATAACATGTAGCCTCGTTGATTCGTATGCCTTGCTGACCCACTTCATGTGTTCGTCAATTCGCTTAACGCGGCGTCGGTTTGTCGAATGGGTTATTGGTTGTTAACCCACCGTCACGAAGCTTCGCTCGGCACCGATAAGCGCATTTAACGCCATGATACCCTCCAGCCGCCTCGCCTCGATTTTGATGAGTCTGGGATGCTTTGGACATGATGAGCCCTTCACCCTTCAATCGGCGCGATGGGACTTGTGAATGATCTTGGCGTTCGATCTCTCCACTCCTTTCAGTCTTTCCAGTGCTTTGTAGGATTGCTGAAGGTATTACGGTGCTACATTTTCTTGTCTGACCGTTGTCGAGATCTTGAACAGAAGTCGATAGATGAATCTATTTTGAGATTGGCTGCGGTATTTGATTCTTCCAATTCTTCTCAGGTTCTCCAGTGCTTTGTAGGATACCCGGTTACGCATTTATTGCTTGACCGTTGTTGGAATTTTGAACCGCAAGCTAGTTGAGTAGGATTAGGTGGCGTGTTGATCGGCGTCGATATAATCAGATGCGATCGAGTTATCCTAAGAATATTTTTCGTGAAAATATTCTTCCCGAACTTCTCGATAAATTAGGAAACAGCTTTATACCGTAATCCTAGTTGGGTAGGATTAGGCGGCGTTGATTGGCGTCGACACAATTTGTCTTGATCGAGTTATCCCTAAGAATATTTTTCGTGAAAATATTCTTCCCGAACTTCTCGATAAATTAGGAAACAGCTTTATACCGTAATCCTAGTTGAGTAGGATTAGGCGACGCTGATTGGCGCCGACGCAATTTGTGCGATCGAAGTTATCCCCGAAAATATTCTTCCGAACTTCTCGATAAATTAGGAAGCGGTTTATACTCGTAATCCTAGTTGAGTAGGATTAGGCGGCGTTGATTGGCGTCGACACAATTTGTCTTGATCGAGTTATCCTAAGAATATTTCTTGTGAAAATATTCTTCCCGAACTTCTCGATAAATTAGGAAACAGCTTTATACCGTAATCCTAGTTGAGTAGGATTAGGCGGCGTTGATTGGCGTCGACACAATTTGTCTTGATCGAGTTATCCCTAAGAATATTTCTTGTGAAAATATTCTTCCCGAACTTCTCGATAAATTAGGAAACAGCTTTATACCGTAATCCTAGTTGGAGTAGGATTAGGCGACGCTGATTGGCGCCGACGCAATTCGTGCGATCGAGTTATCCCTAAGAATATTTTTTTGTGAAAATATTCTTCCGGGAACTTCTCGATAAATTAGGAAATAGTTTATACTCGTAATCCTAGTTGGGTAGGATTAGGCGGCGTTGATTGGCGTCGACACAATTTGTCTTGATCGAGTTATCCCTAAGAATATTTTTTTGTGAAAATATTCTTAGGGAACTTCTCGACAAATTAGGAAGCGGTTTATACTCGTAATCCTAGTTGAGTAGGATTAGGCGACGCTGATTGGCGCCGACGAATTTGTGCGATCGAAGTTATCCCTAAGAATATTTCTTGTGAAAATATTCTTCCGAACTTCTCGATAAATTAGGAAGCGGTTTATACTCGTAATCCTAGTTGAGTAGGATTAGGTGGCGTGTTGATCGGCGTCGATATAATCCGATGCGATCGAGTTATCC
This sequence comes from Asparagus setaceus, assembly GCA_012295165.1. Classification (NCBI taxonomy): domain Eukaryota; kingdom Viridiplantae; phylum Streptophyta; class Magnoliopsida; order Asparagales; family Asparagaceae; genus Asparagus; species Asparagus setaceus. Next base: position 83,858,286 of record CM022703.1, read on the forward strand.
TAAGAATATTTTTCGTGAAAATATTCTTCCGAACTTCTCGATAAATTAGGAAGCGGTTTATACTCGTAATCCTAGTTGGGTAGGATTAGGCGACGCTGATTGGCGCCGACGAATTTGTGCGATCGAAGTTATCCCTAAGAATATTTTTGTGAAAATATTCTTAGGGAACTTCTCGATAAATTAGGAAATAGTTTATACTCGTAATCCTAGTTGGGTAGGATTAGGCGGCGTTGATTGGCGTTGATATAATCCAGCGATTGAGTTATCCTAAGAATATTTTTCGTGAAAATATTCTTGGGAACTTCGATAAATTAGGAAGCGGTTTATACTACGTAATCCTAGTTGGAGTAGGATTAGGCGGCGTTGATTGGCGTCGGCGCAATTTGTCTTGATCGAGTTATCCACGAAAATATTCTTAGGAACTTCTCGATAAATTAGAAATAGTTTATACTCGTAATCCTAGTTGAGTAGGATTAGGTGGCGTGTTGATCGGCGTCGATATAATCCGTGTGATCGAGTTATCCACGAAAATATTCTTGGGAACTTCGATAAATTAGGAAGCGGTTTATACTCGTAATCCTAGTTGGAGTAGGATTAGGTGGCGTGTTGATCGGCGTCGATATAATCCGTGTGATCGAGTTATCCACGAAAATATTCTTAGGAACTTCTCGATAAATTAGGAAGCGGTTTATACTCGTAATCCTAGTTGGAGTAGGATTAGGCGGCGTTGATTGGCGTCGACACAATTTGTCTTGATCGAGTTATCCTAAGAATATTTCTTGTGAAAATATTCTTAGGAACTTCTCGATAAATTAGGAAGCGGTTTATACTCATAATCCTAGTTGGAGTAGGATTAGGCGTTGATTGGCGTCGGCGCAATTTGTCTTGATCGAGTTATCCCTAAGAATATTTTTTTGTGAAAATATTCTTAGGAACTTCTCGATAAATTAGGAAGCGGTTTATACTCGTAATCCTAGTTAGAGTAGGATTAGGTGGCGTGTTGATCGGCGTCGATATAATCCGTGTGATCGAGTTATCCTAAGAATATTTTTGTGAAAATATTCTTAGGGAACTTCTCGACAAATTAGGAAGCGGTTTATACTCGTAATCCTAGTTGGAGTAGGATTAGGCGGCGTTGATTGGCGTCGGCGCAATTTGTCTTGTCGAGTTATCCTAAGAATATTTTTTGTGAAAATATTCTTGAGAACTTCGATAAATTAGGAAGCGGTTTATACTCGTAATCCTAGTTGAGTAGGATTAGGTGGCGTGTTGATCGGCGTCGATATAATCCGTGTGATCGAGTTATCCTAAGAATATTTTTATGAAAATATTCTTAGGAACTTCGACAAATTAGGAAGCGGTTTATACTCGTAATCCTAGTTGGAGTAGGATTGGGCAGCGTTGGTTGGCGTCGATGCAATCCGATGGGGTGTTCTAGAATAAATCTTGAATCTTTCCAAATATAGCGGAGATGGTAGGGGTCAATCAGCGGATTGATTTGGCACTTATTTTGACATCAGGATAAGGTTCCAATTAGGACTCCTAATTAGGGGCTGATTAGAGTCCTAGTGGAATTGGTTTGGGCCCATTAGGAGGTGTTATAAATACCCATACCTCCTCTTTGCCTTTGACCTAGGCGGCCCCATGCTTTATCTCTCTTGTTTTCGTCTTGTCTCTACGTCTCATCTCCTTGATCAGCGAGGTATGTGTCGAGTGTCATGACGTCTTTTCTTGTTTTTCTTCTTTCTTTTTCTTCTCTTTTCTCTTTTTCCCCTCTTCTTTTTTGTTGTTGCGGCATGCATAAGGAAGGATTCGGCCGGGTCATCGGCAGTGAAGCGGCCAGCGGATGGCAGCGCCGAGCCCTTGGCTCGGTGGCGGCGAGCAGCCGTGGCGCTTCGGTCGCGGCCGCGCTGGCCGCTAAGCGCTGATGTGACAGCGCTGCTGTGGCTTCGGTCGTGACCGGCGCTGGCGGCTGAGTGCTTAGTCCGACCGAGCACAGCAGTGGCTCGGTCCGCGGCTGTGGCGCTGGCAAACTTAGTTGTTTAGGCTGCGCCGTGTCGGTCTATGTCGTCGTTGGTGCCCGATGCGTGGCCAATGGCGCGACGATATCGGGACCTCTTCTTTATATATTCGCTGATCTTTTAGCCATGTATTTGACTTTTAAGTCGTGTTTTGCGGCTTTGATGTCGGGGAAGATCCGCAGCGTTAGAGGCGGCCGTCTACTCCATCTCGCGACGACGCGCCACCATCGCTTGTCGGTGAGATTTTCATGTTAAATTGCTCATTCACAACTTGTATTAAGTAAATTGTATGGCCTTGATTCCTCCCGTTGGGGAGCGGCCTTTATATAGCCTCGATTTCTCCCATTGAGAATCGGCCTTCGCCGACCTTGATTCCTCCTTCGTTGAGAGCAGCGCCTATATAGCCTCGATTTCTCCCATTGAGAATCGGCCTCGCCACGACCTTGATTCCTCCTTGAGGATCGGCGCTTATATTGCGACGGGCGATGGGGGCGATTTGAGCGCACTATGCTTAGATGAATAGAATCGTCGTCATTTTATGTGGCGGGGTGCATTCTTGAATCCATCCGTAGTGTGTTGGGGATCGGTCCTATATAAGGTCGTGACTCTATCTCACCTAATTTTGTGAGATGAATTCAACGTCTTATATATATATCTGGCTGGGTTGACTCATTCGATTTCATCTTTTCGGTTGAGTATCCCTGCAGAGCGCCATCACGGTTGGCGGGCGTCGTGGTGACCAATTCTCCTCCTCGATGACCCCACTATTCTTATTTGTTTAGGCGGATCGCCAGCGAGATGACCGGTGGTACTTGGTGGAAGTCCTCATGTGTTGAGGTCGCGATGGTGGCGCACCACTTTCGAGAAGATGCGGTTCTTCTCAACCTTTGGGCAAAGGCGGACTATTTATTTGGTGACTCCGTCGAGGACCGGACCACGACTTTCATCGAGTGAGCAATGGCGCACAAGGATGATGGTGGATTCTTATATCTCCCTTGGATTCCTCGGCACCGTTGTTTGGTGAGCCGTCATCGAGGGCGTCGCGGAAAATGTCGTGGCGCTGGAGGAAGGCGTGATAGCATTCATTGTGGGTTTATCACCCATCGATCGGTTCTGGTTCACTCGGAGGTCGAGTTATCGGATTGCACCACGGTATATTGGAATTGGATTCTCGCCTCGTGGCGAGCATTTCGTCATTAGTCGGACTTTCTTGAAACCGCCTTGTTGGGTTGGGGGAGATCGGGCATCGGTCATAGATGCTTTGGTGGGTTCATTCATGAGATAAGCTTTGGTGGACTCGTCGACTAGTCCGTTCTTGGCGATGGGGTGAGGACCCGTGCACATGGTTTTATACGCCCGTTAGTGCCACTATGTATGGGCTCCGTCGGTACCAACCACTTCTTAGCTTTATCGAACTCTATGATCTGATTGAACACATTCTCAACCGGGCATGGCGAACTTGGATTGGCCTTGCGAGATGCATCGGTCGGGTTTACCTATGGGAAGGATCTTGTGTCGGGAATACTTCCCCGGACATGAGTTAGGTCGTGAAGGATACTACTGCGATTATGACACTCTCACGGGACCTCCGTGCCATTATCACATTGCCCTAGCCTTGAGATAGAGCCGTCGACCAAAGGAAGTCAATTATAAGCTGAAGCAATTCGCCAATTATTTGTTCAAGCATTTGGAGGATGATTACGATGGCCGATTGTGAATTGGCTCCTTCTACCCTCGGAGATTAATGAGTTGATTGAAAAGTGGCTAAGTCTTATACCTGGCGGATGCAATTATGGTTTTCAGCCGGGGACCAAGTTCTCGACCTTCTTATGGCATGCGATGCGCATCCGGCCGATGACTCTCTTAGCGGCTTCCTCGCTATCGGTTGAAGAAATGTGTGATCGGAGTGTCGCCTAGCGGCTGCCGTTGGAGGTACTCTATCTGCTTGATTCGGTTCATAAGAAAAGAACATCTCTTCTTCGGTGATGGTGGCTAACATTCATGGGGACTTAGATCAAATAGCCACGCCTTTACCCGAGGAAAAACAAGCGTCGGATGAGATTCCTCATGTCAAGGTGGAGCTGCCGTACACCTACTTGATGGCTGGTTAGTCCTTCATCGACTGATATGATGGCGATCGCGGCTTGCAGATCCGTCTGTCCCTTTATCCAATCTTTAGAAATGTAAATGGCAAGAGCGGATTTTTAGCGATCACGAGCGGTTAAATCCACAAGGGTTGGGTCTTCTCTAGGTGTTTTCCTTGATTCTCCGGTCGATGCGGAGAATCCTTGATCGATGAGGAGAGACATAAAATGAGCGGACTTTACTTGGCGTTGGTTGTTTCAATTGGTGACCAACATCCGACCGGCTATCTTGTTTCTCGAGTGAAAGCGAGTGCTACATTGAGCCTTACTTCCCTTCGTTTTGCTTTCGTCGGTTCGGTTCGACCAACTTCGTTGGGAACCCGAACGAGCTCGGTTCAGCTTGATTGATGGTGTCGGGCATGGTTGTGAGTATAGCGGGTTGTCAGATGCTAAATTTAGCCTTCCGGGCACCGATAAAGTTAGATCGACATATTTATCTGCGGTTGGCTTTTGGCCGGATGAACTTGTTCTGTGAAGTCCAGGCCCGAAGAGAAAAAGGCTTCCGCAGTGACACTGTTTGTCGAGGGTAGCTCGAGCCCGAAGAAGCGTCGTCGTGCAGAGTGATGGAGCGAGTCGATGGGGAGGTTCATAGTTCTGCGGCTGATACTTTAGGAGATGACCAGGAGGAGATTGCAACTCATGAAGAGGACCCCGGTACTTTCTCCTTTACTCTTATTATTCCCCTATGATATCATGGTCTGACTCTGGTCTATCTTTTCAGGTGTACCGGAAGGAGATGCGGTCCGCCCTTGCAATGGGGACAAGCCCCGCCATGGGGTTCCTTTTAAGCGAAAGAGACTTGTCCACAGATCTCGTCCTGCCTCTCAGACCATTTTCTTAGATTACGACAGCGAGGTCCGTGGTGATGGGGTAATGTTGCGACTAACCCATAATCTTCGATCATCCGACTCCTTTATGAATCTCGACCTCCTCTGTCGTGCGGAGAATGATTGGGAATGCCCATTTTGATTTTCCCTTCCCGATTTTTCTTAGAGTCTAGCCGTGGAGCGGTTGCCGGAGCTATGGGCGGGAAAACACGAAAGTACCAACATAGGACGAGTTGGAAAATCAGGGTTAGTCTAATATTAGTATTTTCCCTATCCGGACGACGCACTTGAACATGGATTTTATTTTCTGCAATTCTCATTTATACTTCGGCTCTTATGCGGCTTTTCGATGGAGGACTTGAGGATTTGATCAGCGATTTACCGAGGCGCTCCTCTGGCGATACTGAGCTTGAGTTAGAAGTCCCTAGGAATATCGAGGCAGATTCCTTTGAAGGTAAAATTCCCCCTCCTGATAATCATAGGACTATTCAAATTTTAAATAGTACATCTATGATCGAAAATGTCTCCGTTTGATAGAGACTTCGTCTGGTGGCGTTGAGGTGCTATCCCTCGAGTCGGCTTCATAGCGGTTAATATGTCGAGCGCCGAGGTTGAGATCTGGTTGGGGCTGATGCACCGTATTTGTTGCGGTTTCGCCGGTTTTATTAGGGCCAGGAGCCGGCTCTATAGGTATGAATCCTTTCGCTGCCAATGTTGATTTTGATTTGGGAGTTTTTTAATCCCTTCTCCTTCTCTCTCGCAGGGTCCATGACGACTCTTCATGACTTAGTGAGAGCTTTGATGTCCGACAATGATCCCTCTCGGCTTATTATCCAGGTGGAGATTCGTTCGTTCTTCTCTTATTTGGCCATAGTGGTGGACACACTTCTCGGTGCTAGGCTTTCTCTTCGTCAGTTCCGACCATTCCTTGATCCTAGGGTAACCACGATACGAGATGCGGGTTATTCAGAGTTGGCCCAGGCCATTGCCGATGATCTCGACCATTTGGAGGTTAAGCTCCAAGGTCTGCACGATTTCGAGACCGCTGGGCTCTCCTCATATGTAGAGACAGAGACAGAGGCTCGCCTGTCAGCTTGGCGTGATGCTCGCGTTATTTCTGGACTCGAAGTTCAGATGCAGCGAGACCAGGTGCATCATTTGGAGATTGCTGTCGCTGAAGCTTCATCTTCCGTGGGACATTTTCAGTCTTGTGTAAATCTCTTGGAAGCGAGGATAGTAGAGCTTCGGCGAGGAACTTCAGCGGCAAGGGAGAGTTTGATCATCTAAAAGGCGACAAAGGCTAATAAGGAAGAGACTCTTGCGATCATGTCGAAGCTTGAACTCGAGCGGTGATCGACATTGAGAGGAGCTGAAGGCCCTTAATAGCGGCGAGTCCCGGGGCTGAGCTTCAAAGCGGAACCGGTAAACTTTCATTGATAAAGTATCAGAATTAAAACAACAAATTTGTTCCCATAAATTCGATGTTTAAGGATTTGTAATCTCAGCCTTTTCTTAATCAAATATGTCTCCTTTTCTCTTTTATGCTTTATTATGATTCTTTTATTTCGTCAGAAATAATTAACCATAATACTTATAGGATTTTTGGCAAACCCTCGACCTTTACGGGTTTGATTAGCCTTTACTCTGGTTTGAATTGGGCTGGCGTGTGGATTATCGGATCCGTTCATGCGTGGCGTTGTGCTAAAAGAATAAAACTCTTCTAGACTTGTTGCTATGATGTTGAATACATAGGCTCGGTACTCTTTTACGGGCAAGAGATCACCCGGCAACGCGTGTGAGGCGTTGGCTTTAGGGTTATTGGCCAACCCCCAGCCTTCAACGGGTTTGATAAGCCTTTACCAACTACCGTTTGAGTTGGGCTAGCGTGTGGATTATCACGGATCCGTTCGCCGTGGCGTTGTGCTAAAAGAATAAAACTCTCTTAGACTTAATGCTACGATGTTGAATACGTAGGCTTGGTACTCTTTTACGGGCAAGAGGCTACCCGGCCACACGTGTTACGCGTAGACTTATCCCTTCTTAGGCTTCGGGATAACATGCCCCAAGATGAATCTTGGTGTCTTCTTTTGACCGGAGAATGACTGAACCGGTGGAAGATTGATTGAGGTGGGAAAGGAAGAATGTATTCTATTTCCCGAAGGTGGAGAGGAAGGAGGATCTTGTCTCCTATCTCCGGGTGAAGGATGAACAAGAGAGGAAGGTTTTGTATCCTATCTCTTGTCGATGGAGAGGAAGAATGTATTCTATCTCCAGGTGAAATGTGGGAAAGGAAGAATGTATTCTATTTCCCGAAAGTGGAGAGGAAGGAGGATCTTGTCTCCTATCTCAGGCGTTGGAAAGGAAGGATTTTTGTCTGTTTCCGTGAAAGAAACTAAAAGTGGGATCTCCGCCGAGAATCTTAAAAGCGAGAAACTAAGGCGGGATCTCCACTCGAGAATCTAAGACAAGAGGAAGAATGTATTCTATCTCTTGCTTCTGAAGAGGAAGGATGTGTCCTATCTCCAGGTGAATGTGGGAAAGGAAGAATGTATTCTATTTTCCAAAGGTGGAGAGGAAGGAGGATCTTGTCTCCTATCTCCGAGTAAAGGATGAACAAGAGAGGAAGGTTTTGTATCCTATCTCTTGTTGATGGAGAGGAAGGAGGATCTTGTCTCCTATCTCCGAGTGTTTGGAAAGGAAGGATTTTTGTCCTGTTTCCAGTGAAAGAAACTAGAAGTGGGGTCTCCACTTCGAGAATCTTGGAAGGGTACGGATAGCTTTCGTTTTATAGGATTGCTAACCGGAATTTAAAAGTGGACCTCTCGTTCGTGGCAGGAATCGAGAGGGGATTTTGCTGGTGGTTGGACGAGAGAGATCTTTTAGTGGGCCCGTCAATGAATTTGATCGGTGAGAGAATTTTGGAGGAAAACACAATAACTTAGGGTTATCCTCAAGAAACGAGCGAAGTATTCCCTGAGGAACTTCCCGTAATAATGGGTTATCCTGAAGATACTAAGGGTAGTATTTCTTCAAGAACTTCCCATTTATCGGCATTAATTGCCGGTCGCCATTTTGGGTGATAAGGCGATATGCTCCGTTTGAATAGACTGTGTCTATTACGAACGGTCCTTCCCATTTGGGTTCAAATTTACCTTTCTTCTTGGAGGTGAGGATTATCGGCCGTCGAGCAGCGAGGACGAGATCTCCCTCCTTAAAGGTTCTCTGTCGAACTTTCTTGTTGAAAGCCCTCGACATTCTTGCTTGATAGAACTCAATGCGTTGTTGAGCCTCGGCTTCTCATCTAACATCTCAAGCTCTTGAGGCGTTTTGATGTAGTTCTTGGTCGTCATCTGTTGATAGGGCGAAGTGGCAATCTGGATTTCTAACGGGAGAATTGCTTCACAGTAGACCGAGATGCGGGGTAGCTCGGTTGGTGTGCGTACGGTTGTGCGATATGCCCAGAGTGCTTCTCCGAGTTTATCATCGCAGTCTCGCTTGTTATTCTTCACAAGCTTTGACAAAATCTTGATGATTGTCTTGTTGAACGCCTCAGCTAATCCATTTCTTTGGGTTATATCTTCGATGAGATATCTTGTATCTTAAACTTTTCACAAAACCTGATAAAGGAATTGCCGATAAATTGGGGACCGTTGTCATGCGATCGAGTCTCGGGACAGTGTCGGTAGATGACATGGTGTTTGATAAATTTGATAGCGGTACTTCGCCTTTACTTCTTTTAGCGGGATTGCCCGGCCCACTTGGAGAAGTAGTCGGTGATCGCTAGAATAAACCGATCACCCTTGGTAGCGGGGGAAAAATAGGACCTAGCGTCCATTCCCCATGTCTCAAGCGGCGGGATGTGGCGGATGCAAGCTGCTTTCGGAGGTGGTGCATATAATTGATGAATTTGACAAGCGTGGCATTTTTGGCGTCGCAGCATTGCGTCGTTAACCATTGTTGGCCAATAATAGCCCATTCTCCTGATACGATCATAGAGTTTGGGACCAGGTTGGTGCGCACCACTTTCACCCTCGTGTGCTTCCCGAAGCACCTCTTCTGCCTCTTTATTTGAAAGGCATCGGAGTAAAAGACCGTCATACCCCCGACAATATAGCATCTGGGTCTCTGTGTCGTAAAAGAATCTTGGATCTCTTCGCCGGATTGACTCTCTTTCCTTAGCGTCTTTTGGCAAGATACCATGTAAGACGTAGTCGATGATAGGAAAGCGCCAATCCCGAGGCTCCAATTTGGTCTGGGTCGCATATACCTCTTTAGTAACTACCCTTTCATCTTCTTGTACCTCATCATATATCGGTACGAAGAGTTGGTGAGTCCTGACCGTTACTAATTGCTCGGTCTCGGAAGGTTGTGCTAGCGACCACATTCGCCGCCCGGTGCATCCGCATAAAGCGTTACGGCGGGGAATATATTCAATGAAGAACTCTTGAATGAGTCGCCATTTCAGCGGCTACGATGATAGGGGACGGTCGGGATTCCTAACCGTGATCGCCTCGGACCTGCCAACTATCAATTGCGAGTCGGCCGTGCGGCGAGATACTCGACCCCGGCTCCTTGGCTAAGTCCGATAAGTAGCGTTGTATTGACTCGTTATTAGAGCAAGCCGGTGGCGAAATAACCGAGGGCATGACATGGTTCCCCGGGGAAATCAAGACAACTCCGACTCCGGCGGAAATCTTAGAACATCCGGGGGCACTCGCTACATTGGTAGCTCGAGAGGCTCCGTCAAAGTACAATCGCCATATCTGTTGGTGCGATGTAGTATTGACCTCGTGGACTTCATCCGGGAGATCATCATATAGCTCGACTGCGTCCGCTGACGGGTTGGCAACCAAGAGATCACAAATGGCTTGTCCTTTGGCTGACTTCTGTTGTTTGAAGTGCAAGTCATATTGGGACAAAAGCAAAGCCCATTTCGCCAAATGCCAACTCATTGAGGCCGGCTGGGTCATAAATATTCGGACCGGGTTTACGTTAGCGATAACATAAATCGTCCGTCCGACTAAATAGTGCCACATCTTGAATCGCGAACACTAATGCAAGGCCTGCTTCCGTTGGGTATCGAGACTTGCCGACCAATGTTGGTGAGGTAATATCTTGCTGATTACGTGACCCATTGTCGTCGTCTGCTTGAGTAAAGCAATAGTGATCCGTTGCCTTGGCGTAGATCGGGAATGGCTTTCCGGCGCGGTGCGGCGAGCGAGGAGGTTTAGAGATCTGACTTAATCTCTTCAAATGCTTTTGGCAAGCGTCATCCCAAATAAGCGACCGCCCTTCTTGTTCAACCGAGAATGGTTGACACTTCGGATAGGTTCGATATGAACCGTCGGATGTCATGTCAGCCCTAACCCCACGAGTTCTCTCGGATTTCTTGGAGGTTGCAACTCTTGAATCGCCTTCACTTTATCGGGATCGACATGGATTCCTTTATCGGTGGCAATGGCAGGAACTTGCCACCGACATCCCAAGGAATGATTTGGCGGGGTTCATCTTTAGGCGATGGGTCGCATGAGCTCGAATACCGATTACGAGATCTTTGATATGTTCTCCTTTATCCGCGGCTTTTCACGACTAAGTCGTCGGCGTAGCATTGCCGTTTTGGAGGTGATCTTGGAAAATCTTAGTCATCGCTCGCGATATGTGGCGGCATTTTGAGACGAGCGGCATGGCCGTGTAGCAATATATTAGATAGATTACGACGGCTGTGTGTTTGGCATCATCGGGGTGCATTTTGATCGATTGTAGCAGAAACCATCCATGAATGACATTCTTTCAAATCCGCGTATTGTCAACTATGACATCCGTGATGGGAAGAGGAAAGTCATCTTTTGAAGCGGCGTTGGTCTCGTAGTGGACCGCAGTCCTAATCGAACCATTCTTCTTCATGGCCAGGGACTATATTAGCCACCCAATCCGGATGTTGAATTTCCTCGATGAATCCGATTCTATGAGTTTCTTCACCTCGTCTACAATTGCTGTAAGATTTGTGGGCCAGTCTTCTTGCTTGGCGGGTTTGACATCCTCTTTGATGTTGAGGTGATGAGTCGCCACATTAGGGTCGAGTCTGGCATGTCCTCGTAGCTCCAGCGAACCGTCGATATACTCACGATTAGAGGCGTCGGCTCTTCCTTCTCTTGAGGGAAGACTATTGCGGCGTTTATGAACTTAGGATGCTCTTCGTCACCCATGTTAATCTGGACTACCTCGTCCTTAGTGGGGGGTTCTCTTTGTTCGAATCTATCCCCAAACTGCTCTTTGAGTTGATGGATCCATGGGTCTTCCCATGTTGGCATATCTTCATCATCCTCAATAGTAGCAGGATCGACCGTAGCCATATTTGGCATCAAAGCCCTAAAAGCTTCTCCGAGGCTGGTGTCAGAATCCCAAACCGAAGAATCAGACGAATATCCGTCTTCAGGTAGATGGTCGTCGATCAACCACGAGCATTCATCTTCTGAGGAAGATTCATATCCCAATCCTCGTCTAGATGCGTAGTAGTTATCTGGCTTCCCTTTTGGGACATATGCCGCTTTTGGAGGGACTCGAGGGCCTCGTCCGAAACATAGACCTTCCCCTCGTGTCAAGTCGTACCCCCACTTCTTCATGATATCCAGTGTTTCTGGACTATATTTGTAGGTGTGGAAGATAGGCCCATTGTCATCTTCATCTTCTTCTAGAAATGATTAGTTTGGCGCATCTCCTTTTAGTAAACCGGATCTCTTTCACTACTTGATCTTAGGTGGGATAGAGTGTTGTCCCAAAGGAGTCTTGGGCTGCTTTTGTGTAAAGCAAGATGACCGAGTTGGTAAGTGCAACTCACGGATGCATTGTATAAACTTTGTCATTACATCATTCAAAGACAAAGGGTACTCTAAATCGTCATTTATTGATGCATCGACAATTTGCCAATTACAAGGTTCATCGGCGATTCGTCAAGATTGATTACAAGGGGTACAATGTCATTTAAAACAAAACCACCACTATAATCAAGCCGGGCCGGATTCGGCTTCTTCACGCTGTCGTGCCTTGGGCTAATAATTGATTTGGACTCATTACGTAGGGAGGGAATCGGTGAAATAATTCTCCATCCTTAAGCTTAAGTTTGTTTGTCGCGACCACCGTCTTGACCTCATTATTTATGTCTACATACTTGAGACGCGATGAAGAGTAGATGGGACTATAACATTATTGTGGATCAAAGTCGACCAATGATAAGTTATAGGAAGTCTGCGTCAATCACATAGCGGTGACTTGGACTTTAAGTACCCATTTGGCACTTAATCCGGATTTTACCAAGTGGGACGGTGTTCAAGTAAATCATCGATACCGGTCGGCCTTGACTTCTTGGCGGGGATTCAAGATGATACATGAGGTGCGTGGGCATGATGCTCCTGTGGAACCGGATCGACTTGGATCGGTTGACTTCGCTAGAACCAATATACGGTGAAGTATAGCGGCCTATCGTGCTTGGAATTCTTAGTCGCATATCCTCCTTTGTAAAGGTGATGCGAGGCGGTGTTTAGCCAAAGTTGCATTGTTGGGCGATTCTTGGGACTGTTGATTTGGCGAGAAACACCTGAGTCGCCAAGCTTCTTGTAGAGCTTCGGGTTTCCTTTGATAATCGAACAACTTCGTAAAGTTATCTGGCGGGATGTTAGCCCGTGGGCCATGACATCGAAGTGATATGGCGAGTTCGATGTTCCCGGTCTATCCCTCACAATCGGGCGATTGAATCGGGACTTCTTCGGGAGTTGTGTTTCCTGGGCTTGTGGTTGCTTCTCCTTTGCTTCAGCTGTCTGCTGTTGGACTTTCTCTCCTCGAGTGAGAGGCGTTGCGGCTACCCCCAGTTCAGATAATGTCTTCGCATTCAGGTTCGGAATCTCCGGATACTTGTAGTTGTATTTGTGCCCACTCCTTGTGGCAAAGACTTCATGCTCGTTCTCCGAAAATTGGAAAGTTGCCACTTCTTCATCGTCCTTTTCTGGAATTGCCGAAGCGGCTTGGCATAGCTTGCCTTTTCCCTTGGACTTCTTTTTGGCCGAAGATGCAGTCCACTGATCGTCTTCCAGCAAGTCAGGGTGGACCCAAAGGATTTCTCCGTTTGCTGTAGTATGCGGTACGAGCCCCTTCTCGCGTTGTCCGTGAGGATCCTCATTCACCATCTTTATTCCTACCTTTACGACTGGCGTCGGTTGAAACCAATCCAAAGGGACTGTCCCGAAGCTTATAGAGACTGCATTCGCTCCCACCTTCTTCTCTTTAGAAGGTTTTGGAGTGATGACTCCAACATCGATCAAGGCTTGAATCTTATCCCTGAGATGATAGCAGAATTTTGTAGGATGGTGTACTGATAAGCGCAGTATTTAGGATCTGTAACTCTGCTTGCCTCTTCTTGGTTCACAATTGGAGGCAACTGGATCTTATTGTTCTCCAGAAGGTATTTGAAAATGCCCGGAACTTCCTCATCTTTGAACGAGTAATTTTTGGGAAATCTCGAACCAGAAGGTTTCTGATTCTGAGTTTGCTAGCGCCATTGAGGCTGCGATTCTTTGTGGCGCTGTTGGGGCTATTGTTTGTGGTTGCGGAGTTCAAAGATTTGATTGGCGTCTCTGAGACTTTGCTTATTGCCTGCGCAGCGTGGCACAAAATTCTATTTGTTCGTGTTTGTCGCCGGTTGGCCTCTTTCTGCTTTCTTTCTTTTAAGGAACCTTTCAGCTTGCTCCCCACGAACTTTCAAGTCCTTCCACGTCACAGATGGTGCTGTTCCCATTGCTTCGAGCACTTCTATAGACAAATTACTGTGGCAAGTCTGGAGGATGAATTCCTCTGTTATCGGATCCCGGCAGTTCATTGCCTTGTTACGGAATCGTTTAACGAAGATATCCACAGTTTCTCCATTCTTTTGCTTTTCATCGAGCAATGTTCTAATGGATACCTCAGTATCATCATCAAAGAAGTTGGAGAGAAACAAGGACTCCATATCGTCCCAGCTGTTGATACTCCCACATTTTAAGGCGGTACCAATCGAAGAGCTCCACGAAGGGTGCCAGCGAATGGCCAGAACCATCAGGGGCTCATTGCGAAATAACCCGAGGTGCGACTTGAAGTAAATCAAGTCTTGTGTCGGGGAACCCTTACCGTCAAACGGTGTAAAGTTTATTAAGTTAAACTTTGGAGGGTATGGAATTGATTCCCACCCCCTCGGATATGGGCAAGGGATACCGTCTTCTTCTTCACCTCTTGGGCGGTAATTAGCGAGTTAATTTTGCTCTCGAGGTCTTTGATCTTCTCGTTCTCATGAGCAACAGCAGCGTCGCGTGGTTCAGGGGGGTTATCATCCTCTTGTGCCTCTTCGTCAGGTTATTTGTCATCAACATCGACGTGTTGACTTGATTCACCTCGATGCTTTGTCAAAGCTTGGATTTGTTGATCATGCATTTCTCTCATCGTGCATGGTCAACTCCATCTCTAATTTGAAGTTTTCCGTTGCTTATTCAGCTTAGTCGACATCTTGGCCACGATGCATGCGATCATAGCGCCTTCGGGTCCTGTCAGTCAAGGCTGTATTGTGGGATGCCATTGCCGACCCGGTCGGATACCTCATCTTACGGCGGTCCTCTCAAGTTTTGTCGTAATGGACCGTCGAATAGTCGGACCGCTAAGCGAGTTAGCGTTGCGATGCGGGAATAACCCTTGGCGGCGGTTCTTTGCGATCATATTATTAGTGACTTACGGCAATTCATCCTCTTGGGATGCCATCCTTCGTGAGAATGCCTTGACCTAGAGTCTTGGCGTGTGGGTGCTAAGCCTCGAAAGTCGAGACTCTTTACGGGTTCCTCGACAACGTTACACTCAACGCTTGTTTTGATGAGCTTAGAGCATAAACATGGTTTGGGTTGGCTTTGGGGAGCCCCTCAGGACTTCTTGAATGCGGTAGTATAACTTCGTCGGCATGAGTCTTGGGAGCAATCTTCGTATGTCGGCAAGATCTCGGGTATAGCGGCTTCGTCGTCGGATAAGCGTCTCCGTCGAGGGCGAGTTGGTTACGTGGGGCTGCCAAAGTAACCATGTTGACTTTCGTCGATGTGAGGATGAAGTCTGGCGACTCTCGGACTTGATTTTGGCCGGTATGCAAAGGCTGTAGGAATCTTCTTGTCTTTGTGGAGTGCGACCCACTGTATTAGGAGTGACCAGCGATTCCTTTAGTGGACCAGGCGATCCTTGATGGTAAGCACTGGCAGTGCGTGAGTTAGCTTCCGGGAAGTTGGATCGGTGCAGGAGGTAACTCTGGCGTCACTTTGGTTGAGGTGCTCACAATCTTTGACTTGAGCAGGGGCGAGTTGGCTGGCGGCGGAGTTGAAGCTTGAATCTTGAGGCTTCGTGGAGTGAAGTGTCGGCGGACTTGGGCTTCAAACTAGCGGAGCTTGTTGGCGACTTCTTGGCGCCTCCTTCTTCAACTTCGCGGGCTTGTTGCACAAAGCCCTTGCTTGTGCGAGGCGTCGCGGCATTCGGATCGCTCTTGAAGTGTGGAGCGGTTCCGTTTGACTTCGGACCCGATCGTTGTCGCCGCGGCTGTAGGAATCGGCTACGATCTCGGACCGATCTACGAGTCAACTTGGATCTTAGATCCGCCTCATAGCGAACCCCATCCATTGATTCTCTTGCACAGGACTGTTTAGCCAGAGCGGTAACGTCGCCTCGGCGGGCTCTCTTGGATAGAGTCCGCGGCGCCATTGGTGGAATCGACCCCTTCCAATAAGGGTTACGAAATTTTGGCTTGAAGGCCGTTGTCTGCCGATCTTGGCGGTGGTGGTGGGGATTTCTTGCCTCGCATCCAGAGGCCAGTGGGTCTTCCTTGCGGCGGAGACCATCTTGGACTCTTGAGGGCGGATGCGGGCGAGGAAGAGGTACTCCTCGTACTTCTTTTAGTCGAACTTCGAACTTCGACCTCTTCTATCACCGAATCACGGATCGCGGTTGTGACACGGCGGCTCGCCGTTGAAGCGTCGGCTCCCGCGTAATCGCGCGGCTTGTTGGAGGAAAAATAGACTTGTTATTCATTGCTTGTTATGAACTTCGTTTACGGCCGTTGGCCTACAACAAAATTCAAACAAAGAAATGCCTTTTATTTCGGTACAATGAAAACAAAATTATAACTTTTATCCTTTTGTGAACAAACACGAGGATCTCTATTTCACGGGATCACCAGCTTGCGTGAGTTCTTTGCATGTAGGGGGACTTTTGTTGGTCAGTGGACTACAGCGCATAGTGAATCGAGTGGAAACGGGTTGGAATTCTGAGCGTCTTTGGGGCTCGTTTCGCGAGAAGCGAAAGCGCTGAGGATCACACTCACGAAGGAGAGGATGCCGCCGGGGATCACACTCGAAGGAGATCGTGGGCCGGTGAATCTACTAGGAGAAATCCTGGCTGATACATGGCGAGCACGGGTTAAACACCTCGGTTTATAGATCGGATGTGCTTTCGCCCGGTGCGCTTCGAGGCGTCGTCGATGGCTCGTAGATCTCGCGAGCTCTCTCAAGAATATCGAAAATCCGGCAACAAAATCCAACCCCTTTTAGCTGACACCCTTTATAGGAGACAAGGGGTTTAAAGGCGGCGGACACCATTTGGTGTCCGTGGACCTCGGCCCAGTGTCGGCCAATTGGCGGACACCGCGATGTCGAGGTTTGGCCGGGCGCCGTTTTGGCTTCGGTTTGGTTTTGGACTTTTGGATTTTTCGTGTGTTAGTTCGCTCTCTTGTCGTCGTCGTTCTAAGTCGTTGCTTGGTTCACTTGACCGGTTTCATCCATGGCGGTTTAGGTGGCGATGTCGGTCAATGTTGAATCGATCTGGCGCGTTCAAATCCGATCGATCGGCGAAGCGGCTTGTATAACATGTAGCCTCGTTGATTAAATGCGCCTTGCTGACCCACTTCATGTGTTCATCAATTAAACGCGTCGGTTTGTCGAATGGGTTATTGGTTGTTAACCGCGTCACGAGTTTCGTTAGAATGCGATAAGCGATTTTTAGCCCTCTGAAATAGTTTATACTTGTAATCCTAGTTGGAGTAGCATTGGCGTGGCGTTGATTAGCGTCGATGCAATCCCGCGATCGAGTTATCCTAAGAATATTTTTGGAAATATTCTTGGGAACTCTCGGCGAATTAAGCGGTTTATACCGTGTTTACGATTGGGTAGGATTAAGCGACATGGGAGAATATTTAGAAAATTAAGTTTGCCGAGGCCATTGTTGATGATTTCGACCATTTGGAGGTTAAGCTCCAAAGTTTACGAGATTTTGAAGCGGCCAGAACGGACTCGAGATTCAAATCTGTGAGACCGGGTGCATCATTTGGAGGCTGTTGTGGCTGAAGCTTCATCTTCAGTGGGACATTTTGATCTTGTGTTCTTCTTTGAAGTGAGGATAGTAGAGCTGGCGGGAACTTCAAGCGGGAGAAGTCGATCATCACGAAGGCGGCGAAGGCTAACAAGGAAGAGACTCTTGCGGTGATGTCAGAAGTTTGAACTCTCGGCGAAGCTGGTTGACATCGAGAAAGAGCGGAGGCCCTTAATAGCGGCGAGGAGTCGCTTGGCTGACTTCAGCGAAACTTCAGCAAACTTTCGCGATAAAGTCAGAATTAAAACAATAAATTTGTTCCCATAAATTCGATGTTTAAGGATTTGTGATCTCAGCCTTTTCTTAATTAAATATGTCTCTTTTTCTCTTTTATGCTTTATTATGATTCTTTTATTTAATTGAAATAATTAACCATAATACTTATAGGATTTTTGGTAAACTCCGGCCTTCAGCGGTTTGATTAGCCTTTACCAACTACCGTTTGAGTTGGGCTAGCGTCGCGGATTATGCGGATCCGCTCCGCGTGGCGTTGTGCTAAAAGAATGAAACTCTTCTAGACTTGTTGCTATGATATTGAATACATAGGCTCGGTACTCTTTCGGGCAAAGAGATCGCGACAGCAGCGTGTGGCGTTGGCTTAATCCCTTCTTAGGCTTGGGATGAAATACCCGAATCGATCTCTAGTGTCTTCTTCAATGGAAAAAAGACTAAGCCGTGACAGCGTGTTGGCGTCGACTTCATCCTTCTTAGGTTTGGGATAAAATACCCGAATCGAACTCTGGTGTCTTCTTCAATCGGAAAAAGACTAAGCCGTGGCAGCGTGTTAAGCGTCGACTTTAGGTTATTGCGACCCCGACCCTCAGCGGGTTTG
Source organism: Asparagus setaceus (assembly GCA_012295165.1). Classification (NCBI taxonomy): domain Eukaryota; kingdom Viridiplantae; phylum Streptophyta; class Magnoliopsida; order Asparagales; family Asparagaceae; genus Asparagus; species Asparagus setaceus. The sequence continues at coordinate 83,876,524 of CM022703.1, forward strand.
ATAAGCCTTTACCAACTACCGTTTGAGTTGGGCTAGCGTCGCGATTATGCGGATCCGCTCGCCGCGTGGCGTTGTGCTAAAAGAATGAAACTCTTCTAGACTTGTTGCTATGATATTGAATACATAGGCTCGGTACTCTTTTACGGGCAGAGATCACCGCGACAGCGGCGTGTGGCGTTGGCTTAATCCTTCTTAGGCTTGGGATGAAATACCCGAATCGATCTCTAGTGTCTTCTTCAATGGGAAAAAGACTAAACCCGGCCCGGCGTGTTGGCGTCGACTTCATCCTTCTTAGGTTTGGGATAAAATACCCCGAGTCGAACTCACGGTGTCTTCTTCAATCGGAAAAAGACTAAACCCGGCGTGTTAAGCGTCGACTTTAGGATTATTAGCCACCCGACCCTCAGCGGGTTTGATAAGCCTTTACTCTGTTTGAGTTGGGCTAGCGTCGGAATTATCCAAATCCGTTCCGCGTGGCGTTGTGCTAAAAGAATAAAACTCTCTTAGACTTAATGCTATGATGTTGAATCGTGAAGCCGTCTTTTCACGGGAATAGACTGCGACAGCGTGTGGTAAGCGTTGGCTTTATCCCTTCTTAGGCCGGGATAAAATGCCCCAGTCGAACTCAGGTGTCTTCTTCAATCGGAGAAAGACTAAGCCGACAGGCGTGTAAAGCGTTGGCTTTATCCCTCTTAGGCTTAGGATAAAATGCCCCGAATCGAATACGGTGTCTTTTCAATGAAAAAGACTAAACGACAGCAGCGTGTGGCGTTGGCTTTATCCTTCTTAGGCTTGAGGATAAAATGCCCCGAATCGAACTACGGTGTCTTCTTCAATGGAGAAAAGACTAAACCGGCAGCGTGTAAGGTGTTGGCTTTATCCCTTCTTAGGCTTGGGATAAAAGGCCCGAGTCGAACTCGGGTGTCTTCTTCAATGGGAGAAAAGACTAAACGGCCTTGTGTGTGGTGTTAGCTTTACCCCTTCTTAGGCTTAGGATAAAATGCCCCAGTCGAACTTTGGTGTCTTCTTCAATGGGAGAAAAGACTAAACCGGCAGCAGCGTGTGGCGTTGGCTTTACCTTCTTAGGCAGGGATAAAATGCCCCAAGATGAATCTTGGTGTCTTCTTTGGGAGAATGGTGAACAGGATTAAGATTGATTGAGGTGGGAAAGGAAGAATGTATTCTATTTCAGAAGGTGGAGAGGAATGAGGATCTTGTCTCCTATCTCGGGTGAAGGATGAACAAGAGAGGAAGGTTTGTATCCTATCTCTTGTCGATGGGGAGGAAGGAGGATTTTGTCTCCTATCTCGGGTGAAGGATGAACAAGAGAGGAAGGTTTGTATCCTATCTCTTGCTCGATGGAGAGGAAGGAGGATCTTGTCTCCTATCTCAGAGTGAAGGATGAACAAGAGAGGAAGGTTTGTATCCTATCTCTTGTCGATGGAGAGGAAGTAGGATCTTGTCTCTATCTCCGGGTGAAGGATGAACAAGAGGAAGATTTTGTATCCTATCTCTTGTACGGAGGAAGAATGTATTCTATCTCCGGGTGAAATGTGAAAGAGGAAGAATGTGTTCTATTTCGAAGGTGGAGAGGAAGGAGGATCTTGTCTCTATCTCGGACGTTGGAAAGGAAGGATTTTATCACATTTCGGTGAAAAGACTAAAATGGGATCTCCATTTTGAGAATCTTGAAAGATGAAACTAAGAGTGGGATCTCCCCTTGAGAATCTAGAACAAGAGAGGAAGAATGTATTCTATCTCTTGCTTCAGAAGAAGGAAGAATGTATTCTATCTCGGGGAGAAAAGTGGGAAAGGAAGAATGTATTCTATTTCCCAATGGTGGAGAGGAAGGAGGATCTTGTCTCCTATCTCCGGGAAAGGGACGAACAAGAGAGGAAGGTTTTGTATCCTATCTCTTGCCGATGGAGAGGAAGAAGGATCTTGTCTCTATCTCGGCGAGGGCGAACAAGAGAGGAAGAATGTATTCTATCTCTTTTGCGGAGAAAGAAACTAGGCGGGGTCTCGCTCGAGAGTCTTAAAGAATCGGATAGCTTTCACTTTTATAGGATTGCTAACCAAAATTTGAATGTGGACCTCGTTAGGTGGAATGAATCGAGAGGGATTTTCTTGGTGGTCGGACCGGGGAAAATTTTTAGTGAGCCCCGTCAATAAATTTGATCGGTGAGAATTCGAAGGAAATTTATCTAGGGTTATCCTCAAAAAGCGAGTGAAATATACCACAGAACTTCAGTAACAATGGGTTATCACGAAAATACTAAGGGTAGTATTTCTTGAGGAACTTCCATTATCGGCATTAATGCGGTTAGCCATTACGGGTGATGGTGATATGCTCGTTTGAATGGTGATGCGAGCAGTCCCCATTGGGTTGAATTTACCTTTCTTTTTAGAGGTGAGGATTATCGGCCGTCGGCGGCGGGCGAGATCTCCCCTCCTTAAGGTTCTCTGTCGAACTTTCTTGTTGAAAGCCCTTGACATCCTAGCTTGATAGAACTCAATGCATTATTGAGCCTCGGGAACTTCTCATCTAACATCTCGAGCTCTTGAGGCGTTTACGATGTTGTTCTTGAGTCGTCATCTGTTGAAGGCGTCTGAAGTGGAATCGGATTTCTAAGGGCTTCACACAGTAAACTAGAGATGCGAGTTAGCTCGGTTGGCGTCGCGCGGTTGTCGCGATATGCCCGAAGTGCTTCTCAGAGTTTATCATCGGTCTGGCTTTTATTCTTCACAAGCCGATAAAATCTTGATAATCGTCTTGTTGAGCGCCTCGGCTAATCCATTTCTTCTTTGGATTATAGAACATCAGCGAGACATCTTATATCTTGAATTTTTAAAAACAGTAAAGGAATTGGCGATAAATTGGGGACCGTTGTCATGCATGATCCGTCTCGGGACAGCCGATGGAAGATGACATGGTGTTTGATAAATTGGCAACGATATTAGCCTTGACTTCTTTTAGCGGGATTGCTTGCCAGCGAATGTCGGTGTCGCTAGAATAAACCGATGTTTGGTAGCCGGGGAAAGATGGGACCTACGTCCATTCCTCATGTCTCGAATGGCGGGATGTGGCCGAAGGATCAGGTACTCACGGAGGCGATGCATATAATTCGTGAATTTGTACGCATGGCATCTCGCAGCGACGACATCGTTAACCATTGTTGGCCAAAAGTAGCCCATTCTCGATACGATCATAGAGTTTGGGACCGGTAGTGCGCTACATTCCCCTCGTGTGCTTCAGAAGAACCTCTTACGCCTCTTTGTTTGAAAGGCATCGGGTAAAAGACCGTCGTACCCGGCGATATAACATCCGGGTCTACGTAATGAAGTAGAAGAATCTTGGAGCTCTTAGCGGATTGACTCTCTTTCTTGGCGTCTTACGGCGATACCATGTAAAAGGCGTGTCGATGATAGGAAGCTAATCTCGGGGCTCCAATTTGGTTTGGGTTGCATGTACCTCTTTGTGTAGCTCCTTATCTTCTTGTACCTCATTGTATATTGTGCGAAGAGTTGAGTCTGGCCGTAACTAGTTGTTCGGTCTGGAAGGTTGTGCTAGTGACACATTCTTGGCTGCCGGTGCATCGCATAAAGCGTTATGAAGGCAGCGGGATATATTCAATGAAGAACTCTTCAAACAAATTACGCCATCTCAGCGGCTACGATGATAGGGGACGGTCGAGGTTCCTAACCGTAGTCACCGGACTGCTTAACTATCAATTGTGAATCGCCGTATGCTTGAGATATTGACCCCGGCTCCTTGGCGAAACTAAGTCAATAAGTAGCGCGTGTGATTGGCCATATTATTAGAGCCGAGGTTGGTGGCGAATAAACGGGGCATGACATGATTCCGGAAACTAAGACAACTGACTCGGTGGAAATCTTAGAACATCAGGGGCACTTGCCATGTTGGTAGCTCGAAAGCTCGTCAAGTACCGCCATATTTATTGAGTGCGATGTAGTGTTGACCGTGGACTTCATCAGGAAGATCATCATATAGCTCATTGCGTCCGTTGTGTTTGTAGCGATAGCAAATTACTTGTTCTTTGACCGACTTACATTGTTTGAAGTGCAAGTCATATTGGGACAAAAGTAAGGCCCATTTAAGGCAGCCAACTCATTGAGGCGGTGGGTCATAAATATTAGGACGGATTCGTTAAGCGATAACATAAATTGTCGTCCAACTAAATAGTCGCATTTTACGGATCGCGAACATTAATGCAAACCGCTTCTCGACCATTGGATATCGAGACTTCGGTAGCGCTAATGTTAAACTCGGGTAGTACTGTACTGTTGCGTGGCTTCTTGTCGTTGTCTGCTAGCGAGTAAAGCACTTAGCGAGTGATCTGTTGCTGGCGTAGATCGAGAAATGGTTTTCGAGGCAGCGGTGCAACAAGAGCGGGAGGTTTAGCAAGATCACGATTTGATCTCTTCAAGCGCTTTTCGGCGGCGTCGTCCCGAATAAGCGACCACGCCCTTCTTGTTCAACTTAGAAAATGGTTGGCATTTCCCGATAGGTTTGATATGAGCGAGTGGGATGTCATGTCGCCCTTGTAACCAGAGTTCCCTCAAATTTCTTGGGGTTGTAAGTCTTGGATCGCTTTCACTTTATCGGGATCGACATGGATTCCTTTGTCGGTGGCAATAGGCCAGAACTTGTCCTTTGGACATCGAGGAATGATTTGGCGGTTCATCTTTAGGCGATGGTCGCATGAGCTCGAATACCGATGCGAGATCTTTGATATGTTCTCCTTTATCCGCGGCTTTTCCGCGACTAAGTAGTCGGCGTAGCGATGGCCGTTTTCGGGGTGATCTTGGAAAATCTTAGTCATCGCTTCGGCTGATATGTGGCGGCATTTTGAGACGAGCGGCATGGCCGGTGCAATATATTCGATAAATTGAACGGCATTGTGTTTATCATCGGGGTGCATTTTGATCGATTGGCAGAAACCATCCATGAATGACATTCTTTCAAATCCGCGCGTATTGTCAACTATGACATCCGTGATGGGAAGAAAGTCATCTTTTGGGCAAGCGGCGTTGGTCTCGTAGTGACCACAGTCCTAATCGAACCATTCTTCTTCATGGCCAGGGACTATATTAGCCACCCAATCCGGATGTTGAATTTCCTCGATGAATCCGATTCTATGAGTTTCTTCGCCGTCTCGATTGCACGTAAGATTTGTGGCCGAAACGTCTTTCGATTGGCAGCCGGGTTTGACATCCACTTTGATGTTGAGGTGATGAGTCGCCGCATTAGGGTCAGTCTGGCATGTCCTCGTAGCTCGGGCAAACCGTTGATATACTCCTGATTAGGGTGTCGGCTCTTCCTTCTCTTGAGGAAGACTATTGCGATGTTTATGAGCTTAGGATTCTCTTAGTCACCCATATTAACTTTGGACTACCTCATCCTTAGTGGGGGTTCTCTTTGTTGAATCTATCCCCAATGCTCTTTGAGTTGATGGATCCATGGGTCTTCCCATGTTGGCATATCCTCATCATCCTCAATAGTAGCGGGGTCGACCAGTAGCCATATTCGACATCAAAACCTTGAAGCTTCTCAGAGGTGGTGTCCGAGAATCTAGCGAAGAATCGAGATGAATGTCGTCTCTCTCATCGGGTGGATTATTATCAATCGGCCATGAGTATTCATCTTCGAGGAGGATTAGTATCGACCCTCTTCTAAATGCATAGTAATTTTTACTTTCCTCTTGGGACATATGCGCTTTAGGAGGATTCGAGGACCTGCGTCGAAACATAGACCATCCCCTCGTGTTAAGTCATACCCCTTTTCATGATATCCGGTGTTTGGACTATATCAGATGTGTGGAGGATAGGCCATCGTCATCTTCATCTTCTTGAAGAAGCGATTCGGCGTTGAGCGGCATCTCCTTTTCGCAAACCAAGTCTTTTCACTACTTGATCTTAGTGGGATGGCGAGTGTTGTCCCCAAGAGTCCGGCTGGTTTTGTGCAAAGCAAGATGGCCAGAGTTGGTAGGTACAACTCAGTTGTATAAACTTTGTCATTACATCATTCAAAGACGAAGGGTACTCTAAATCGTCATTTATTGATTTATCAGCAATTTGCCAATTATAATGTTCATCTGACGATTCTTCATCGTCAAGATTGATTACAATGGGTACAATGTTATTTAAAACAAAACCACCACTATAATCAAGCCCGGCCGGTATCGGCTTCTTCAGGTTGTCCGTGCCTTGGGCGATGATTGATTTGGACTCATTCGTAGAGGAGAATCGGTGAAATAATTCTCCATCCCCTTAAGCATTTGTTTGTCGCGACCACCGTCTTAACTTCATTATTAGATGTCTACATATTTTGAACAGCGATGAAAAGTGGAGGGACTATAGCGTTCTTGTGGATCCAAGGCCGACCTAACAATAGGTTATAGGAAGTCTGCATCGATCACATAGCAAGTGACTTGGACTTCAAGTCTCCCATCGGCACTTAATCGGATTTTACCAAGTGGTAGGGTCCCAGTGGTGTTATCAAGTAAATCATTATGCTGTGGATGCCTTTGGCGAGGTTGTACATTAATCAGGGGGCATGATACTCCTGGCGGAACCGGATCAACTTGGATCGGTTGACTGGAGATATACCTGTGAAGTACGGTGGTCTATCATGCTTTGAATTTTTGTCTGCATATCCTCCTTAGTAAAGCGTCTGAGGGGAAAGTGCTTCGGTTGCCAAATTACCTTTGTTGTAGATTCTTCGGTCATTTAATCGGCGAGAATACTTGAATCGGCAAGAGCCTCTTTAAAGCTTCGAGTCTCTTTTGACAATCGAACCTTCGTGAGAGTTATTCTAGCTGGGATGTTTGCCATTGGGCCATGACATCGGCGATATGGAGAGTTTGATGTTCGGTCTATCCCTCTGTCGGCGATTGAATCGGGGCTGCTTTGGGAGTTGTACTTCTGGGCTTGTGGTTCTTCTCCTTTTGCCATTATTTTCTCTTTGGTAGCGTCTGGCTGTTGTACCTTCTGCTTTCTTGAGGTGGCGGCTACCCGGTTCGATAAGCGTTTTCGCATTGGTTGGAATCTCGGATACTTGTAGTTGTATTAGTGCCCACTCCTTGTGACAAAGACTTCATGCTCTTCTTAGAAAGTGGAAGGTCACCACTTCTTCATCGTCCTTCTCGAGTGCTTGAAGCGGCTGGCATAGTTGCCTTTTCCTTGGACTTCTTTTGGCGAAGGCGGTCGATTGTCTTCCGGCAAGTCGGGGTGGACCAAAGGATTTCCCGTTTGCCGTCGTGTGATGCGAGTCCCTTCTCCGTTGCGTGAGGATCCTCATTCACCATCTTCATTCCTACCTTCTGGCGGCGTCGGCTGAAACCATCAAAGGCGATCCGAAGCTTATAGAGATTGCATTTGCTCCCACCTTCTTCTCTTTAGAAGGTTTTGGAGTGATGACTCCACATCGATCAAGGTTTGAATCTTGTCCACGAGATGATATGAGAATTTTGTAGGATGATGTACATACGTGATAAGCCGCGATTACTTAGGATCCGTAACCTTCTTTGCCTTCTCTTGGTTTACAATTGGGGGCAAGCGAATCTTATTGTTCTCGAGGTATTTGAAAATGCGGAACCTCCTCATCTTTGAGCGAGTAAGTCTTGGGAACCTCGAACCCGAAGGTTTACGATTAAGGTTTCTTGGCACCATTGAGGTGCGATTCTTTGCGGTGCCGCGGCTATTCTGCTGGCTGTTGTGGTTGCGGTTCGAAGGTTTGATTGGCGTCTGACTTTCGGCACCTTACCTCTGCGGCGTGGCACAAAATTACGTTTATTACGTGTTTGTTGCGGTACGGCCTCTTTACTTTCTTCCTTTTGAGGAACCTTTCACTTGCTCTCCACGAACCTTCAAGTCCTTCCACGTTATAGGCGGTCGCTGTCCCCATTGCCGAGCGTCTATCGACAAATTCTGTGGCAGTGCGGAGGATGAACTCCTCATTCTGGGATCCGGCGGTTCATTGCCTTGTTACGAATCGTTTGACAAAGATATCCACGGTTTCTCCATTCTTACGCTTTTAGGTGGTAATGTTCCAATGGATACCTCGATATCGTCATCAAAGAAGTTGGAGAAATAAGGACTCCATATCGTCCCGATATTGATGCTCCCCTGTTTAAGGCGGTCCAATCGAAGGCTGACTCCACGAAGGGTGCCGCGAATCGGGGGCTCATTGCGAGAAATAACCCGAGGTGCGACTTGAAGTAAATCAAGTCTTTGCGTCGGGGAACCCTACCGATCAAGCGGTGTAAAGTTTATTAAGTTAAACTTTGAAGGGTATGGGATTGATTCTCACTCCCTTGGGTATGGGCAAGGGATACCGTCTTCTTCACCTCTTGGCGGAAATCAGCGAGTTGATTTTGCTCGAGGTCTTTAATCTTCGTTCTCATGAGCAACAGCGGCGTCAGCGTGGTTCCGCGGGGTTATCATCTTCTTATGCTTCCTCGATCGAGTCATTGTCATCTTGATCGACATCGATCTTGTGACTTGATTCACCTCGATGCTTTGTCAAGGCTTGGATCATTGGTCATGCATTTCTCTCATCGATGCATGGCCAACTCCATCTCTAACGAAGTTTTCCGTTGCTTATTCAGCGCTTAGTCTAGCATTTTAGCCACTTGATGCAGCGATCATAAGCATTTCTTGGGGCTCCTTCACTAGATCTGATGTGATCGAGGCGATTGCGGAGACAATATCCGATGTATCATCCTCTGCGGGTATCCTTTGAAGTTTGTCGTATCACGGACCGTCGGATAGTCGGACCATAAGCGAGTTAACGTTGTGATCGTAGGGAATAGCCCATGGCAACGGTTCTTTGCGATCATATTATTAGTGACCTCGGCAATTCATCCTCTCGGGATGCCATCCTTAGCGAATGGCCTTGACCTAGGTCTTGGCGTGTTGGTGCTAAGTCTCACGGAAGGCCAGAGACTCTTTAAATTCCTTGACAACAATTACACTCAGAAACCTTGTTTTGATAAGCTTGGAGCATAAGCATGGCGGGGCGGCAGGGGAGCCGAGATTTCTTTGTGCTCGGTGCGGTAGTATAACTTCGTCGGCATGAGTCGCGAGACAATCTTCCAGTATAATGCGACCGATCTCGGGTATAACGCTCTCATCGTCGGATGAAAGCGTCTCGATCGAGGGCCGAATTGTTTATTAAGCTGCAGTAACCCGCCTTGACTTTTGTCGGTGTGAGGGTGAAGTTACGGCGGACTCTCGGACCGACTTTTAGTCCGGTATGCAAAGCCGTAGGAATCTTCTTGTCTTTGTGGGTGCGACCCTATAGAAGTGACCAGCGATTCTTTTAGCGGACCAGGCGATCCTTGATGGTAAGCACAGTCATGGCGAGTTGGCTTCGCCCGGAAGTTTGGAGTGAGCGGGAGGTAACTGGCGTCACTTTGAAGATGCTCACAATCTTTGATTTGAGCAGGGCGAGTTGGCTTCTTTGGAGCTTGGATGCTAAGTTAAAACCGGTGAAGTGAATGTCGGCGGACTTGGGCTTCAAACTAGCAGACTTGTTGGCGACTTCTTAGCGTCTCCTTCTTTAACTTCATGGGCTTGTTGCACAAAGCCCTTGCTTGTCGCGAGGCGCGTTCCGGATATGCTCTGAAGGTGGAGCGGTTCCGTTTGACTCGGACCCATTCATTTGTCGCGGCTTATAGAATTAGGCTCACGATCTCGAACTTTAGTCTACGAGTTAACACGGATCTTAGATGGCTTCATAGCGAACCCCATCCATTGATTCTCTTGCACAGGCGAATTGTTTTGCAGGCGGCGTCGCCTCGGCGGGCTCTCTTGGAGAGTCATGGCGCCATTGGCGGAATCGACCCCTTGCAAAGATAAGGGTTGAAAATTTGGCGCTTTAGGCGTGGATTGGCGGTGGTGGTGGATTTTCAGCCTCCGCATCACGGAGCGATGGGTCTTCCTTGCGGCGGAGACCATCTTGGACTTCGGAGGCGGATGCGGGCGAGGAAGAGAGGTACTCCATTACTTCTTTTGGTCGAACTTCGAACTTCGACCTCTTCTATCACAGGGATCAGATCGGCGGTTCGCATTTCTGGCGGCTCGCCGTTGAAGCCGTTGGCTCCCATGTGGTTCGCCCGGCTTGTTGGCGGTAAAAGTTGGTTTGTTATTCATTGCTCGTTTGAACTTCGTTTACGGCCGTTGGCCTACAACAAAATTCAAACAAAAGAAATGCCTTTTATTTGGTACAATGAAAGCGAAAATTACAACTTCTTCCTTTTGTGAACAAACCGAGGATCTCTATTTCACGGGATCACCGGCTTGCGTGGAGTTCTTTGCGTGGGGGACTTTTGTTCGTCCGTGGACCACAGCGCAATTGGATCGGATGGAGCAGGGTTGGAACTTCTGAGGCGTGAGGGGCTCGTTTCCGAAGGAAGCGGCGCTGAGGATCACACTCCGCGAAGGAGAGGATGGCCGGGGATCCCTCACGAAGGAGAGGATGCGCCGGGCGGGTGAGATCTACTAGGAGAAATCCGCGCTGATACGTAGCCGACCGAGTTAAACACCTCGCGATTTGTAGATCGGCGTGCTTTCGCGGTGCTTTCGGGGCTGTCGCGTCGGCGGCTCGTGGATCTCGAGGGCTCTCTCAGAATATCCGAAAATCCAATCAAAATCCAACCCTTGGCGAGCACCCACGGACTATTTATAGGAAAACAAGAGGGGGCTTCTTGGCGGCCGGACACCATTGGTGTCACGGGCCTGGCGGACACAGCGGTGTTGGGGTTTTGGCCGGCGCCGTTTGGCTCGGTTTGGTTTATTTTCCGGACTTTTCCGCGGCGTTTGTTCGATCTTGTCATTGTCGTTCTAAGTCCGTGCTTGATTCATTTGATTGGTTTCAACTTCGCCAGGTTTAAGTGGCGATCGGTCGATGTTTGATCTTGGTCCGTTGGCGTTCAAATCCGGTCGTTGGCTTTGGAACCAAGTTGGCCAAGTTGGCGAGGTGGAAACAAGCGAGGTTCGCTAAGATATGAGGTTCGCCAAGTGCACCGAGGTTATTGAATGAACGAGGTTAAGAACGAACGGTTTGCCAAAAGTGCAAGGTTCGCGAGAGGCGAGGTTAAGCCAAACTAAAGCGAGGTTAGCCAAAGTCGAGGTTCGCCGAGAAGACGAGGTTGTCCCGAGTGCCGAGGCTCGCCAAATGAACGAGGCTTCATGGCGAACACAAGGTTCACCAAAGTCCGAGGTTAAGCTAGAAGGCGAGGTTAAGCCAAGCGAACCGAGGCTGCCAAAGTGTGAAGTTAGCCCGAGGAGGCGAGGTTCGTTAGAATTAACCGAGGCTCGCCAAACGAACACGAGGCTTGCCGAACGAAGACGAGGTTCGTCAAAAGTGCGAGGTACCTCGGCCAAGTTGGCCATGGTGCGTCGTTTTGCATCATTTTCTCAGTCTTCCGGGCTTAGTTTTCTCCTGGTGATGTCGCCGTTGTATTTGAGTTCGTATCCGATCAACTTTCAGAGCTCAAACGGCTCGTTTGCCTTTGACGGATTAAGCGGAGTTGATTCCGTCTCGTCGGCGTTTGAGTTTAGTCAACTCGCCTCGTCGAGCCGTCGCGGGTTTCCTCCACGACCGCGTCGTTTGGTATTTCGCATCGCGCCTTGACTTCGTTTCATGCGTTCGTCGACTCGCTTTATATGTTTTGCGGCGTAATCACTCGCCAACGTTTTCGAGTCGCGTTATCGGACGGATCGTCGGTTGTCAACCCACCGTCACAAGTCTTACTCGGGTACTGACAAGTAATTTTTTATGCCTACAAGCCCGTTTCCAATCTCAAAGGTCAAATCCCGATTATCTTAGGTAGACCGTTCTTAGCAGCCTCAAACGCTTTGATCAATTGTAGAACTGGTCAAATGAAGTTATCTTTTGGGAATATGACTGCTGATCTTAACATTTTCAGCTTAGGAAAATAACCCAGTAATCCATCTGATCAACCCATAGAGGTGAACTTCATTCAGGGAATTTCTAGTGAGTAACAAGAGGGAGAGTGTGAGTCAGATCTCTGTTTTTCTGACTTAGTCTTGGAGGAGACTTTCGATAGTGAAATTATGATAGATCTGCTGATTGATCATGTTTCTGTAATTGGCTGGCAACGTGAACCCTTGGATATAGAGCCTCGAACCTAACTTCCCCCATCCATTGAGGAACCCCTAAGTTAGAGCTCAAACCTTTACTCGAAAATCTTGAGTATGCCTACTTAGGAGAAAATGAGAGTCTACCAGTCATCATTTCTTGATTTAACACCAGTCAAAGGAAGCCCTCTTAGCTGTTTTAAGAGAATAGGAAGCTATTGGATGGACCATGGTTGATATCAAAGGGATTAGTCCAACAATTGTGCAACAGAATACATTTGATAGGCGCCAAAACTACTAGAGATCCTCAAGCGTAGGTTAAACCCATTAATGAAAGAGATGTTAGGAAAGACATTCTAAAATATCTTGACCATGGGATCATTTATCCCATTTCGATAGTTCTTGGGTAAGTCCGGTCCAAGTAGTTCGAAAAATTTGGGATCATAGTGATCCAAAGCGATGTTGATGAGTTGATTCCAACTTCGAATCCAAAGCGGATGGCGAGTGCGTATAGACTATAGAAAACTCAATTTGGCTACGGAAAGATCACTTCCCCTTAGTTCATTGATCAAATGTTAGAGCGTTTAGGCAGTCCGCGAATTCTATTGTTTCTTGGATGGATATTCAGGGATACAATCGATTCCCATTGCCTCGGAAGATCAGGGAAAACCACCTTTACATGCCCATATAGAACCTTTGCTTATCGACACATGCCTTTTGGGCTATATAGCATACGTTCCAGCGGTGTATGATTGGTATTTTCTCCGACATGGT
>CM022703.1:83889523-83921870 GCA_012295165.1 Asparagus setaceus
ATCATCATCTCAGCGTCTTATAGACTCTTGTTGTGCAAAAATAAGAGTTTGTTGCTCTTGATCTTCTTTGCCATTTCCTCTTCTTTGTCGGCCAATGAGGACAGGCACGATCATAGAAATCGGTATTTGCGGTTGAGGCGTGGCAATCTTGGGAGTTCTCAAATTCTTTAGAGTACCCCGGCCAAATGGCTATAGTCAAAGCGGGATTGCGCTCGATGCGAAGATGGGTGCCGATGAAGCCTGACTATTGACTAATCGCCTCGTAACCACAGGGAATACTTTCGGGGATTGGACGGTTGGTACTGTTGGGGTCTTGCCCCGCTTCTCAACCATGTTAATAGTAAGCCCGGGAATGACCACAGCGGGCAGCTTGTTTCTTATGGCGAAACGCGCCGTCTAGTTAATGAATTCGACTAATGCGGCCATCTGAAAGGTTGATGTGTCGATGAACATTGGGCACACATCGTAGATATGAGTTTCTCCACGGTACAATGAGATTGCATTTGATTGGCATCAGCTTGCGAGTGAGGTATTCATGGAGTCGAAGTGGGAATACCCCGTTGATTACAAACCGAGCTTGGCTCGGTGAGACTCTCTAGATAGAGGTTGGCGAGCTTGCGGTATCTTCTCATTTGGTTTTGTGTGAAGCTTATGGCAAGGTTATTTGTTTGAGCGAGTTCATCTGGTTTAGAATGGACCTTATCTTTGTTGGGTAGGTTTAAAATGGCGAGGTTAGGTCATTACGGCGCTTCCCTCGGCCGAGATTAGATCACTGGGGCGAACCGTCTTGCTCGATGACACCCCATGTCGAGGAGTTCATGATGAGCGAGGTTCATCATTTTGGCGCTGCTATGGCGAGGTTAGTCAGGCGATGTTAGATGCAGTTTTATGGAATCTCATGTTGTTGTTGGTGAAATTAGCCACTCGAGCCAAGCTCATCTCTTTTCACGGGACCTCACATTGTTGGCGAGGTTAAGCCACTTGGGCCGAGGCTTCGTCGTGTTTCAGCGGACCGATGTTGTTATCGAGGTTAGCCACTTGGGCAGGCTCATCCTTTTGGAGGGACCTCCGTCGTGGCGAGGTTAAGCCATGTGGGCGAGTTAGTGTAGGGTCGAAAAGTTTATTGATTGAATGAATGGGTTTACAATCAAATTCTCGATTATAGAGGAAGAAGATTGATTTGACTTCTCTTTTAAGGTGGGTTCTTGGTAGCGATAGGATGCTTCCCTCGATGCTCACGTCGAGATTGCTTCCGTTGGCGATCGAGAACAAGGCTGAGATGATCTTGAGTTTGCTGATGAAGAGCTTGATCTCTCTCCTCGTGCTCAAATGTTGAATTTTCCAAAAGTTCAAAAGCCTCCAGCCTAATGGCTACTCACCGCCATTTATAGGGCTTTTAGCATGTAACTGGCATGCAAAAATCGTGGAAACATGGGTTAGTGGGCATAGCGATGCCCACCGCTTAACCCAGCGTGGTTATTCCGGCTTCGTGGCCTTTGGGTTATTTCGGGCGACCGTTAGATGGCGAGCTTAGCTCTTCATTGGCCAGCTGAACCTTGATTGAATGGCGAAGTTTTCTACTTAGGCAAACCGGTTGGATACGAGACCCATTTGCTTGGCGAACCTCAGGTGAATGTCGAGGTTCCTTTGCGTGGCGAACCTCGGTTGAGCGTCGAGGTTCAACTGGCTGTGCGCGAACCTCGGTTGAGCGTCGAGTTCGCTGCGTAAAGCGAACCTCGGTTGAAAGTCGAGGTTCGCTGCGTAAAGCGAACCTCGGTGAGCGTCGAGTTCACTGCTGTGTAAGCGAACCTCGGTTGAGCGTCGAGGATCGCTGTAAGCGAACCTCGGTTGAGCGTCGAGGTTGATCGTAAGCGAACCTCGGTCAAAGTGGAAATCAGCTGTTGTGGGCGAACCGTCGGACCAGCATTATAGCGAGAGCCGTCCGGATCAACGGTATGCGAACCACCGATGGAATGAAGAGCCGCTTCTTGGCGAATCTCGTCTGAATGAAGAGCCATTTGCTTGGCGAACCTCGTCTGAATGAGAGACTTTTTGCTTGGCGAACCTCGATGCGAATGGAGCTTCTGCTTGGCGAACCTGTTGAATGGAAAGTTTAAGCTACTTGGCGAACCTCCTCTGAATGAAGAGCTTATGGCGAACCTCGGCGAAAGGAGAGTTTAAGCTACACCGAGCATCTCGGTTGAGTCAAAGCCCCATTTGCCGAACCTTGTCGAATGAAGGGCTTATTTGCTGGCGAACCTCGTCTGAAGGAGTTTAGCTACTTGAAGCGAATCTTGGTTGAATGTCGAGCCTGTTGCCATGGCGAACCTCCTCTTTTAATGTGGAGCCTCGCGGCTTTGTGAACTTCCTCATATGCTCTGAAGAGCAGTGCGTAACTTTCAAACCGTACCGTATGCCGAGTGAGCGAATTATATATGAAAATTAACTATCTCGGCAATGAGGCCAGACCCAACAAACCAACCCAAAGGGTTCAGTTTGCTCGATCATTTGTCCAATTCCTTCGGTTTGAGAGACTCGGCACTTTTGTCTATTTTATAAAGTCAAGCATTGGTGAACTTAACCTTTAGGGCTGACTTCGACTTCGGATGGACTCTTAAGCTCTTTTGCTTTCGTTAGAGTTGTTGTTGTAGGGATTAAGGCAATTTTTATTGTCTACAAAACCCCTACAAAGTTTTGGACTTTGAATGTGGTTGAATGGAGTGCGGAACACTTTGGATGTAAGATAGTAGCCGTCTTGAGCGAACTTCGGTAAAGTTGAATTCTTCACTGCAACTAATGATAAGCTCTACTAGGATTTTAGCAAACCCCGACTATCAGCGGACTTGATGTGCCTTTACTGATTACCGTTTGAATCGGGCTAGCATCAGTTGTCTGGAGTCCGTCACACATGTAGCGTTGTGCTAAGAGAATGAACTCTCTTAGACTTTGTGCTATGATATTGAATCGTAGACTTGATCAATTATCGAGAATTGACTACGGCGTATGTGTTAGATCGCGGACTTATCTACGGGTAAGGGGCGGAGATAATCCATGCATGAAGGCATAGTTTAGGTGTCATTAGGTAATGACATCTATGCTCTGATATTGAATCGTAGACTTGATCAATTATCAGGGAATTGACTACGGCGTGTGTTAGACAGCGACTTATTCTGATTTAAGGGCGGGAATAATACCTACGCATAAATAGGCGTAGATTTAGGTGTCATTAGGTAATGGCGACTACGATATTGAATCGTAGACTTGATCAATTATCACGGAATTGATTACGTGGTGTGTTGAGGCGTGACTTATTCACGATTTAAGGATAGGAATAGCACCTACTAATAAATAGAGTAGATTTAGGTGTCATTAGGTAATGACTCACGATGTGAATCGTAGACTTGATCAATTATCATGGGAATTGATTACCCGGTGTGTTAGGCGCGACTTATTCTTGATTTAGGGCGGGAATAACACCTACTACGCATAAATAGTAGATTTAGGTGTCATTAGGTAATGGCGGCTACGATGTGAATCGTAGACTTGATCAATTATCCGCGGGGTTGATTGCGGTGTGTGTTAGGCGGACTTATTCTGATTTAAAGGCGGGAATAACACCTACGCATAAATAGGCGTTGATTTATGAATCATTAAGTTCGATGTGGGGCTATGCATTGAATACATAGACCGTTTGTTATTTTGTTGTCTTCTCTTAGGGCAAAAGCGAACCCGAATAGTGGCACATCGCATGGTAGGCCACTACTCATCGATATATAGAAGGCTTGGAAAGGATCGAGGCCGTTCGGGGACATTTGAGTATGGCGGTCCGGACGGCGTCATTTGCGGGAATAGCGGTCGCGGACTATCGAGAGTGAATGTTGACATGGCATTATGTGGACCCACCATCCTATTGGCGAAGTTGGAGAATTTGTTAAGTATTTATTGCCGACAAGAATTTGTTGCGTCGGGGCAACTTTGAAGACCCACCATCCTATTGTGAAGGTGGAGGGAATTTGTCGAGGTGTAATGTTAGCGTGGCGGTGGGAGTGGTCTTGTCATGGGAAGGATTGAAGGAGATCTGGAGGAACTATTGAGAGGTGATTGTTAACATGATAGTTTAGGGAACCCGCCATCTGTTGAGGAGGGATTTGGAGGGAACTATTGAGGTGATTGTTAACATGATAGCTTAGTGGGGTTTGAAAGAAGACTACGGGTAGTACTTCTTCAAAATTTGCCATCGGATCTGGTCCTCGGCGATTGGCATATAAGCATCAACGATCATCTTTGGTAGATGGTAGCCAGAGTCTTGCGATCGATCCCATAGCTTGGTTCGCGTCAGCTCGCCGGAGCGCCATCGAGGGCTTACTTTCGAAAAGAGTTTTGATGAGGGCGGTCGCCACCACTAAGGTGTCTTGGTGCTCACCTCCTCGAAATTCAAATAGCTCTTCAACCTCCATGCGGCAGGCAGCTCTCGACTTGTTCTCCTTGGCGGTTAAGTCTTTCCACGGCGAGCTCTGGCGGTGCCATATTAGACAAAATGTTGATGGAGAGATTATTAGGCACATCTCGATGAGAGTGGCCTCGAAATCGATCCGCGGGCATCGTGTCGGTTCACGAATCTCTTGACAAAATTCGCTCCGATTCTTTCTTCCTCGCTTCGGCTAGCGGGGTTGCCATAGATACTCTGTGTCATCGTCGAAGAATCGGCCATGAAGAGCCTTTCCATGTCCTTCCGACAAGTGATGGACCCGAGGTTCCAATCTGCGAAACCATTTAAAAGCAACCCCGTAAGTGCTAATGAACAACGAGTCATAGCGGGATCATTTTCCATTATGTGTCCGTTTAGCATGGAAGTAGTAAATGTGTTGGGTAGGAGAACCCTTGCCATTGAGCTGCGGGGAGGTCAGTGGCTCGAACTTTTGCGGTAGGAGGCCGTATCTATTCAATTGGATATGGTCTAACCACCCTAGCTTGTTCATGCTCTTACGGAGCTTCAAAGGCGTTGTGTTGACTTTGGAGCTCGTCAAGTCTTAGTCTCTTGGATTATGGCCCATGAATGGCGCTCACGTAGATGACTTCGGATGAGGAATCAAAAGATGTCGAGGAGTAGGCATCCGCTCTTTGTGCTTTGAGGATTTCCGCCAAAGTCCGAATCTTCCTTTTTCTCCTTCTTCTTCTTGCTTTCGGGCTGCTCCATCATCATCTCGAAGTCTTATAGACTCTTGTTGTGCAAAATAAGAGTTTGTTGCTCTTCGATCTTCTTTGCCATTTCCTCTTCTTTGTCGACCATGAGGACGGCGATCGCAATCGATTTGAAGGTTGAGGCGTGGCAATGGGAGTTCTCAAATTCTTGAGAGGTACCCCACCAATTGGCTATAGTCAAGCGGGATTGCGCTCGATGCACGAATGGATGCTTGATAGAGCGCCTTGACTATTGACTAATACCGTAACCACAGGGAATACTTTCGAGTCGGAGCAGTTCGGGGCTGTTGGGGTCTTGCCTTCTCCCAACCATGTTAATAGTCACCGAGAAATGACCACAGCGGTAGCTTGTTTCTTATGTGCGAAACGCCTTCTAGTGTAGGGTCGACTAATCGCTCAAATCTGAAGGTTGATGTCGATGAGACATTGGAGCGCGCGCATGAATATGAGTTTCTCCGGGTAATGAGATTGCATTTGATTGGCATCAGCTTGCGAGTGAGGTATTCCGCGAATCGAAGTGGGAATACCCCGGTTGATTACGAGCTTCGATCGGTGAGACTCTCTAGATAGAGGTTGGCGAGCTTGGCGAGGCTATCTTCTCATTTGGTTTGGCCAGAAGCTTATGGCGAGGTTATTTGTTTGAGCGAGTTCATCGGTTTTAGAATGGACCTTATCTTTGTTGGGTAGGTTCAAAATGGCGAGGTTCGTCATTACGGCGCTTCTGACGAGATTAGATCAGCGAGCCGTCTTGCTCGATGACACCCGTGTCGAGGTTCATGATGGCGAGGTTCATCATTTTGGCGCTTGCTATGGCGAGGTTAGATGGGCGATGTTAGATGCGGTTTTGATGGAATCTCATGTTGTTGGCGAAATTAGCCACTCAGGGCCAGCTCATCTCTTTTCCACGGGGACCTCACATTGTTGGCGAGGTTAAGCCACTTAGGCGAGCTTCGTCATGTTTCAGCGGACCGTGTTGTTGTCGAGGTTAAGCCACTTGGGCGAGGCTCATCCCTTTTGGAGGGGCTTGTGGCGTTGAAAAATGCTTACAAGGTCCGAAACCAACTTCGTGTGAGAGTCGGCGAATGGCGACCCATCGAATAATCTGGGCGTCAAGCGGTTGAAAGCGAACCGGCGGCAAACTCACAAGCGTCTAAGCCACGGCAAGCGGACAGGCGGATGTCAGTTCAGGACCGTTGAGCGGAGCAGAACAAAATTAGTTCGAATTATCTGTGAGCGGAACAAGCACGAGAACAAAAGCCGGGAAAAGCGGCAAGAGCGGTAGCGAAAACAACGTGACACCTCGGCCAGAGTGGCCAAGGGTGGCTTGGCCGCTTTGGTAGAACCACCTCGACAACAGGCAGGGTGCCTCCGGCAAATGGTAGGAGGCTGCGAGCCACTTTGGTAGAGCCACCTCGGCCCGATTGGTAGGGTGCCTCGACGATGGTAGGAGGCTCGACTACTTTGGTCGAGCCACCTCGGCGACAGTAGGAGTACCGGCAAGTGGCAGAGGTGGCTCGACAAGTGGTGCGGCCTGACCCCTTGTCAATTGTATAAATGGGGGGTCTTCTCGTAGGTTTTTTAGAGGTTGGATTCTGGGATTTTTGAAAATCTGGGACTTACGAAAATTCTTGAGATCTCGAGCAATCGTATGCGATTCGAGCAGCGAGCACAAGTTTAGTCGACGTCGGATCTGCAAGCTAAAGGTAATTGGTCGAATTGAACTCTGGATACCCTCTAGGTTAAGCTTCGTCTTAATCGGGGATAGGGCTGTGATTTCTCCTAGTAGATCTCACCCGAGGCGATCCTCTCGCCGTGAGTGTGATCCCCTCGACCGTTTCCTTCGTGAAGCGAGCCCCTCTACATCTGTGGTTAGGGCAGGGTCTCTACGGATGGGATTAGCGGTGGTCCACACGGACACAAAGTCCCGACACGGCAAAAGAACCCATAGCGAGGACCTCGATATACTTGAGATCCTCGTGTTTGTTCAAAAGGATAAAAGTTGTAATCTCTTTGATTTTTCATTTATGCGCCTTAAAATAAAAGGCAATTTCTTTTGAATTTTAGTTGTAGGCCAAAGAAGGCATGTGCGAATTCAAATCAATGACAATCATACCGACTTTTACGCGAACAATTTGGCGACCACGATGGGAATAGCGGTCTCAAGTCGAGATCGATCGTGTAAATAGCAGCGGATCGGATCACAGTGAAGAAGAAGTCAAAGGCCTCGGGCGGATAGGAAAAAAATTTTCGAGTGCCGGACCATAAAGGGGCGCTGCCCCTTGACCCCGCCCGCTAACGGCTGGCGGGACCGTCGAAAACTACTGCCTAGGGTGTAATAATGCGCTCAGTGAAGTCAGCGAATCCAAGTTGATCCGGGTTCATTTGTAGTATCATACTCGTCCTCGTCGGATCATCCTCCCCACAAATCGAGAAGGATCTCGCTCCAAGAAAGATCCGTTGATCCTCGACTCCGGAACCTCAAGGCGAGGATCTTAATTCCGCCATTGCAGTTACACCAAATGGCATCCTTAGGCATCAAGATCGCCGGATCTCGCGAGGAGATCACGCTGATAAGTGGAAACTCTCTCAAAGAGCCCGCCGAGGCGGCGATCAGCAGCGTGAGTTAGCAAGGCCACAGAATCGATCGGTGGCATCGCTACAAAGTGGATCGAAGCCGAGGGAGAGGTCAAGAACCTCATCAGCAGAGCGGTGGCGGCCCCTCAAGCGTCAACAAATGATTGGGTCGTGTCAAGCGAGCCCGATCAACGCGAAGAAAGTATCAGGGCCATGCATACTTTCGCTGCCGCGGGCTCTGGATTCGGGAAGCCCGGATGTTGAAAAAGGAAGAAGTGGACAAGAAGCCACCAGAATGCCGCGAGTTTGAGGCCAAAACCGAACAGCGGTTCGAGCCAAGGCGAAGTATCAAGAATCGGCCACCCCAAGGCGATCTCGAGTCAAGGAGGTATACCCCAATATCGATTCCACCTCGGCGATTGCATCCAAGTTACCGTCCACCTCGGTGCCGCCCGGTCGAGCTGGTGGAGCTTCCCAAAGCAAGAAAATAGCTTTGGAGCACCTCGGCTCATTGCATGATGATGAGGGTAAAATTCCGATCAAGAACAATTGGGCGTTAAGGAAGTCGGGTCACTCCTAGTGCGAGGGGTGCACCTCATCAGCGGTGATAGGAAGACTCTTGGGCTGCTTGCACCGGGTTGCGGTTAAAGTCCAAAGAGCGAGTCAAAGATTCACACTTTCGCGGCGTGCGTGTGACAGTGACTTTTGAAAGTCCTAATAAGGCAATTCATCCTCGGATGGAGGCGTTTTCATCGATGGCGGGGCGTTATACGAGAAGTCGTACCAACACCACGAGGGGTTGCTCGGCATTCATGCCGATGAGGTTATACTATCGTCTTTGAAGTCTGAGTAAATCTCGAAGAAATTTTCCCGAATTGAACAGCATTGTCAGGTGTTCTAAACTATCGGTGTCATGAGAATGTAGCGCACCGGAAACTCAAAGAAATTCGCTCTTTGATAGGCAGCAACAAAATGCCAAAACCAAGTCAAGGCGGCAGCGGAAGAAGATCGAGGGTCTCAGGCGATGAATTGCCAAGGGTAACCACCGATATGACTTGACACAAGGGGAAGGTCTATGCTCCGGTCGAGGTCCTCGAGTCCCTCCCAGAGCGGCATATGTCCCAAAAGGAAAGACGGATAACTACTATGCATTTAGAAGGGGATTGGGATACGAATCCTCCTCAGAAGATGAATGCTCGTGGTTGATCGACGACCATCTACCTGGTGAAGAAGACGGATACTCGTCTGATTCTTCGATGTGGGATTCCGACACCAGCCTCGGAGAAACTTTCAAGGCTTTAATGTCGAATATGGCTTCAGTTGATCCTGCTACTATTGAGAGTGATGAAGACATGCCAACATGGGAAGACCCATGGATCCATCAACTCAAAGAGCGGTTTGAGGATAGATTGAACAAAGAACCCCCACTAAGGATGAAGTAGTCGGGTTAATATGGGTGATGAAGAGCATCTAAACTCATAAACATCACAATACTCTCCCTCGGAAGAAAAGGAAGAGTTGATTGCCTAATTAGGAATATATCGATGTATTCCCACAGGATTACGAGGACATGCGGGACTTCGACCTAATGTGGCAACACATCGCCTCAACATCAAAGCGGATGTCAAACTGTCAAAACAGCGGCAAAGGCGGTTTAGATCCACAAATATTGCGAGCAATCGTCGTGAAGTGAAGAAACTCATAGAATCGGGATTCATCGAGGAAATTCAACATCGGATTGGGTGGCGAATATAGTCCGGTCATGAAGAAGAATGGTTCGATTAGGATGCAGTAGCGACTCTGAGAGACGGCGTACTTGCCCCAAAGGCGACTTTCCTCTACCAATCACGATGTCATAGTTGACAATCACGTGTGGATTTGAAAGAATGTCGTTCATGGATGGTTTCTCGGGATACTGATCGGATCAAGATGCACCCGGCGATGCGGACACCACGGCGTTGAAGCGCCCATCGGAATATATTATTACGGTCATGCGTTTCGGCTGAAAAATCTTGGTGCAGTATCAGCGGCGATGGCGGAAATTTTCGGGACCATCTCGGGCTTGATCGAATGCTCGTTGGCGACTTGGTCATGAAAAGCGCGACAAAGGAGATCACATCAAAGATCTTAGAGCGGTGACCGAGCTCATGCGGACTCATCGACTAAAGATGAATCACCTTAATCCTTCAGGGATGTCGGTGGCAAGTTCCTTGGCGTCGTCCCAACAAAGGAATCCATGTCGATCGACAAAGTAAAGCGATTCAAAATTGCAACCT
The DNA here is from genome assembly GCA_012295165.1 of Asparagus setaceus. Taxonomy (NCBI): domain Eukaryota; kingdom Viridiplantae; phylum Streptophyta; class Magnoliopsida; order Asparagales; family Asparagaceae; genus Asparagus; species Asparagus setaceus. The sequence goes on from CM022703.1 coordinate 83,899,576, forward strand.
CGAAATCAGAGAACTTAGGGGGTTACAAAGGCGATTGGCGATACATCGGCGGTTCATATCGAACCTATCGAGGGAAAGTGCCAACCATTCTCAAAATTGAATAAGAAGAGTGTGTCATTTATTTGGGACGGCGCTTGCAGAAGCGTTCGAAGAGATCAAATCGTATCTCGCTAAACCTCTTGTTCTTGTTGCACCGTGATCCGGAAAACCGTTTACGATTTCACGTCAAAACAGCGGATCACTCGTTAAAGCGCTACTTTCGCGCAGCGGCAGACAGATCCGCGAACGGTGATTATTATACGAGCCAAACATTAGTGGTCTGAGTCTCGATATCAATGGTGAAGCGGTGCCTTGCATTAGTGTTGCGATTGAGAAAATGAGGTACTATTTAGTCGGACGGGCGATTTATGTCATTTCGCGTAAATCCGGTCCGGATATTTATTATTGCGGCCTCGATGAGTTGGCGTTTGGCAAAATGGCCTTGCTCTTGTCCCAATATGACTTGCACTTCAAACAACAAAAGTCGGTCAAAGGACAAGCCATTTGTGATCTCTTAAATTTTACCCGGCCCGAACGAAGCCTTGATTAAGCTATCTGACGATGCGAGGCGAAGTCCACGAAGTCAACACTACATCGTACCAACAAATATGGCGGCTGTACTGGCGGAGCTTCTCGAGCTACAGATGTCCCCGGATGTTCTAAGATTTCCGTAGGAGTTGGGGTTGTCTTAGTTTCTCGGGGAATCATGTCATGCCAGTGCTTATTCCTCACAGAACCTTGTTCCAATAGCGTAGCTGAATGCGCTACTTATCGGACTTAGCTTAGCCAAGGAGGGGGTCAGTATCTCGGCGTATGGTGATTCACAATTGATAGTTAAAAAGTGGGGTGACTACGAAGTTAGGAACCACGATCCAGTCCCCTATCATCGGATAGCGTTGAAATGGCGGACTCATTGAAGAATTCTTCATCGAATATATCCTTAGAACCGGAGCAACTAGTGGCGGTCGGGGACTCTGAACTCTTCGTCTGGAGTATATGATGAGGTGCAAGAGCGAAAAGGTAGTTACCAAAAGAGGTATCTGTGACCCGGACCAAATTGGAGCCTCGAGATTGGCTTTCCTATCATCGACTCGTCTTACATGGTATCTTGCGAGCGCTAAGGAAAAGTCAATCGGCGAAGAGCTCAAAATTCTTCTGACACGGAGACAGGATGTTATATGGCAGAATTACGGCGGTCTTTACTCCGATGCCTTTCAAACAAAGAAGCGAGAAAGGTCGCCGAAACACGAGGCCGAGTAGATGCTTGCCTGACCGGTCCCAAACTCTATGATCATATCGGGAGAATGGGCTATTATTGGCCAATAATGGTTAGCAGCCTTGATCGATGCATTCGAAATACCGCAGCGTGTCAAATTCATGCAAATTATATGCATCGGCCTCGAACAGCTGCATCCCGGCTACATCACGGCCATTGAGACATGGGGAATGGGCGTTGTAGGTCCCATCTTTCCTCCGTCGGTCAAAGCGATCGGTTTATTCTAGCGATCACCGACTACTTCTCCAAGTGGTGAAGCAATCCCTCTAAAAGAAGTCAAAGCGATACAGTCATCAAGTTTATCAAACACCATGTCATCTACCGACCGCGGTGTTCCAAGGCGGATCGTGCATGACAGCGGTCCCGGTTCATCGGCAATTCCTTCATCGGGTTTTGCGGAAATTCAAGATACAAGGCGTCTCGTCGACCTAGAATCCGGTAAATGGATTAGCGAGGGCTTCAACAAGGCGATCATCAAGATTTTAGCCGAAGCTTGTGAAGAACAACAAGCGAGGCTGGGACGATAAACTCGGAGAAGCACTCGGGCATATCGCTTTAACCGTCTACCTGGGAGCTACCCGTACTCCCTGGTCTCGGGTGTGAAGCAATTCTCCGTTGGAAATCCAGTTGATCACTTGGTAAGCCCTATCAGCGGAGATGGCGAAGAATTACATCAAAAGCGTCTCGAAGAGCTTGAGATGTTAGATGAGAAGCACAGGCTCAACAGCATTGAGTTCTATCAAGCTAGAATGTCGAGGCTTTCAACAAGAAAGTTCGACGAGAGAACCTTTAGGAGGAGATCTGGTCCTCGCGCTCGGCCGATAATCCTCACCTCCAGAAGAAAGGTAAATTCGAACCTAAATGGGAGGGTCCGTTTGTAATAGAAACGGTCTACTCTAATGGTGCATACCGCCTAATTACCCAAAATGGCGACCGGCAATTAATGCCGATAAATGGGAAGTTCCTAAAGAAATACTACCCTTAGTATCTTCAGGATAACCCGTTTCGACGGGAAGTTCCTCATGGGATGTCTCACCCACTTTTCTTGAGGATAACCCTAGATTTATCCTCCATCATAATTCCCCTCACCGATCAAATTCCTTGACGGTGGGCCTACAAATTTTCTGGTACATTACCACAATATCCTCTAGATTCCTTCTATGAACAAGAGGCCCAATCAAAATCCCCCTCACGCCGGAGATAGAATATAAAATTCTTCCTCTCCAAGCGTAAGATCCTTTTCATGATTAACGGAAGGGTTCTGTCCATCCCTTTTCCAGGTAGCACCGACTGAAGGTAAGCACTGGAATTTTCATCTTAGGTAGCGCCGAATGAAGGTATCTTGTAGGGATTTTCGAGACCGGGTTGTCCGACTGAAGGTCACGAGTCCTTCGGTTCTCGGTGGAGATCCTCTTAGTTCCACCTTTCATCTTAGGTAGCGCCGGTGAAGGTATCGCCGGGATTTTCAAACGAGGTTGTCCGTGAAGGTCACGGAGTCCTTTAGGTTCTCGGTGGAGATCCACTCTTAGTTCCACCTCTATCTTAGGTAGCGCGGACTGAGGGTATCTTGTAGGGATTTTCAGACCAGGTTGTCGCTTTGAAGGTCACGGAGTCCTTTCGGTTCTCGGAGTGGAGATCCACTCTTAGTTCCACCTCTATCTTAGGTAGCGCCGACTGAAGGTATGCGCCGGGATTTTCAGACCAGGTTGTCCGCCTGAAGGTCACCTGAGTCTCTTCGGTTCTCGGAGTGGAGATCCCACTCTTAGTTCCACCTCTCTCCTAGGTAGCGCCGACTGAAGGTATGCGCCGGGATTTTCAGACCAGGTTGTCCGCCTGAAGGTCACCTGAGTCCTTTCGGTTCTCGGAGTGGAGATCCCACTCTTAGTTCCACCTCTATCCTAGGTAGCGCCGACTGAAGGTATGCGCCGGGATTTTCAGACCAGGTTGTCCGCCTGAAGGTCACCTGAGTCTTTCGGTTCTCGGAGTGGAGATCCCACTCTTAGTTCCACCTCTCTCCTAGGTAGCGCCGACTGAAGGTATGCGCCGGGATTTTCAGACCAGGTTGTCCGACTGAAGGTCACCTGAGTCCTTTCGGTTCTCGAAGTGGAGATCCCTCTTAGTTCCACCTCTATCTTAGGTAGCGCCGGTGAAGGTATCGCCGGGATTTTCAGACCAGGTTGTCGCTGAAGGTCACCTGAGTCCTTTCGGTTCTCGGAGTGGAGATCCCACTCTTAGTTCCACCTCTATCTTAGGTAGCGCCGACTGAAGGTATGCGCCGGGATTTTCAGACCAGGTTGTCCGCTGAAGGTCACTGAGTCCTTCGGTTCTCGGTGGAGATCCCACTCTTAGTTCCACCTCTATCTTAGGTAGCGCCGGTGAAGGTATCGCCGGGATTTTCAGACCAGGTTGTCCGCCTGAAGGTCACTGAGTCCTTTCGGTTCTCGAGTGGAGATCACTCTTAGTTCCACCTCTATCTTAGGTAGCGCCGATTGAAGGTATCGTAGGGATTTTCAGACCAGGTTGTCCGCTGAAGGTCACGAGTCCTTTCGGTTCTCGGAGTGGAATCCTCTTAGTTCCACCTCTCTCTCTAGGTAGCCGCCTGAAGGTATCGTAGGGATTTTCAGACCAGGTTGTCCGCGGTCACACGAGTCCTTTTCAATTCCACGGCAAGGGGAACTCTTTGTTAGATTCGATCAGGGAATAGAATACATTCTTTCTTTCCCCACCAATCAATCTTAAACCAGTTCAGTCATTCTCCGGTCAAAGAGACACGAGATTCATCTTGGGGCATTTTATCTGAAGCCTAAGAAGGGATAAAGCCAACACCTCTACAGCGTTCACGGGTAGTCTATTCGTGACAAAGGCGAAGTCTCGTATTCAACATGTCGTAGCATTAAGTCTAAGAGAGTTTCATTCTTTTAGCACAGCGTTGTGTGTAGAGCGGATTTAGACAATCATGCTAGCCAACTCAAGCGGTAGTTGGTAAAGGCTCATCAAACCCGTTGAAATTTGGAGGTTGGCCAATAACCTAAAGTCAGCGCCTCACCGCAGCGTTGCGGTTTAGTCTTTCTCCGATTGAAGAAGACACGAGTTGATTAAGGGGTATTTTATCGGAACAGAAGAAGGGATAAAGTCAGCGCCTCACCGCAGCGTTGCGGTTTAGTCTTTCTCCGATTGAAGAAGACACGAGTTGATTACAGGGTATTTAGATCTGAAGCCTAAGAAGGGATGAGTCTCACATAACATCGTTGGGTGGTCTCTTGCAGGTAAAAAGTACAAATCCTCATTATTCAATATCGTAGCATTAAGTCTAAGAGAGTTTCATTCTTTTAGCACAACGTTGTGTGTAGAGCGGACTTAGATAATCTACATGCTAGCCCAACTCAAGCGGTGGTTGGTAAAGGCTAATCAAACGTTGATGGTGAGGGGTTTGCCAAAATCCTATAAGTATTATGGTTAATTATTTCTACGAAGTAAAAGAATCATAATAAACAATGAAGGAATAAATCTTGTTCGTTGAAGCAAATATAAAAGGAGCTACAATTGTCGTGACAATCGATTCAAACAAAGTCGTGATAATACATCCTGCGGCGTGGTGAACAAGAAGAACAAAAGAGTCGAGCAAGCAACACATCAAACTTCATTGAGCGCAATCTGATGCTTTATGAAGAGCGAGGTCAGCTTTGGCGGCTAGTTTTCCTTGTTTTCGTTCGAACAGAGCTTTGGCTCCTTCTCGAGTTCCTCTTGATTAGCGTGTCGCGACTGCATGTTCTGACGCATCACCTCGAGGACTTGTTTTTCGCGTTGATGGCGTCACTGAACTCTGGCGCCTCCGCGCGAAACTCTTCAGCGTCTTCTCCCCTTGAGCAGTCGATTCACGTGCGTTCGACATAAGTGAATGCAGCGTTTATCTTCTTGGCTGGCGGCGTCGCTCATATGAGTTCCCAAAGATGACCTCTTGCTCGATATTCTCCTCTCTGAAGAGCGTTCACGAGAAAGCGGATCCGAGCCGTCGGCGAGTCGCATCACCTCATCGTATGGTTCAAAAACTAAACTCTCCACGTGCGCAAGAGTTAGCCCGACTTGTGACTTTGCTCTAGCGGTTATGTTGGCGAGGTCCACAACCTGAATTTCCTCCAAGCTACTCAATATGAATGGGAAGTCCATAAAGATGCAGCCCATCAACCCGAGAATAGAGATCGCTGTTTCAAGCCATTCTCTAACAGGTGAAGAAGACCCATCCGCAGGCAGGAATCGGGAGCAGTGATTTTGGCCGGGGCAATCTCGGCGATAGGTTGAATCCGTGGAAGTGGTCCGTCAAGATCAGCGGGGCCTCCATCAGCGCCCTATACTCGAAGAGAGTGGGAATCGGTTTCGGCCAAAGTACGTGAGGGAAGGCGGTGGATCCGGATGATGGAAGCGACCCCTCGGACTTCGTCATCGAAATTATGATAGTCGGCTCGAGGCTTATTTGGTTTCTTCTGCGGGTATTGCCTCATTGCGGTTAAGCTTCCTCGGTGGAAAGAGGTTTTCTCGGATGACTTTAAGAATCAGGAAGCGACATTTGGAGCCGAAATAGGCGAATAATCGTGAATCGCCTACCACAGAGAACAAGGTTTATGGATCATTTTAAGGAAATACCTTAAAAGTAAAAGTAGTAAAGGCGTTGAATTCATCTTTCATAGATCCGCGACGACGATAGCGAATGCTGACGATTTCATCCGTATCGAATACCGAGAGCGATAAATATAGTCGGCGTAAATAAGCGGCGATATATCCCGTTCTGACAGTAAAGTGCGGTATGAAATCGCTCCGATAAGGATATCGAGCGGGTGATCTTTGAAGCCCGATCCTCACGAAGGAGAATCACGGCTCTTCCCAATCGCCTCACAAAGGAGAAGCGAAGCGGGGTAGTGCGAATGTGCACAATCAAAGGCGTCGATCCCACGAAGGAGGATTTGGCTCTTCCCAATGCGTCTCATAAAGGAGGAAGCGGCGGGATATAACATATATACGAGAAGATAATAAGTTGGCGCACCAGAAGAAGAGGCGTGCATTCCGCGGCGTCGTGGTCGGCGACTCCTCGGGCAGCGTGATCTCCCGACATCGGGTTCGCAAAAACACGGAAAAAGTCGGATATCAGCTGAAAATTAACAAAAAGGCATCAAAAGCGTCGGTACCCAACAATAGCAGCGAACCACGACCGAGCCGCACGCCAGTAGCGGCGAGGCCGTGCCAGTATGACGAGCAGCGATGCAGCATACAGCTGCCGTGCCAATACGCCAGCGTGCCAACATGCACCGAGCGGCGGCTTAAGCACCACACCGATGCCAACCTGGCGAACCTGGCTGAGCCATGGCATAAGCGGCCTTGACCAGCCGCCATCACCGCCCGGCGTGGCCGATCGTCGCCACCACCGGCCCGGATTACGCCATCTCGCTGATCGCACCCTCGGCCCTTTCCCTCGTGGCCCGCGTCGCCTGCACGCACAAAAAAAGGGAAGAAAAGAAAGAAAAGAATTTACAAAACCCTCATGCACATACCTCGTTGATCAAAGAGGCGAAGCGAAGGAGATGAAAACAAGAGAGGAGTCCGCAGGGGGCCTAGGTCAAAGAAGAGGAGGATTTATGGGTATTTATAACAACCCCATGGATCAATCCTCTTTGAATAAGGACTCTTATTTGGCAACAAGTAGGAATTCTAATTGGAGCCCAAATCAATTCAATTAGGACTCTAATCAGCCCTAATTAGGAGTCCTAATTGGAACCTTATCGGGATGTCAAAAGCGGTACCAAATCAGTCCGTTGATTGAGCTCCTACTCCCTCGTATATTTGGAAAGATTACGAAGATTTATTGGTGGGATAACACCTGTGAAGGCCCCATCGGCCAGAATCAATCGTCGCTAATCCTACTCAACTAGGATTACGAGTATAAACTATTTCCTAATTTATCGAAGTTCAGGAAGAATATTTTCACAAAAATATTCTTAGGGATAACTTCGATAAATCACGGATGCATCGGTAGCCAATCAGCATTCGCTAATCCTACTCAACTAGGATTACAGTATAAATGTTTCCTAATTTATCGAGAAGTTCAGGAAGAATATTTTCACAAAAAATATTCTTAGGGATAACTTCGATAAATGCGGATGCATCGGCCATCAGCAGCGTCGCTAATCCTACTCAACTAGGATTACAGTATAAGCTGTTTCCTAATTTATCGAGAAGTTCGGAAGAATATTTTCACAAAAAATATTATTAGGGATAACTTCGATAAATCACGGATTACATCGGCCAATCAGCGCGTCGCCTAATCCTACTCAACTAGGATTACAAGTATGCTGTTTCCTAATTTATCGAGAAGTCCGGAAGAATATTTTCACAAAAATATTCTTAGGGATAACTTCGATCGATCACCGGATCATCGGCGCCAATCAGCGCGTCGCTAATCCTACTCAACTAGGATTACGGTATAAAGCTGTTTCCCAATTTATAGAAGTTCGGGAAGAATATTTTCTTAAAAATATTCTTAGGGATAACTTCGATAAATGCGGATTACATCGGCGCCAATCAGCATTAGCTAATCCTACTCAACTAGGATTCACAGTATAAGCTGTTTCCCAATTTATCGAGTTCGGAAGAATATTTTCACAAAAATATTCTTAGGGATAACTTCGATAAATGCAGTTACATCGGCCAATCAGCGTCGCCTAATCCTACTCAACTAGGATTATGAGTATAAGCTGTTTCCTAATTTATCGAAGTTTCGGGAAGAATATTCTCACAAAAATATTCTTAGGGATAACTCAATGACCCTCAATTTCCTCATTTGTGGAACCTCAAAGGGATAAATTGGCCAACCGAGGCTTATATTGGCGGACAGCAGCTTTACCTCGAAGGACTCCTCCTTGTACCAATGCTAATTAGATGCGGCCTATCGGTCAATAGTGGGAATGAATCTTGGGAAAAATTCCTCCCCACTGCGGATAATAGTGATGCTTGGCCTTGACCAGCAGCGTCGTCGTGGGAGAAATTCACAGATCAGCGGTTCGAATCCACGCCGGTCAAAGCGTCGCTTCATGGAGCTAAAGGCTAGGTCGAGGGTTGAAAGCCAAATGGTCTCTGTTTCAAAGGAATACTGGAGGATATCTCCATGAAAAAATCGAGTCCTCGTGTGGTTAAACCACAACACCGTGATGTGGAAGAATTAGATGATTGAGGGCTATGAAATTCCATATATTGACACAACCAGCGTGTATGCGAGGAGTTAGAGACATAAGGATAAGTCAAAGTCCGATGGTTAGTCAAACAACAACCAGCCGACACGAGTTACAAGCGAAACTCACCCATCGCTTGAATCAAGATAACAAGCGGTCGGACAATAAATGCGGCACCGTGATCTTATCGAAATCCTACAAAGAAGCGGATGATGCAGAAAGAATCAAAGACTTGAAGCTATCTTTTGGGACCCTCGGCCGGCGAAGGCGGGAACCATCATGTCAAAACATCGGACTCATCAAGAATTGAGGCTGAGGCGGCTTTGGAGAATATCTGTGGCGTTGAAAAAATGCTTACAAAGGTCCCGAAACCAACTTCGTGGCGAGGAGTTGAATGGCGACCCATCGAATGATCTGGGCGTCAAAGCGGTTGAAAGCAGCGAGCCGGCAAACTCACAAAGCGTCACAAGCACGGCAAGCGGACGGAAACGGATGATCCGGTTGGGACCGTTGAGCGGAGCGAATCAGAATTAGTTCGGAATCAAATAGAGCCGGAACAAGCACGAAGATAGCGGCGAGGCAGTAAACGGTAGCGAAACAGCGAAGCGGCGACACCTGCGGCCAAGTGGCCAAGTGGCTCGGCCACTGGTAGAACCACCTCGACTGGCTGGTAGAGGTGCCTCGACAAATGGCGAGGAGGCTTTCACGACGCTTTGGCAGAACCACCTCGACCAATTTGGCGGGGTGCCTCGGCCAAGTGGCAGTGGCGGCTCGACCAGAGTGGTAGAACCTGCAACCCTTGAATTGTATAAATAGGGGGTCTTCTATGGGGGGATTTTTAGAGGTTGGATTCTTGGGATTTTTGGCTTCGGACTTGAAGAATTCTTGCGAGATCTCACGAGCAATCGGCATACGATTACGAGCAGCGGAGCACAAGTTTAGTCGACGTCGGATCACGCAAGCTAAAGGTAGTGAATTGGGTCGAACTCTGAGATACCCTCTAGGTTAAGCTTAGTCTTAATCTGGGGATAATGTTGTGATTTCTCCTAGTAGATCTCACCGCTCGAGGCGATCCTCTCCTTCGTGAGTGTGATCCCCTCGGTAACCGTTTCCTTCGTGAAGCGAGCCCCTCTATCTGTAGTTCGGGCAGGGTCTCTACGGATCGGGGATTGCGGTGGTCCGACACAAAAAGTCCCGGCAGGGCAAAGAACCCATAGCGAGGACCTCGATATATGAGAGATCCTCGTGTTTGTTCAAAAGGATAAAAGTTGTAATCTCTTTGATTTTTCATTATGCGCCTTAAAATAAAGGCAATTTCTTTTGAATTTTCGTTGTAGGCCAAAGAAGGCATGGCGAATTCAAATCAATGACAATCATACGACTTTACGAGCAGGGGACCTCACGTCGTGGCGAGGTTAGCCATGTGGGCGAGGTTAGGTGTAGGGTCGAAAAAAGTTTATTGATTGAATGAATGGGTTTACAATCAAATTCTCGATTCTGAGGAGGAAGAGATTGATTTGACTTCTCTTTTAAGGTGGGTTCTTGGTAGCGATAGGATGCTTCCCTCGATGCTCCGTCGAGATTGCTTCCGTTGGCGATCGAGAACAAAGTGCGGATGATCTTGAGTTTCTTGATGAAGAGCTTGATCTCTCTCCTCGTGCTCAAATGTTGAATTTTCCAAAAGTTCCAAAAGCCTCCAAAAGTTCAAAAGCCTCGGCCTAATGGCTACTCACCGCCATTTATAGGGCTTTTAGCATGTAGCGGCATGCAAAAATCGTGGAAGCGTGGGTTAGTGGGCATAGCGATGCCCACCACTTAACCCGTGGTTGTTGTGGCTTCGTGGCCTTTGGGTTCGCTCTGAGGCGAGCTTTTAGATGGCGAGCTTCGCTCTTCATTGGTAGGTGAACCTTGATTGAATAGCGAAGTTAGTTACTTAGGCAAACCGGTTGGATACTGACCCGGCGCTGGAACCTGGTGAATGTCGAGGTTCCTTGCGTGGCGAACCTCGGTTGAGCGTCGAGGTTCGCTGCGTAAGGCGAACCTCGGTTGAAAGTCGAGGTTCACGGCTGTGGCGAACCTCGGTTGAGCGTCGAGGTTCCAGCTGCGTAGGTGAACCTCGATAGAGCGTCGAGGTTCAACTGCGTAAGCGAACCTCGGTTGAGCGTCGAGGTTTAGTCTTTGTAGGCGAACCTCGGTTCAACGTCGAGGTTCCCTGCGTAAGCGAACCTCGGTCAAAGTGAAATCAGCATTTGTGGCGAACCGTCGGACCTTTGTTATAGGAAACCGTCAAATCAGCATTTGTGGCGAACCTCGGTTGAATGGAAGCTTATTTGCTTGGCGAACCTCGTCGAATGAAGAGCTTAAGCTAGTTGGCGAACCTCGTGCGAATGAAGAAACCCTGCTTGGCGAACCTCGTCGAATGAAGGGCTTATTGCTTGGTGAACCTCGTCACGAATGGAGAGCTTCTCTGCTTGGCGAACCTCGGTGAATGGAAAGTTCGCTACTTGGCGAACCTCATCACGAATGAAGAGCTTATTTGCTTGGCGAACCTCGTGAAAGGAGAGTTTGCTACTTAGGCGAACCTCGGTTGAGTGAAGAGCCATTTGCTTGGCGAACCTCGTGCGAATGAAGAGCCCATTTGCTTGGCGAACCTCGTCGAATGGAGAGTTTCAGTACTTGGATGAACCTCGGTTGAATGTCGAGCCTCCATTTGCCGAGGCGAACCTCCTCTTTTAATGTGGAGCCTGCGACTGCGAACTTCCTCATATGCTCTGAAGAACAGGTCGTAACTTTCAAACCGTGCGTCGAATTGGGCCGAATTATATATGAAAATCGACTATCTCGGCGAGGCAGACCAACCAAACCCACCGAAGGGTTCGGTTTGCCGGTCATTTTCCCAATTCCTTCGGTTTGAGAGATATCGGCACTTTTGTCTATTTTGTAAAGTCAAGCATTGGTGAACTTAACCTTTGGCGGGCGACTTCACTCGAGATGGACCCTTAAGCTCTTTTGCTTGTTCGAATTCTTGTCGAGTTAAGGTAATTTTATTGCCTACAAAACCCCTCAAAGTTTTGGACACGAATGTGGTTGAATAGAGTGCGGAACACTTTGGATGTAAGATATTAGCCGTCTTGAGCGAACTTCGGTAAAGTTGAATTCTTCACTTTCGCGACTAATGATAAGCCCTCTAGGATTTTTAGCAAACCCTCGGCTATCAGCGGACTTGATGTGCCTTTACGATTACCGTTTGAATCGGGCTAGCATGCGGATTGTCTAGGTCCGTCCCACATGTAACGTTGTGCTAAGAGAATGAACTCTCTTAGACTTTGTGCTATGATATTGAATACCTAGACTTGATCAATTATCAGGGAATTGATTACGTGGCGTGTGTTAGGCGTGACTTATTCTGATTTAAGGGCAGGAATAACACCTACGCATAAATAGGCGTAGATTTAGGTGTCATTAGGTAATGACATCTATGCTCTGATATTGAATCGTAGACTTGATCAATTATCACGGAAATAGACTACGTGTGTTGAAATGACTTATTCTGATTTAAGGCAGGAATAACACCTACTACGCATAAATAGGCGTAGATTTAGGTGTCATTAGGTAATAGCGGCTACGATATTGAATCGTGGACTTGATCAATTATCGGGGAATTGATTACGGCGTGTGTTAGGCGACTTATTCACGATTTAGGGCGGAATAACACCTACTACGCATAAATAGGCGTAGATTTAGGTGTCATTAGGTAATGACAGCTACGATATTGAATACATAGACTTGATCAATTATCACGGGAATTGATTACCCGGCGGCGTGTGTTAGACGCTGACTTATTCTTGATTTAAGGACAGGAATAACACCTACTACGCATAAATAGGTGTAGATTTAGGTGTCATTAGGTAATGGCGGCTCACGATATTGAATCGTAGACTTGATCAATTATCAGGGAATTGATTACCGTGTGTTAGGCGTGACTTATTCGATTTAAGGGCAGGAATAACACCTACTACGCATAAATAGTAGATTTATGAATCATTAAGTCGATGTGGTGGCTATGCATTGAATACATAGACTTCGTTTGTTATTTTGTTGTCTTCTCTTAGGGCAAAGACCCGAATAGTGGCACATCGCATGGTAGGCCACTACTCGCGATATATTAGAGCGCTTCGGAAAGGATGAGGCCGTTCGGGGACATTTGAGTATGGCGACTTGATCGGACAACATCATTCACGGGAATGGCGGTGCGGACTATCGAGAGGTGAATGTTGCCATAGCGATTATGTGGACCTACCATCCTATTGGCGAAGATTGGAGAATTTGTTAGAGGTGTTGTTAACAGACAAGAATTTGTTGCGATCGGGGCAACTTTGAGGACCCACCATCCTATTGGCGAAGATTGGAGGGGGAATTTGTCCAAGGTGTAATGTTAACGTGACAGTGGGAGTGGTCTTATCATCCTATTAGAGAGGATTGTGAGGAAAAATGGAGGAACTATTGAGGTGATTGTTAACATGATAGTTTAGGGAACCCGCCATCTGTTGAGGAGGATTGGCGAGGTGGAGGAACTATTGAGAGGTGATTGTTAACATGATAGTTTAGGGAACCCGCCATCTGTTGAGGAGGATTGGCGAGGATTTGGAGGAACTATTGAGGTGATTGTTAACTTGATAGTTTAGTGGGGGTTTGAAAGACTACGGGTAGTACTTCTTCAAGAATTTACCGTCGGATACTGGTCCTTCGGTGATTGACGCATATAAGCATCAACGATCATCTTTGGTGATGGTAGCCAAGTCTTATGATCGATCCCATAGCTTGGTTCGCGTCGTGACTCATGAGCGCCATCGAGCTTACTCGAAAGAGTTTTGATGAGGAGGCGGTCGCCACCACTAAGGTGTCTTGGTGCGTCACCTCCTCGAAATTCAAATAGCTCTTCAACCTCCATGCGGCAGGCAGCTCTCGACTTGTTCTCCTTGGCGGGTTAAGTCTTTCCACGGCGAGCTACGGCGGTGCCCATATTAGACAAAATGTTGATGGAGATTATTAGGCACATCTCGATGAGAGTGGCCTCGGAAATCGATCCGCGGGCATGTAGCGATCGGTTCACGAATCTCTTGACAAAGTGGCTCCGCGATTCTTTCTTCCTCGCTTCTGACTAGCGGGGTTGCCATAGATACTCTGTGTCATTGTCGAAGAATCGGCCATGAAGAGCCTTTCCATGTCCTTCCGGCAAGTGATGGACCCGGGTTCCAATCTGCGAAACCATTCAAAAGCAACCCGTGAAGTGCTAATGAACAACCGAGTCATAGCGGGATCATTTCCCATTATGTGTCGGTTCACGGAAGTAGTAAATGTGTTGGGTAGGAGAACCCTTGCCATTGAGCTGCGGGAGGTCGATGGCTCGAACTTTCTTGGGTAGGAGACCGTATCCCATTCAATTGGATATGGTCTTGCCACTGACTTATTCATGCTCTTACGGAGCTTCAAGGCGTTGAGTTGACTTTGGAGCTCGTCAAGTCTTGTCTCTTGGATTATGGCCCGAGATGGCGGCTCTGTAGATGACTTCGGATGAGGAATCGAGAAGATGTCGAGGTAGGCATCCGCTCTTTGCGCTTTGAGGATTTCCGCAAAGTCGCGAAGTCTTCCTTTTCTCTTCTTCTTCTTGCTGGAAGGCTGCTCCATCATCATCTCGGCGTCTTATAGACTCTTGTTGTGCAAAAATAAGAGTTTGTTGCTCTTCGATCTTCTTTGCCATTTCCTCTTCTTTGTCGACCATGAGGACGGCACGATCCGAAATCGATTTGAAGGTTGAGGCGTGGCAATGCGGAGTTCTCAAATTCTTGAGTACCCCGACCAATTGGCTATAGTCAAATGGGATTGCAGCTCCGTCTGGCGAGGTGCTTGATAGGCCTTGACTATTGACTAATCGCCTCGTAACCACAGGGAATACTTTCGAGTCGGGCGGTTCGGGGCTGTTGAGGTCTTACCGCTTCTCCCAACCATGTTAATAGTCACTTTGGGGAATGACCACCGTGGGCGCTTGTTTCTTATGGCGAAACGCCTTTGTCTAATGTGAATTGACTAATCGCTCAAATCTGAAGGTTGATGTGTCGATGAACATTGGGCACGCATCGTAGATATGAGTTTCTCACAGCTGCAGTGAGATTGCATTTGATTGGCATCAGCTTGCGAGTGAGGTATTCCGCGAGTCGGAAGTGGGAATACCCCGGTTGATTACAGCAGAGCTTCGTTCGGTGAGACTCTCGGATAGAGGTTGGCGAGCATGGCGGTGTCTTCTCATTTGGTTTTGGTGGCGAATCTTATGGCGAGGTTAGCTGTTTGAGCGAGTTCATCGGTTTAGAATGGACCTTATCTTTGTTGGGTAGGTTCAAAATGGCGAGGTTCGTCATTACGGCGCTTTCTCTGACGAATTAGATCCCTTGGGGCGAGCCGCTTGCTCGATGACACCCGTGTTGAGGTTCATGATGGCGAGGTTCATCATTTTGGCGCTTGCTATGGCGAGGTTAGTCCAGAGGCGATGTTAAATGCGGTTTTGATGGAATCTCATGTTGTTGGCGAAATTAAGCCTCTCGAATGACTCATCTCTTTTCACGGGGACCTCACATTGTTGGCGAGGTTAAGCCACTTGGGCGAGGCTCGTCGTGTTTCAAGCGAACCGTGTTGTTGTCGAGGTTAGCCACTTGGGCGAGCTCATCCCTTTGGAGGGACCTCCGTCGGCGAGGTTAGCCATGTGGGCCGAGGTTAGTGTAGGGTCGAAAAAAGTTTATTGATTGAATGAATGGGTTTACAATCAAATTCTCGATTCTGAGAGGAAGAAGATTGATTTGACTTCTCTTTTAAGGTGGGTTCTTGGTAGCGATAGGATGCTTCCCTCGATGCTCCGCGTCGAGATTGCTTCCGTTGATGATCGAACAAAACGAGATGATCTTGAGTTTCTTGATGAAGAGCTTGATCTCTCTCCTCGTGCTCAAATGTTGAATTTTCCAAAAGTTCCAAAAGCCTCCAAAAGTTCAAAAGCCTCGACCTAATGGCTACTCACCGCCATTTATAGGGATTTTAGCATGTAGCGGCATGCAAAATGCATGGCATGGTTAGTGGGCATAGCGATGCCCACCACTTAACCGTGGTTGTTGTGGCTTCGTGGCCTTTGGGTTCACTTCTGTGAGCTTAGTTAGATGGCGACCGGCTCTTCATTGGCCCAGGTGAACCTTGATTGAATGGCGAAGTTAGCTACTTAGGCAAACCGGTTGGATACTGAAACTTATTTGCTTGGCAAACCTCGGTGAATGTCGAGGTTCCTGCTGTAGGCGAACCTCGGTTGAGCGTCGAGGTTCGCTGCTTTGTGGCGAACCTCGGTTGAGCGTCGAGGTTCGCTGCGTGGCGAACCTCGGTTGAAAGTCGAGGTTGCTTTGCTGTGGCGAACCTCGGTTGAGCGTCGAGGTTCGCTGGCGTAAGCGAACCTCGGTTGAGCGTCGAGGTTCGCTGGCGTAGGCGAACCTCGGTTGAGCGTCGAGGTTCGCTGCGTGGCGAACCTCGATGCGAATGAAGAGCCATTTGCTTGGCGAACCTCGTCACGAATGAAGAGCCATTTGCTTGGCGAACCTCGGTTGAGCGTCGAGGTTCGCTGGCGTAAGCGAACCTCGGTTGAATGGAAGCAGCTGCTTGGCGAACCTCGTCACGAATGAAGTGCTTCGCTACTTGGGAACCTCGAAATGCGAATGAAGAGCCCATTTGCTTGGCGAACCTCGTCTGAATGAAGAGCCGGCGCTTGGCGAACCTCGTCTGAATGAAGAGCTTCTGCGCTTGGCGAACCTGTTGAATGGAAAGTTTAAGCTACTTGGCGAACCTCGTCACGAATGAAGAGCCATTTGCTTGGCGAACCTCGGCGAAAGGAGAGTTTAGCTACTGGCGAACCTCGGTTGAGTGAAGAGCCCATTTGCTTGGCGAACCTCGTCTGAATGAAGGGCGCCCTTTGGCGAACCTCGTCTGAATGGAAGTTTAAGCTACTTGGCGAACCTCGGTTGAATGTCGAGCCTGCTGCCGAGGCGAACCTCCTCTTTTAATGTGGAGCCTCGCGACTGCGAACTTCCTCATATGCTCTGAAGAACAGTCGTAACTTTCAAATGCGTGCGTCGAATTGGACAAATTATATATGAAAATTGACTATCTCGGCGAGGCGGAGCCAACCAAACCCACCGAAGGGTTCAGTTTGCTCAGTCATTTTGCCCAATTCCTTCGGTTTGAGAGATATCGGCACTTTTGTCTATTTTGTAAAGTCAAGCATTGGTGAACTTAACCTTTAGGCGGGCGACTTCACTTTCGGATGGACCCTTAAGCTCTCTTGCTCATTCGAGTTCTTTGTGCGAGGGATTAAGGCAATTTTTGTGCTACGGTTACGCGGTAGGCGGCTCATCCCTTTGGAGGGACCTCCGTTGGCCGAGGTTAAGCCATGTGGGCGAGTTAGCGGTAGGCGGCGCTCATCCCTTTGGAGGGACCTCACGTTGGCCGAGGTTAGCCATGTGGGCGAGGTTAGCGGTGGGGCGGCGCTCATCCCTTTGGAGGGACCTCACGTTGGCGAGGTTAGCCATGTGGGCGGAGTTAGCGGTAGGCGGCAGCTCATCCCTTTGGAGGGACCTCACGTTGGCGAGGTTAGCCATGTGGGCGAGTTAGTAGGCTGGGGCGGCGTTCATCTTGTTTGAATGAACTCTTAGATGAAGACAAGGTTTACGATTTGGGGTGCAATGGCGAGGTTAGTGGCGTTCCTCGTCGATTCGACCCTGATTCGTTGACCATCTTTGGGCGATAGTGAAACCCGTCCAGCGAGACCAAAGCTTCGAGCCCTACGGTGAGCTTGGTTGTGGTTGGCCTTCCCAGCACGTCGTGAAATTGGACCCTTGGCGGATCCTGCCTTTCCACGAGCGGTGAGGTTCATCGCGAAGCCAAAGTTTGGCTAATGGCCTCGAGGTTGGGTTGGGGTGCTTAACCACCCACTTCTTAGCTGTTGGCTAGCTTTTGGAGCCTTGTCGAGACATAGGCTGGATCTCGAATTAGCTCGAGAAGATTCAACCACGAGCCGCGGTGAAGTCTCATCTGAGACTTCGGCGACACTAGCGTGTCTTCCGCGGGCTCGATGCCCCAAGGAGAGAATTCCTCATACTTGCTTTGATCAAACTCAATGACCAAGGTTTGAACCTGGGTTCCAAGCTGCAACAACATACGATGCGCCACCACGGTTCATCGGAATGAATGGTTACTCCCCTTGTGGTAGCCATCTTGTGTAGAATTCGAAAAAGTTTATTGATTGAATGAATGGGTTTACAATCAAATTCTCTCGATTCTGAGAGGAAGAAGATTGATTCGACTTCTCTTTTAAGGTGGGTTTTGGTAGCGATAGGATGCTTCCCTAGATGCTCCGCGTCGAGATTGCTTCCGTTGGCGATCGAACAAAGTACTGAGATGATCTTGAGATTCTGATGAAGAGCTTGATCTCTCCCTTGTGTGCAAGTGTTGATCTCTCCAAAGTTCCAAAGCTCCACCTAATGGCTACTCACCACCATTTATAGGGCTTTTAGCATGTAGCGGCATGCAAAATCATGGAAGCGTGGGTTAGTGGGCATAGCGATGCCCACCACTTAACCGCGTGGTTGTTGTGGCTTCGCGGCCTTTGGGTTATCACAGGAGGCCGTTAGATGGCGAGCTTAGCTCTTCATTGGTAGGTGAACCTTGATTGAATGGCGAAGTTAGCTACTTGGGTAAACTTGGTTGGATAACGGAGCCCCATTGCGTGGCGAATCTCGGTGAATGTCGAGGTTCGCTGCGTAGAGTGAACCTCGGTTGAATGTCGAGGTTCCCTGGCGTAGGCGAACCTCGGTTGAATGTCGAGGTTCGCTGCGTAGGCAAACCTCGGTTGAGCGTCGAGGTTCACTGCGTGGCGAACCTGGTGAATGTCGAGGTTCGCTGGCGTGGCGAACCTCGATTGAGCGTCGAGGTTCCGCTGCGTAAGCGAACCTCGGTTGAAGGTCGAGGTTCGCTGGCGTGGCGAACCTCGATTGAGCGTCGAGGTTCACTGCGTGGCGAACCTCGGTTGAGCGTCGAGGTTCACTCTTGTGGCGAACCTGGTGAATGTCGAGGTTCCTTCTTTGTGGCGAACCTCGGTTGAAAGTGAAAATCAGCTGTTATGGGCGAACCGTCGGACCAGCATTATGGCGAGCCGTCGGATCATTGTTATGCGAGCCGTCGGACCCTTTGTTTATGCGGTTTAGTGGACCCTTGTTGTGGCGAACCTCATCATATGTTGTTGAGCTTCATTTCTCGTCGCGAACCTCATGTTAAGATCGAACTCCGCTCCGCGTGCGAATCTACGTATTGAATGTCGAGACTCACTACTATAGGCGAACCTGTTGAATGGAAGCTTATTTGCTTGGCGAACCTCGTTTGAATGAAGAGCTTATTTGCTTAGCGAACCTCGTCTGAATGAAGGGCCATTTGCTTGGCGAACCTCGGTGAATGGAAGTTTAAGCTACTTGGCGAACCTCGGTTGAGTGAAGAGCCATTTGCTTAGCGAACCTCGTCTCAATGAAGGGCTTATTTGCTTGGCGAACCTCGTGCGAATGGAGAGTTCGCTACTTGAAGCGAACCTCGGTGAATGGAGAGTTTAAGCTACTTGAGCAAACCTGGTTGAGTGAAGAGCTTCTTTGCTTGGCTAACCTCGTCACGAATGAAGGGCTTGCTGCTTGGCGAACCTCGATGAATGGAAACCCATTTGCTTGGCGAACCTGTTGAATGGAAGTTCGCTACTTGAAGCGAACCTCGATTGAGTGAAGAGCTTATTTGCTTAGCGAACCTCGTCGAATGAAGGGTTTAGCTTCTTGGCGAACCTCGGCGAATGGAGAGTTCGCTAAGCGAACCTCGGTTGAGTGAAAAGCTTCAACGCTTGGCGAACTTCATCTGAATGAAGGGCTTATTTGCTTGCGAACCTCGGCTGAATGGAAGTTTCACTACTTGGCGAACCTCGGCGAATGGAGAGTTTCACTACTTGGCGAACCTCGGTTGAGTGAAGAGCTTTGCTTGGCGAACCTCGATGCGAATGAAGAGCTTATTTGGCGAACCTCGTGCGAATGGAGAGTTTAGCTACTTGAAGCGAACCTCGGTTGAATGTCGAGCCTGTTGCCGGGGCGAACCTCCTCTTTTGCCTCTTTGCATTTTCTAAGGCTTACGAGAACATGCTACGAAGAGCAGTCGTAACTTTCAAACCGTGCGTCGAATTGGGCGAATTATATATGAAAAATCGACTATCTCGGCGAGGCGGAGCCAACCAAACTAACCGAAGGGTTTAGTTTGCTCGATTATTTTGCCCAATTCCTTCGGTTTGAGAGATATCGGCACTTTTGTCTATTTTGTAAAGTCAAGCATTGGTGAACTTAACCTTTAGGCGGGCTGACTTCACTCGAGATGGACCTTTAAGTTCTTTTGCTTATTAGGGTTCTTTGTGCGGGGATTAAGGCAATTTTTATTGCCTCGAAACCCCTCAAAGTTTTGGACTGAATGTGGTTGAATGGAGTGCAGGCGCTTTGGATGTAAGATGGTAGCCGTCTTGAGGCGAATTCGGTAAAGTTGAATTCTTCACTTTCGCAACTAATGATAAGCCCTCTAGGATTTTTAACAAACCCCGGCTATTAGCGGACTTGATGTGCCTTTCTAGATTACGTTTGAATCGGGCTAGCATCTTGGATTGACTAGGTCCGTCCCACATGTAACGTTATTGCTAAGAATGAACTCTCTTAGACTTTGTGCTCTGATATTGAATCGTAGACTTGATCAATTATCATGAGAATTGACTACGGACATGTGTTAGATGCGGACTTATCTACGGGTAAGGGGCGAGATAACATCCTATGCATGAAGGCATAGTTTAGGTGTCATTAGGTAATGACATCTATGCTCTGATATTGAATCGTAGACTTGATCAATTATCACGGGAATTGACTACCCGGTGTGTTAGGCGTGACTTATTCTGATTTAGGGCGGGAATAGCACCTACTACGCATAAATAGTAGATTTAGGTGTCATTAGGTAATGGCAGTCTGATATTGAATCGTAGACTTGATCAATTATCCGGAATTGATTACGGCGTGTGTTAGGCGACTTATTCTGATTTAGGGCGGGAATAACACCTACTACGCATAAATAGGCGTAGATTTAGGTGTCATTAGGTAATAGCGACTCACGATATTGAATCGTAGACTTGATCAATTATCATGAGAATTGACTACCCGGTGTGTTAGGCGTGACTTATTCTGATTTAGGGCGGGAATAACACCTACTACATAAATAAATGAGTAGATTTAGGTGTCATTAGGTAATGGCAGTCACGATATTGAATCGTAGACTTGATCAATTATCACGGGAATTGATTACGGCGTGTGTTAGGCGACTTATTCACGATTTAGGGCAGGAATAACACCTACTACATAAATAGGCATAGATTTAGCGGATCATTAAGTCAATGTGGAGGCTGGCTATGCATTGAATACATAGACTTCGTTTGTTATTTTTGTTGTCTTCTCTTATGGCAAAGCGAACCCGAATAGTGGCACATCGCATGGTAGGTCACTACTCACCGATAAATTAGAGCCTTCGGGAAAGGATCGTGGCCCGTTGAGGGACATTTAGTATGTGACTTGATCGGACAACGTCATTTGCGGGAATGGCGGTGCGGACTATCGAGTGAATGTTGACATAGCGATTATGTGGACCCACCATCTATTAGCGAAGTTGGAGAATTTGTTAGAGGTGACATTAACAGGCAAAATTTATTGCGATGGGGCAACTTTGAGGACCCACCTCCTTGACATTTGTTTAAACTCTTCTTATTTCCAAATTTTTTCTTATTTTTGAACTTATAGGATCTTTTTCCTTCGCTAGCGAGAACAACCGTTTGTTCTTCAAGGGTAACTCGTCAGCTCCATACAACATATTGTGTACCTCAGCGAGTGTCACTATCATATTATTGATATTATAATTCAGAACAAATTGATTAGATGAATCTGGCAATGATGCTAAAATAACATCTACCTTGGTTTCATTATCCATCTCAACCCCAATAGATTTCGGTTTATTTACATACTCTATCATCTTCATAACATGATGATGAACTGGTGTTCCTTCGGTCATCTTGTTGGACATAAAAATTTTCATAGCGTTTTGCCTTGCGCAATGATTTCGTAATCCAAACATGCCTTTCATGTTGTTCATGATGTCTTTGGTGGTAGCCAACTTGTAATGAGAGCAACCTCACCTTACCCTTCTTCTAATGCAGGCAATCCTGGTGGATCCTCCTTCAAAACGTGGATAAACTATTTAGTAGTAAGTAGAATTGTCAAGTTCCTTTCCCATCACTATAATTAGGAACTTGAGGCGGTTCTCATCTATGATCTTTGCAAGTGGGCTAAAGTTGTTCATGTTGTCTACAAACTGATATATTATAAAATAATTAGAAACTACATAATTCCACAATATAATTTACATGCAATTACCATTACATTAGTATTTGGTAAGTCTTACTAATTTATTAGCTAACGTTTCCTTCATACATTAGATAAACATATCAAATATGTCAATTAGTGAGAAGTAGGAACTCCATTCAATCACTTTATAGTTTCTTTTAAATATATAAATACTAAATGAAAAATACATCATATCTATTTCTTTTAACAATTATAAAACTCCCATTATTT
>CM022703.1:83921970-84064048 GCA_012295165.1 Asparagus setaceus
TCAAATTCGGAATGTATAAACCGTATTATAGTCGATACTATATCGATTAGTCGACTAATCGGTTACACAGCATTCTCGTAAATGCAATTCAAGCATTAGTAGTCGACTACTATTTTTATTAGTCGACTAATCAGAATGACGAAAAGTCCGGTGTATGTTTTAATCGATAGTCGACTATATATGCACAAGATTCCACTAATCAGAACTTACGATTGAAAATTGTTTAAGTTTTCATTAGTCGACTATTAACAAGATTGGTCGACTACTCAGTAAACTTACGAAACTTATATATTCATTATGTTAAGTAATTAGTCGACTATAGTTTGAATTGGTCGACTACTCGACTTAAAAAGTTTATAAATGAATTGATTTAAACTTTAAAACTCTAATGGTTAATATAGGGATTTCTATATTAACCAACACACTAAGCAAGTGTTAGTGTGTTCTAAATATGCATGTGTGTGTGTGATCAAGGCTTGTACAATATATTCTAAGTAAAGAAGAGAAAAATTACATTGTTCTTTGTATTTCATCTTGCTTTTCATCTTCAATACTCCATAATGCCTTGAGTCCAAATTTGATATATATGATATCTCGTGATCAACAAGTTATACCACACAAAAACATATATATAGAACACATATTGTTATCATCGAATATAATCTTGAGAATATATAAATCAACAAAGTTAACAAGGCTTTGGGCTTGTGGTTTGAACGAGATTTTGAGGACCTATCGCCTATTGATGAGAGTCGAAGTTTAGGTTTTGTCGGGATAAAATATGAAACCCGATTTGAACAAGGTTTAAGGCCGTGATGTGAACAAGGCTTACATGGCTTATGGTGTGAACAAGGCTTTGGGCTTGTAGTTTGAACAAGGCTTTGGGCTTATGGTTTGAACAAGGCTTCGGGCTTGTGGTTTAAACAAGGCTTTGGGCTTGTGGTGTTAACAAGGCTTTGGGCTTGTGGTGTTAACAAGGCTTTGGGCTTGTGGTTTGAACAAGGCTTTGGGGCTTATCATCCTATTGAGGAGGATTGATAAGTTGACTGCCGAGGTGTGAGGTTAACATGACAAGGATACGCTATGCATTGAGCAACTTTTGGACTTATCATCCTATGGAGAGGATTGATAAGTTGGTTATCAAGCTCACGAGGATGTGTACAGTTTTTGATAGGATTGTGTTGTAATTTGAATAACTTTGTGGATCTATCATTCTATTGGAAAGGAATGATGAGTTGATTAACGGATTTAGTTATGATTTGAACAATTTTAAGAAACTTATCTCACGGAGAGGATTGATAAGTTGATTATATCATCGAGGTATAATGTTGACTTGATGAAGATACGCTTGCGATCGAGCAACTTTGAGGACCTATCATCCCGCTGAGGAGGATTGATAAGTTGATTGCATTTAAGAATTTGAGGACTTATCATCCTATTGATGAGGATTGATAAGTTGATTGCATTTAAGTAAATTTGAGGACTTATCATCCTATTGATGAGGATTAATAAGTTAATTATGCATTTAAGCAATTTGAGGACTTATCATCCTATTAATGAGGATTGATAAGTTGTTTATCGTTATTTAGTTATGATTTAGACAACTTTGAGGACTTATCGCCTTTATTGAAGAGTGTCGATAAGTTGATTGTCGAGGAGTTTGCCTCGCATGTGACGCTTGAACGCATGTTGACTACGACTTTGTTGTCTTTACGCAAGAGACTAACCGGCAATGCGTGCGCTGACTTTAGGGTTATCCAACCCCACCATCAACGGACTTGATGAGCCTTACCGACACCGCTTGAATCGGCTAGCGCGCATTATCCAAACCGCTCAAGTGACGTTGTGCTAAAAGAATAAAACTCTTTTAGGCTTAATGCTACGATGTTGAATACGCCGGCTTCGCTCTTTCTCAATGAATAGACTACTCTACCGCATGTATTAGATGTGCTTATCTCTTAGGTTTCGAGATAAAATTCCCCATTTGAATTCTCGTGTCTTCGATCGGTAAAGACTAAACCGCAACGTGTGTTAGGTGTTGACTTACCCTACTTAGGATTCGGGATAAAATTCCCGTGATTTGAATTGCGTGTCTTTGATCGGTAAAGACTAAACCAAAGAACGTGTGTTAGACGCTGACTTATCCCTACTTAGGATTCGATAATTCACTGCAATGGATTGTGGTGTTATTAATAGCAACCTTGAGGACTTATCATCTATTGAAGAGAGTTGATAAGTTGATTGTCGAGGTGTTAGGTTAACATGACAAGGATATATTACATCTGTTAACTTTGAGGACTTATCGACTATTGAAGAGAGTCGATAAGTTGATTATCGAAGAGGTCAGCCTTGCTAATAACGATGAGCTAATCTTAACTTTGTGTGGATTGTGTTACATGTGAGCAACTTTGTGGCTTATCATCCTATTAGAGAGGATTGATAAGTTGATTGTCGAGGTGTGAGGTTTACGGATAAGGATCACATTGGAGCAATTGTGGACTTATCATCCTATTGGAGAGGATTGATAAGTTGTCGAGGTGCATTGTTAACCCGACGGATTGTGTTACGATTTGAGCAACTCTATAGACTTATCATCCTATTGGAGAGGATTGATAAGTTGATTGTCGAGGTGTGAGGTTAACATGACAAGGATACGCTATGGCAACTTTGTGGATTTATTATCCTATTGGAGAGGATTGATAAGTTGATCGAGGTGCATTGTTAACCCGACGGATTGTATTACGATTTGAGCAACTTTGTAGACTTATCATCCTATTGGAGAGGATTGATAAGTTGATTTTGGTGGTGCTGCATCGTTGAAGTGCTTACATTGTCAAAAGTGTTTTGTTAACTTGACAATGTTTGGAATTCATTATTCTACTCGAAAAATAATAAATAATCAACCCCGCCTTTTGGGTACATGACGTCTTTGGACTAAATCGACGACGCCTCAGTAATTATTCTAAGTTGATACTAACCGAGTCATCGACTCGCATTTAGAGCCGTCATCAGCCGTGTCTTCTGAGTCACTTCCTCTTCATCTTCAATCCTAGCAATAATTGTTTACTGCTCACCCCGGAGACTAGTTGTTTCCGTGAATGACATTTTGCAACCCCATTCGAAGCTAGAGATTGGTTTGTAAATTGTGCCGACTGTGTGTCAATCGAGCAGACGGTCATACCGCGAGCATCGAAGAGCCATGCTTCAAACCGCTCACGAAGACTTTGATAGCTCTCCTCCTCCTTTGTTTAATGACAAGGAGAGAAGTGATGTTGATTTCGTGTCATCTTCAAAGAATCGTGACAGAAGAGTCTCTAAATCGCCCATTTCGATACATCCTCGCAGCAGCTTCATGAACCATTCAAAGGCAACCCCTTGAGGGTGCCAATGAACAAACGAAAGTTATGGCATCGCTTATCATCACATTTCTAGTCTCGACCTAAAATAGTAGATGTGGTTCGGTGATCCTGCGTCACAAAGCTTGTAGGCCGGGATTTTGAATTTTGAGGATAAGGAACCGTATCCCATTCTCGGCAGATACGGCCCGACAACCCTCGATCTTGGAGCTCGCGACCTATTAGCCATGGCATTGAGGCGGCCCAGCCTCGATTTTTGCCGATTGAGGACTTTGCTCGCTTTTCTCCTCTTCGAGGAGGATTCTACGGATGGGCTTTGATCGGAGCTTCATTCACTTTTTCTTTCCATTTTGGGGATTGACTCCTCCTCCGGATGATTCCGGCTGAGGTGTTGAGCTAGCCATGTGAACTTGAGCCCCTATCTGCAATAAGTTGGACTACCATTTCTAAGTTGATCGATGGACTCTTGTTGTGATCGCAGGCTTCTTGCATCATACCGATGCTCTCGAGCCTCTTCATAAAATCTTCAAGATTCTCCGTGGTAGACAAATAGCCACATGCTCCACGAAGAACTAGAGGATTGAGATTCGCGATGGTGAATGCTCATCATCGACTTTCCTTTAGCCAACTTTTGATAGTTGACGGGATATGACCCCCGCTCGAGTCCGAGTATGCCGGTAAACTCGCCGAGTCATTCAAAGCCTCTTTCGCCGGGACCGATTTGCTTCGCTCATCTGGAGCTAGAGATTGACACCTGTCACTCTCGATCATGTTAGAAGTGACTCCAAGGTATTCAACCTCTCAAGTCTCCTTCCTATGAGAGTATCATCGCTCGACCAAATGATATTTGTCAATTGGTCAAACACCGATGGCTTGGTCGCATGTGAGCAAAGTCGATATGCCGATGATTTGGCACTTGAACGCGAAGATCGCGTTGAGCATTTGAACGCTGTTCACCCGCTTAGATTGGGAACGCTAGGTCCGCTTAAATGCTAGAACGCCGGGTTGAGACTCGCATTTTAGAGTGGGGATGTGAGTATCGCGGCAACTCCAACTGAACGCCAGATTCTGATTTGAGCAATTGCGGGTCGGGACCCGCCGCTTCGACCGCGGAAATGCCTCGCTGAGGGCTGGCGTCACCGGCTTATGAGGCTCGTTCGGGCACATAAACCAGGCTTGTTCTAAAAGAAACGGAAGCTCGGATCGCTGGCTCACAAACACGGTTCGCTGGTTGGTCGACATTGGCCATCTCGATGTGTTCTTCGTGAGCAAAGACTTTTGCCCGATTTGAGGCTTTGCAATGACATCACCATCTTTACCGACAAGTTAGCCACGGCAACCGAAGAGACTTTGGTCTCCTTAGAGGCTTTGTGGATTTGCGCGATAGCCTGGGGCTAAGGGATCCGGAGGAGAGTGCCTACTCAAACTTGGCTTGATCGAACTCACGCCGAGTTCCAACTTGTCCCAATGAGCTTGACGCCGACTATGCCACCACCTCTCTCATGAAAGAGATTGTCCCCAAACAGCCATCTTTATTCGCGAGGAAAATTGAGAAAATATAAAGTTGAATCTATTCTATTTGAAGAATAATGAATACAATCTCGAATGCATCTCTCTTCATCGACTTAGATA
This sequence comes from Asparagus setaceus, assembly GCA_012295165.1. Taxonomy (NCBI): domain Eukaryota; kingdom Viridiplantae; phylum Streptophyta; class Magnoliopsida; order Asparagales; family Asparagaceae; genus Asparagus; species Asparagus setaceus. The sequence goes on from CM022703.1 coordinate 83,926,959, forward strand.
AAAAGAAATTATAAATTCCTCGATCGGTTGTTCGATTTATAAAAGAGAGAAGGATCAACGGAGACCCTTCCCTTTATTTAGTCCGGGTTCTTCACAGTGGCGGTGGGAGCTTGAATCTTGTATCCCGTTGACGATCCGACCGCCTTGACTCGTGGACGAGGTTGAAAAATAACTCGCAGGAGCAAGTTTAGAACTCGCCGAAGTTAAGAACTCTTTAATAGAGTTGATTTTAGAAAAGGATTAGTAATCCTTTAGCCAAGAATGGCGGAGAAAATTGTCGTGTTTGAAAAACTGTAATCGAAGTTGAACTCTCTAGAGTTGATGCCAAAGAAAGGAGGTTTGATCCTTTCAAAAGAAAAGACATAGATCTTCGGTAAAACCTCAATATCTCCAAATCTAACTGGTAGAAATCAATCTCCACCATTCAGAATTAGTAACTACGAGTGTTGAGGTTGCTCTCCAAGTTTCACCTCCGTCAGACCGCGGATGAAGTCCGATCGCCACGCCGATCACAAATTAAGAAACCGTTTTCTGCACAAATTGCTTCGTAAAGCCTCAATATCTCCAAATCTAACCGGTAGAAATCAATCTCCACCGTTCAGAATTAGGAACGACGAGTATTGAGGCTGTCCTCCAAGTTTCATTCCAATCAGACCATGGATGAAGGTCCGATCACACGCTGGACAGCACCAGAAGAAACTGTTTTCCCCTTTTTAGTTCTCCCGCCAAAACCTTTCAACCCCTTTCACTTTGGCTGTGAAACCCCTATTTATAGGGATTAAAGGTGTAACTGCCCCTTAAATTGCTCCTAATGGGGTTTAGTGGGTGTAACCACCCCTTAAACCTCTCAAATGGTTTAGGAACCGCTCAACTCATGTTTGAATGAGTCAAAACGCGGTTCTGCTCGAGCAAGCCCCGCCTGCTGCTTTGAGCTTCGAACGCGGGCCATGTGCTCCGCGATTTTAGCTTCAACGCGGGCCATGCGCGCCGTTTGGGTTGAAACGCTGGTCACGTGTTCGCGATTTGAATTGAAACGCGCCATGTGCCCGTGATTTTGGGCTTCAATGCGGGCCATGCTCCGCGTTGGCTTCAACGCGGGCCGCAGCCATGTGCTCCGCGTGGGGCCAACGCAGTCGCAGCCATGTGCTCCGCTTAGCTTCAACGCGGGCCATGTGCTCCGTGTTTTGAATTGAAACGCGGGATGAGTCCGTGATTTTGAATTGAAGAGATCAAAACTTGGATCTCTTTTCACAAGGATTGTCAACTTGTAATCCTTGTACTGAGACATTAGCTTCGATTCTCCTTTATTATCGCGGAAAGCCGCTGTAATATTCATCGATAGTGTTTCACGGATATTGGCCGCCTTCGCATTTTGTTAGACCCTCTCCAAAGTTTTCAAAGTTCGCTGATGGGATGAGCTTTCGGAATACTTTGGATATCTTACTTTGGATATCTTCTTTTGTTTGATCCCGAAGGTATTGCTCTTATTTTGTCTTCAAAGAAGTTGTGTTCGCTTTGTCCATGCTAGTCATTCGCCTTGCATGGGTGAACTCCGCTTTTGCTTTTTGAAATGCAGGAGTGACCGTGAGCATCTTGAACTTTGCTACGCGGAGACTAATCCCGCGATTTGAGGTTGAAACACGGTCGCCATCGTTTCAGGTTTAAAACGCGGCGCCGACTGCTTTTGTGTTGAAACGTGGGTGGTCCTCGCTGCTTATGAGTAAAATGCGGGATAAACCCCACATTTCTAACTAAGTCTTTAGACTTTTCTTTAAGGTGCCAAAAGTATAGTGTTAACTTGGCATGCCTTTCATACTTGTTGTTTGAACAAGCTTTTGGGGACTTATCACTCTATTGTAAAGAGTTGATAAATTGGTTTTATCATCGAGGTGAAATTTTTAACTTGATGATGATTTTTGAGGACTTATCGCCTCATTGAAGAGAGTCGATAAATTGATTTTATCGAGGTGTGGGGTTAACTTGATAAAGGTACTTGTGGTTTGAATAAGATTTTGAGGACCTATCGCCTATTGATGAGAGTCGATAAGTTGATTTTATCAGAGGTGGAGTTAACTTGATAAAGTTGGGTACTTATGGTTTGAACAAGATTTTGAGGACCTATCGCCTATTGATGAGAGTCGATAAGTTTAGGTTTTGTTCGGTGGACAAAATATGAAACCCTGATTTGAACAAGGTCTAAGGCCGCGTGATGTGAACAAGGCTTACATGGCTTGTGTGTGAACAAGGCTTTAGGCTTGTGGTTTGAACAAGGCTTTGGGCTTGTGGTTTAAACAAGGCTTTGGGCTTGGTGTTAACAAGGCTTTGGGGCATGTGGTTTGAACAAGGCTTTGGACTTGTGGTGTGAACAAGGCTTTTGGGGCTTGTGTTAACAAGGCTTTGGGCTTGTGGTTTGAACGAGATTTTGAGGACCTATCTTCATTGATGAGAGTCGATAAGTTTAGGTTTTGTCGGGGACAAAATATGAAACTGGATTTGAACAAGGTTTAAGGCCCGTGATGTGAACAAGGCTTACATGGCTTATGGTGTGAACAAGGCTTTGGGCTTGTAGTTTGAACAAGGCTTTGGGCTTGTAGTTTGAACAAGGCTTCTCGGGTGGTTTAAACAAGGCTTTGGGCTTGTGTGTTAACAAGGCTTTGGCTTGTGGTGTTAACAAGGCTTTGGGCTTGTGGTTTGAACAAGCTTTGGGGCTTATCATCCTATTGAGGAGGATTGATAAGTTGATCGCCGAGGTGTGAGGTTAACATGACAAGGATACGCTATATTGAGCAACTTTGTGGACTTATCATCCTATTGGAGAGGATTGATAAGTTGGTTATCAAGCTCACGAGGATGTGTACATTTTGATGATTGTGTTGTAATTTGAACAACTTTGTGGATCTATCATTCTATTGGAAAGGAATGATGAGTTGATTAACGGATTTAGTTATGATTTGAACAATTTTAAGAAACTTATCTCCGGAGAGGATTGATAAGTTGATTATATCATCGAATGTTGACTTGATGAAGATACGCTATGACGGAGCAACTTTGAGGACCTATCATCCCGTTGAGGAGGATTGATAAGTTGATTATGATTTAAGCAATTTGAGGACTTATCATCCTATTGATGAGGATTGATAAGTTGATTATGATTGCAAATTTGAGGACTTATCATCCTATTGATGAGGATTAATAAGTTGATTGCATTTAAGCAATTTGAGGACTTATCATCCTATTGATGAGAATTGATAAGTTGTTTGTCGTTATTTAGTTATGATTTAGACAACTTTGAGGACTTATCGCCTTTATTGAAGAGTGTCGATAAGTTGATTGTCGAGGAGTTTGCCTCGGTGACGCTGTTGTTTATGTTGACTACGTTTTGTTGTCTTTACGGCAAGAGACTAACCGCAACGCTGTGTTAGCTGACTTTAGGGTTATCGCCAACCCCACCATCAACGGACTTGATGAGCCTTTACCGACACCGCGAATCGGCTAGCATGCATTATCCAAACCGCTCAAGATGTGACGTTGTGCTAAAAGAAGAAAAACTCTTTAGGCTTAATGCTACGATGTTGAATACGAGGCTTCGGCTTTCTCACTGAATAGACTACCCTACCGCATGTATTAGATGCGCTTATCTCTCGCTTAGGTTTCGAGATAAAATTCCAGATTTGAATTCCGTGTCTTCTACTCTAAAAGACTAAACCGCAACGTGTTAGGCTGACTTACCCTACTTAGGATTCGGATAAAATTCCTGATTTGAATTCTCGTGATCTTCTTTGATCTAAAGACTAAACCAAAGAACGTGGTGTTAGACGCTGACTTATCCCTACTTAGGATTCGATAAAATTCCCACACCTGGAGGCGTGGATTGTGGTGTTAATAAAGCAACCTTGAGGACTTATCGCCTATTGAAGAGAGTTAATAAGTTGATTGTCGAGGTGTTAGGTTAACATGACAAGGATATATTATGATCGAGTACTTTGAGGACTTATCGCATATTGAAGAGAGTCGATAAGTTGATTGTCAAGAGGTCACTTGCTAATAACCAGACGAGCTAATCTTAACTTTGTGTGGATTGTGTTGCATGAGCAACTTTGTGGGCTTATCATCCTATTAGAGAGGATTGATAAGTTGATTGTCGAGGTGTGAGGTTAACGGATAAGGATACATTGCATTGGAGAATTTGTGGACTTATCATCCTATTGGAGAGGATTGATAAGTTGGTTGTCGAGGTGCATTGTTAACTGACGATTGTGTTACGATTTGAGCAACTCTATAGACTTATTATCCTATTGGAGAGGATTGATAAGTTGATTGTCGAGTGTGAGGTTAACATGATAAGGATACGCTATGCATTGGGGCAACTTTGTGGATTTATCATCCTATTGGAGAGGATTGATAAGTTGGTGTCGAGGTGCATTGTTAACTGACGGATTGTATTACGATTTGAGCATCTTTGTAGACTTATCATCCTATTGAGAGGATTGATAAGTTGATTTTGGTGGTGCCGTGACGTTGAAGTGCTTACATTGTCAAAAGTGTTTTGTTAACTTGACAATGTTTAGAATTCATTATTCTACTGAAAATAATAAATAATCAACCCCCGCCTGGGGTACATGACGCCAATGTAAATCGACGACGCTCAGAATTATTCTAAGTTGATACTAACCGAGTCATCGGCCTCATGATTTAGAGCCGTCATCAATAGCCGTGTCTTCGAGTCAGCCTTCATCTTCAATCCTAGCAATAATTGCTTCACTGCTCACCGGGAGACTAGTTGTTTCGTGAACGACATTTGTAACCCCATTCGAAGCTAGGAGATTGGTTTGTAAATTGTGCCGATTGTGTATCAATCGCGAGCAGACGGTCATAATCGGGCAAGATGCTTCGTGAACCGCTCGACGAAGACTTTGATAGGCTCTCCTCCTTTGCTTAATGGCAAGGAGAGAAGTGATAAGTGATTTCCGTGTCATCTTCAAAGAATCGTGACAGAAGAGTCTCTAAATCGCCCATTTCGGATACATCCCGCAGCAGCCATGAACCATTCAAAACCCCTTGAGGGTGCCAATGAACAAACGAATGTTATGGCATCGCTATCATCACATTTCCACCGTGACCTAAAATAGTAGATGTGTTGGTTCGGTGATCCCGCGTCGCCGAAGCTTGTAGCGCCGGATTTTGAATTTTGAGGATAAGGAACCGATCCCATTCCCAGGATACGGCCTCGACAACCCTCTCGATCTTGGAGCTCACACCTATTAGCCATGGCATTGAGGCGGCTTCCAGCCGCGATTTTGCCGATTGAGGACTTTGCTCGCTGCCTCTCTCCCTTCTTCGTAGGAGGATTCTACGTGATGGGCTTCTTGATCGAGCTTCATTCACTTTTTCTTTCCATTTTGGGGATTGACTCCTCCTCCGTGATGATTCCTACCGAGGTGTTGAGCTAGCCATGTGAACTTGAGCCCATCCGCAATAAGCTGGACTACCATTTCTCAAGTTGATCGATGGACTCTTGTGATCGCAGGCTTGCATCATAGCCCGATGCTCTTCGAGCCTCTTCATAAAATCTTCAAGATTCTCCGTCGGTAGACAGCCACATGCTCCACTAAAGAACTAGAGGATTGAGATTCTGCGATGGCTGAATGCTCATCATCAGACTCAATTTCTTTAGCCAACTTTTGATAGTTGACGGGGGATATGACCCCTGTTCGAGTCCGAGTATGTCGGTAAACTCCGCCGAGTCATTCAAAGCCTCTTTCAAGCCGGGGACTGATTTGCTTCGCTCATCGGAGCTAGAGATTGACAAATCCTACTCCGACATGTTAGAAGTGACTCCAAGGTATTCAACCTCAAGTCTCCTTCCTATGAGAGTATCGTCGCCGCGGACCAAATGATATTTGTCAATTGGTCAAACACCGACGCTTGGTCGCGATGTGAGCAAAGATCGATATGCCGATGATTTGGCACTGGAACGCCGAAGATCTGTTGAGCATTTGAACGCAGGTTCGCACCGCTTTAGATCGGGAACGCCAGGTCCGCTTGAATGCTAGAACGCGGGTTGAGACCCGCATTTTAGAGTGGACGCCGAAAGTATCGCGGTAACCCCCAAATTAACGAGATTCGCGATTTGAGCAATTGAACGCCGGGTTGGGACCCGCCGAACTATGAACGCGCCATTGAGGGTTGCGCTCGTTCGGCTTTTATGAGGCTCGTGTTCGGCACATAAACGCAGGCTTGCGTCGAAAAGAAACGCCTCGGGATCGCTTTGGCTCACAAATGGAAGTTCGCTGGTTGGTCGACACATCTGGGTCGTGTTCTTCTGTGAGCAAAGACTCCTTTTGCCCGATTTGAGGCTTTGCAATGACATCACCATCTTTATGATCAAAGTTAGCCACGGAAACCGAAGAGACTTTAGTCTCCTTAGAGGCTTTGTGGATTTGGCGATAGCCTGGGGCTAAGGGATCCGGAGGAGAGTGCCTCCTCAAACTTGGCTTGATCGAACTCTACTACCATCAGCCGTCCCAATGAGCTTGACGTCGAATTGCGCCACCACTTCTTCATCGGTGAAAGAGATTGTCCCCAGCAGAGTCGCCATCTTTTGTTCAAGGAAAATTAAGAAAATATAAAGTTGAATCTATTCTATTTGAAGAATAATGAATACAATCTCTGCAATCTCTCTAACGACTTAGATAAAAAGAAATTATAAATTCTCGACATCTGGTTCGATTTACAAGAGAGAAGGACGGAGACCCTTCCCTTTATTTAGTCCGGGTTCTTCACGATATGTGGGAGCTTGAATCTTGTATCCTGGACGATCCGACCGCCTTGACTCGTGGGACGAGGTTGAAAAATAACTTAGGAGCAAGTTTAGAACTCGTCGAAGTTAAGAACTCTTTGATAGAGTTGATTTTAGAAAAGGATTAGTAATCCTTTAGCCAAGAATGGCGGAGAAAAACTTGCTGTGTTTGAAAACTGTAATCGAGTTGAACTCTCTAGGAGAGTTGATGCCAGCAAAGGAGGTTTGATCCTTTCTTTAAAAGAAAAGACATAGATCTTCAGTAAAACCTTAATATCTCCAAATCTAACCGGTAGAAATCAATCTCCACCGTTCAGAATTAGTAACTACGAGTGTTGAGGTTGCTCTCCAAGTTTCACTCCGATCAGACCGCGGATGAAGTCCGATCGTCACGCCGATCACAGCTGCGCAGAAGAAACCGTTCTCTGCACAATTGGCTTCGGTAAAGCCTCAATATCTCCAAATCTAACCGGTAGAAATCAATCTCCACCGTTCAGAATTAGGAACAACGAGTATTGAGGCTGTTCTCCAAGTTTCATTCCAATCAGACCATGGATGAAGGTCCGATCGCCACGCCGATCACAGCCGCAGAAGAAACCGTTCTCTGCACAATTGGCTTCGGTAAAGCCTCAATATCTCCAAATCTAACCGGTAGAAATCAATCTCCACCGTTCAGAATTAGGAACGACGAGTATTGAGGCTGTCCTCCAAGTTTCATTCCAATCAGACCATGGATGAAGGTCCGATCGTCACGCTGATCACAGCTGCGCAGAAGAAACTGTTCTCTCCCCTTTTTTAGTTCTCCGGCCAAAACCTTTCAACCCCCCTTTCACTTTGGCTGTGAAAACCCCTATTTATAGGGATTAAAGGGGTGTAACTGCCCCCTTAAATTGCTCCTTAATGGGGGTTTAGTGGGGTGTAACCACCCCCCTTAAACCTCTCAAATGGTTTAGGAACCGTTCAACTCATGTTTGAATGAGTCAAAACGCCGGTTCGCTCGAGCAAGCCCCGCCCCGCTTTTGAGCTTCGAACGCTGGCCATGTGCTCCGCATTTTAGGCTTCAACGCGGGCCATGTGCGCCGCTTTGGGTTGAAACGCGGTCACGCGGTTCGCGATTTTGAATTGAAACGGGCCATGTGCTCCGCATTTTGGGCTTCAATGCGGGCCATGTGCTCGCTGCTTTGGCTTCAACGCTGGCCGCAGCCATGTGCTCCGCTTGGGGCTTCAACGCGGGCCATGTGTCTGTTTTGAATTGAAACGGGATGAGTCCCGCGATTTTGAATTGAAGAGATCAAAACTTAGATCTCTTTTCACAAGGATTGTCAACTTGTAATCCTTGTACTCGAGACATTAGCTTCGATTCTCCTTTATTATCGCGGAAAGTCGCCGCCTTGTAATATTCATCGATAGTGTTTCATGGATATTGGCCGCCTTCGCAATTTTTACAACCACAGAACCCTCCAAAGTTTTCGAAGTTCGGTTGACGGGATGAGCTTTCGAATACTTTGATATCTTACTTTGGATATCTTCTTTTGTTTGATCCTGAGAAGGTATTGCTCCTTATTTTGTCTTCAAAGAAGTTGTGTTCTGCTTTGTCCATGCTAGTCATTCGTCTTGCATGGGTGAACTCCGGCGTTTTTGCTTTTTTGAAATGCAGGAGTGACCGTAGCATCTTGAACTTTGCTACGTGAGACTAATCCTCGCGATTTGAGGTTGAAACACGGTCGGGCCATCGTCATTGTTTAAAACGGCACTGCTTTTGTGTTGAAACGTGGGTGGTCCTCGCTTTATGAGTAAAATGCGGGGATAAACCCCACATTTCTAACTAAGTCTTTTAGACTTTTCTTTAAGGTGCCAAAAGTATAGTGTTAACTTGGCATGCCTTTCATACTTGTTGTTTGAACAAGCTTTTGGGGACTTATCACTCTATTGTAAAGAGTTGATAAATTGGTTTTATCATCAGAGGTGAAATTTTTAACTTGATGATGATTTTTGAGGACTTATCGCTCTATTGAAGAGAGTCGATAAATTGATTTTATCAGAGGTGTGGGGTTAACTTGATAAAGTTGGGTACTTGTGGTTTGAATAAGATTTTGAGGACCTATCGCTCTATTGATGAGAGTCGATAAGTTGATTTTATCAGAGGTGTGGAGTTAACTTGATAAAGTTGGGTACTTATGGTTTGAACAAGATTTTGAGGACCTATCGCTCTATTGATGAGAGTCGATAAGTTTAGGTTTTGTCGGTGGACAAAATATGAAACCTGTGATTTGAACAAGGTCTAAGGCCTGTGATGTGAACAAGGCTTACATGGCTTGTGGTGTGAACAAGGCTTTAGGCTTGTGGTTTGAACAAGGCTTTGGGCTTGTGGTTTAAACAAGGCTTTGGGCTTGTGGTGTTAACAAGGCTTTTGGGGCATGTGGTTTGAACAAGGCTTTGGACTTGTGGTGTGAACAAGGCTTTTGGGGCTTGTGGTGTTAACAAGGCTTTGGGCTTGTGGTTTGAACGAGATTTTGAGGACCTATCGCTCTATTGATGAGAGTCGATAAGTTTAGGTTTTGTCGGGGACAAAATATGAAACCCGTGATTTGAACAAGGTCTAAGGCCTGCGGATGTGAACAAGGCTTACATGGCTTGTGGTGTGAACAAGGCTTTAGGCTTGTGGTTTGAACAAGGCTTTGGGCTTGTGGTTTAAACAAGGCTTTGGGCTTGTGGTGTTAACAAGGCTTTTGGGGCATGTGGTTTGAACAAGGCTTTGGACTTGTGGTGTGAACAAGGCTTTTGGGCTTGTGGTGTTAACAAGGCTTGGGCTTGTGGTTTGAACGAGATTTTGAGGACCTATCGCCATTGATGAGAGTCGATAAGTTTAGGTTTTGTCGGGGACAAAATATGAAACCCGTGATTTGAACAAGGTTTAAGGCCCGTGATGTGAACAAGGCTTACATGGCTTATGGTGTGAACAAGGCTTTAGGCTTGTGGTTTGAACAAGGCTTTGGGCTTGTGGTTTGAACAAGGCTTTGGGCTTGTGGTGTTAACAAGGCTTTGGGCTTGTGGTTTGAACAAGGCTTTGGACTTGTGGTGTGAACAAGGCTTTGGGGCTTGTGGTGTTAACAAGGCTTTGGGCTTGTGGTTTGAACGAGATTTTGAGGACCTATCGCTCTATTGATGAGAGTCGATAAGTTTAGGTTTTGTCGGGGGACAAAATATGAAACCTGTGATTTGAACAAGGTTTAAGGCCTGTGATGTGAACAAGGCTTACATGGCTTATGGTGTGAACAAGGCTTTGGGCTTGTAGTTTGAACAAGGCTTTGGGCTTGTAGTTTGAACAAGGCTTCGGGCTTGTGGTTTAAACAAGGCTTTGGGCTTGTGGTGTTAACAAGGCTTTGGGCTTGTGGTGTTAACAAGGCTTTGGGCTTGTGGTTTGAACAAGGCTTTGGGGCTTATCATCCTATTGAGGAGGATTGATAAGTTGACCGTCGAGGTGTGAGGTTAACATGACAAGGATACGCTATGACAGCCTTTGTGGACTTATCATCCTATTGGAGAGGATTGATAAGTTGGTTATCAAGCTCTGCTGAGGATGTGTACAGATTTTGATAGGATTGTGTTGTAATTTGAACAACTTTGTGGATCTATCATTCTATTGGAAAGGAATGATGAGTTGATTAACGGGATTTAGTTATGATTTGAACAATTTTAAGAAACTTATCTGCTGGAGAGGATTGATAAGTTGATTATATCATCAGAGGTATAATGTTGACTTGATGAAGATACGTTGCGATCGGAGCAACTTTGAGGACCTATCATCCTGTTGAGGAGGATTGATAAGTTGATTATGATTTAAGCAAATTTGAGGACTTATCATCCTATTGATGAGGATTGATAAGTTGATTGCGATTTAAGCAAATTTGAGGACTTATCATCCTATTGATGAGGATTAATAAGTTGATTGCGATTTAAGCAAATTTGAGGACTTATCATCCTATTGATGAGAATTGATAAGTTGTTTGTCGTTATTTAGTTATGATTTAGACAACTTTGAGGACTTATCGCTCTTATTGAAGAGTGTCGATAAGTTGATTGTCAGAGGAGTTTGCCTCGCATGTGACGTTGTGCTACGATGTTGACTACGTAGACTTTGTTGTCTTTTACGGGCAAGAGACTAACCGGCAGCGTGTTGGCGTTGACTTTAGGGTTATTGGCCAACCCAACCATCAGCGGACTTGATGAGCCTTTACGATTACCGTTTGAATCGGCTAGCATGCGAATTATCCAAATCCGTTACGCATGTGACGTTGTGCTAAAAGAATAAAACTCTTTAGGCTTAATGCTCGATGTTGAATCGTGAGCCGTCTTTCTCACGGGAATAGACTACGTGCATGTATTAGATGCGGCTTATCTCTGCTTAGGTTTGAGATAAAATTCCCATTTGAATTACGGTGTCTTCTTCGATCGGTAAAAGACTAAACCGTAGCGTGTGTTGGTTGACTTACCCCTACTTAGGATTCGGATAAAATTCCCATTTGAATTCGTATCTTCTTTGATCGGTAAAGACTAAACCAACAACGTGTGTTAGGCGTTGACTTATCCTACTTAGGATTGGGATAAAATTCCCCTTGCAGCGTGGCGTGGATTGTGGTGTTATTAATAGCAACCTTGAGGACATGTCTATTGAAGAGAGTTAATAAGTTGATTGTCGAGGTGTTAGGTTAACATGACAAGGATATATTGCGTCGAACAACTTTGAGGACTTATCGCACTATTGAAGAGAGTCGATAAGTTGATTGTCGAGAAGAGTGCCTGCTAATAACGAGACGAGCTAATCTTAACTTTGTGTGGATTGTGTTGCGATGTGAGCAACTTTGTGGGCTTATCATCCTATTAGAGAGGATTGATAAGTTGATTGTCAGAGGTGTGAGGTTAGCATGATAAGGATACATTGCGATTGGAGCAAATTTGTGGACTTATCATCCTATGGAGAGTTGATAAGTTGGTTGTCGAGGTGCATTGTTAACTGGGAGTTGTGTTACGATTTGAGCAACTCTATAGACTTATTATCCTATTGGAGAGGATTGATAAGTTGATTGTCAGAGGTGTGAGGTTAACATGATAAGGATACGTTGCGATTGGGGCAACTTTGTGGATTTATCATCCTATTGGAGAGGATTGATAAGTTGGTTGTCGAGTGCATTGTTAACTGTGAGTTGTATTACGATTTGAGCAACTTTGTGGACTTATCATCCTATTGGAAGGATTGATAAGTTGATTTTGGTGTGAGTGCTGCTGCGTTGAAGTGCTTACATTGTCAAAAGTGTTTTGTTAACTTGACAATGTTTAGAATTCATTATTCTACTCGAAAATAATAAATAATCAACCCCCGCCTTTGGGGTACATGACGCCTTTGACTAAATCGACGACGCCCGAATTATTCTAAGTTGATACTAACCCAGTCATCGGCCTCGCGATTTAGCCCGGTCATCAATAGCCGTGTCTTCGAGTCAGCCTCTTTCATCTTCAATCCTAGCAATAATTGCTTCACTGCTCACCCCGAGAGACTAGTTGTTTCCGTGAACCACATTTTGTAACCCCATTCGAAGCTAGAGATTGGTTTGTAAATTGTGCCGACGTGTATCAATCGAAAGTGCATCGTCATACCGCCGAGCATCGAGCCATGCTTCGAACCGCTCGACGAAGACTTTGATAGGCTCTCCTCCTTTGCTTAATGGCAAGGAGAGAAGTGACATGATTTCGTGTCATCTTCAAAGAATCGTGACAGAAGAGTCTCTAAATCGCTTCATTCGATACATCCGGCAGCTTCATGAACCATTCAAAGGCAACCCCTTGAGGGTGCCAATGAACAAACGAAGCGCATGGCATCGTATCATCACATTTCCACCAGGACTAAAATAGTAGATGTTGGTTCGGTGATCCCGCGTTGCCGAAGCTTGTAGGCCGGATTTTGAATTTTGAGGATAAGGAACCGTGATCCCATTCTCGCAGATACTCCGACAACCCTCCGATCTTGGAGCTCACACCTATTAGCCATGGCATTGAGGGCTTCCAGCCTCGATTTTTGCCGACATTGAGGACTTTGCTCGCTCTTCTCTCTCCCTTCTTTCGTGAGGAGGATTCTACGTGATGGGCTTCTTGATCTGAGCTTCATTCACTTTTTCTTTCCATTTTGGGATTGACTCTCCTCCGCGGATGATTCCTACCGAGGTGTTGAGCTAGCCATGTGAACTTGAGCCCCATCCGCATAAGCCGACTACCATTTCTCAAGTTGATCGATGGACTCTTGTTGTGATCGCAGGCTTCTTGCATCATAGCCCGATGCTCTTCGAGCCTCTTCATAAAATCTTCAAGATTCTCCGTCGTAGACAGCCACATGCTCCACTAAAGAACTAGAGGATTGAGATTCCGCGATGGTCAATGCTCATCATCGACTCAATTTCTTTAGCCAACTTTTGATAGTTGACGGGGATATGACCCTCGCTCGAGTCCGGTATGTCAGTAAACTCCGCCGGAGTCATTCAAAGCCTCTTTCAACGCCGGGACTGATTTGTTCTTCGCTCATCTGGAGCTAGAGATTGATACCGTTTACTCCGACATGTTAGAAGTGACTCCAAGGTATTCAACCTCAAGTCTCCTTCCTATGAGAGTCGCTCGGGCGACCAAATGATATTTGTCAATTGGTCAAACACCGACGCTTGGTCGCGATGTGAGCAAAGATCGATATGCCGATGATTTGCACTTGAACGCCGAAGATCGCTTGAGCATTTGAACGCCAGGTTCGTGACCGCTTTAGATTGAACGCCAGGTCCGCTTGAATGCTAGAACGGGTTGAGACCTCGCGATTTTAGAGTGGACGCGAGTATCGGCGGCAACCCCACCGAACGCCGAGATTCGTGATTTGAGCAATTGAACGCGGGTTGGGACCCGCTGCCACTATGAAACGCCATTGAGGGTTGCGCTCACCGCTTTGCGAGGCTCGTGTTCGGCACATAAACGCCAGGCTTTGCTTCAGAAAAGAAACCAAGCTCGATCGCTTTGGCTCACAAATGCCAAGTTCGCTATTGGTTGGTCGACACATCTCGGTCGTGGTTCTTCGGTGAGCAAAGACTCTTTTGCCCGATTTGAGGCTTTGCAAAACACATCACCATCTTTACCGATCGTTAGCCACTTAACCTAAGAGACTTTAGTCTCCTTAGAGGCTTTGTGGATCTTGGCGATAGCCTGGGGCTAAGGGATCCTGAGGAGAGTGCCTCCTCAAACTTGGCTTGATCGAACTCTACGGCCGAATTTCAACAGCCGCCCCAATGAGCTTGACGCCGACTACCACCACCTCTTCATCGGTGAAAGAGATTGTCCCCAGAGTCGCCATCTTTTGTTCAAGCGAGGAAAAATTAAGAAAATATAAAGTTGAATCTATTCTATTTGAAGAATAATGAATACAATCTCTAATGCAATCTCTAATCGACTTAGATAAAAAGAAATTATAAATTTCGATCGGCTGCTCGATTTACAAAAGAGAGAAGGATCAACGGAGACCCTTCCCTTTATTTAGTCCGGGTTCTTCAATGGCGGTGGAGCTTGAATCTTGTATCCCGCTGACGATCCGACCGCCTTGACTCGTGGGACGAGGTTGAAAAATAACTCGCAGAGCAACTCTGGTCGAAGTTAAGAACTCTTTGATAGAGTTGATTTTAGAAAAGGATTAGTAATCCTTTTAGCCAAGAATGGCGGAGAAAAACTTGCTGTGCAAGTTTGAAAACTGTAATCGAAGTTGAACTCTAGAGAGTTGATGCCAAGAAAGGAGGTTTGATCCTTTCTTTAAAAGAAAAGACATAGATCTTCAGTAAAACCTTAATATCTCCAAATCTAACCGGTAGAAATCAATCTCCACCGTTCAGAATTAGTAACTATGAGTGTTGAGGCTGCTCTCCAAGTTTCACTCCGATCCGACCGCGGATGAAGGTCCGATCGTCACGCCGATCACAGCTGCGCAGAAGAAACCGTTCTCTGCACAATTGGCTTCGGTAAAGCCTCAATATCTCCAAATCTAACCGGTAGAAATCAATCTCCACCGTTCAGAATTAGGAACAACGAGTATTGAGGCTGTTCTCCAAGTTTCATTCCAATCAGACCATGGATGAAGGTCCGATCGTCACGCCGATCACAGCTGTGCAGAAGAAACTGTTCTCTCCCCTTTTTTAGTTCTCCGGCCAAAACCTTTCAACCCCCCTTTCACTTTGGCTGTGAAAACCCCTATTTATAGGGATTAAAGGGGTGTAACTGCCCCCTTAAATTGCTCCTTAATGGGGATTTAGTGGGGTGTAACCACCCCCCTTAAACCTCTCAAACGGTTTAGGAACCGTTCAACTCATGTTTGAATGAGTCAAAACGCCGGTTCGCTCGAGCAAGCCCCGCTCTGCTTTGAGTTTCAAATGCGGGCCATGTGCTCCGCATTTTGAATTGAAACGCAGCCATGTGCTCCGTGATTTTGGCTTCAATGCGGGCCATGTGCTCCGCATTTTGAATTGAAACGCAGCCATGTGCTCCGTGATTTTGGCTTCAATGCGGGCCATGTGCTCCGTGATTTTGGCTTCAATGCGGGCCATGTGCTCAGCGTTTGGGGCTTGAGCGGCGGGCCGCAGCCATGTGCTCCGTGATTTTGGCTTCAATGCGGGCCATGTGCTCCGCATTTTGAATTGAAACGCAGCCATGTGCTCCGCATTTTGAATTGAAGAGATCAAAACTTGTGATCTCTTTTCACAAGAATTGTCAACTTGTAATCCTTGTACTCTGGAGACATTAGCTTCTGATTCTCCTTTGTTATCGTGAAAGTCATCAGCTTGTAACATTCATCGATAGTGTTTCGCGGATATTGGCTGTCTTCAGTAATTTTTTTACAGCCTACAAACGGTCCACAGTTCATCAGTCGACCGTTCTTCAAATTTTGCAACAAGTTCAAAATTCAAGATAAAGAGATCTCTACTATCGCACTTGTGATTTTATAGAACAAAGCTGCTAAGAGAAGACTGAGCTATCTTCCGAGCAACTAAGTTCTCATCAATAGAAAAAGACTCATCATTTTAGACAGTGCATCAATGGAATACAAGATCGACGTTCCATCGGCACACATAAAAGAACCCCCAAGAAATATAATTTTTTCCTTTGTTTCATTGTAATCTTTCAATTATAATCTATGTCAATTGTAATTTTAAAGACCCAAAAAAAGGGCGTGTATTGCCACACCAGATCAAGGCAGAGAGTGGCAATCCCCTTCAACTATTCCCTCCTCCAAACATGAGCACCGCGGGTTCTGCCTCAATTCGACCAGCCCACAGCTAATTACATTGATTCTGCCATAGCGTCAAATGCCACTCCTAGTTTGAGTCAAGAACAATAATTAGTTGTGGATATGATGGAGCGAGTAGATATTCTCTAACAAATGGAAGCTCAAAGAAAAGCTTCAGAAGAGTGACTCGAGCGATTGGAAAAGATGCTCAGTTAGCTCATGGCAACTTCTCAGACTCGTTCGAGTTCTTCGAAGGGGAAGCGACTAATTATCAAATTCTCCCTAGGAGAAGAACAAACACATTAAGGAGACACAGATTCTGATCACTTAGGATCAGAAACATCGGCGCCTCCTAAGCCAAGCTAGGAGGCAAAGGTCCTCGAGGACCTCCAAAAATAGCTCAATGCTATTTCTCAATGAACTGAGCTTAAGAAGATTGGAATCACTTGACCTCACCCCATCGAGTGGGACATGGTTCCCTACCCGATGAAGTTTAAGCGGCCGATGTTGTATATGTTTGATGGCAAAGGTTCTTTGAACCAGCACATCTACTACTTTCACCAACAAAATAGAAATATAATGGGTAATGACGCCATTAAGACGTGACTTTTCATTGGCACCCTTAAGGGGTAGCCTTCGATTGGTTTCAAAATCTACCTGAAGGATCAATCAAGTCTTGGGCTAATCTGGAATCTAAATTCCTCTTGCAATTCCATGAGGAACAATCAGATGTTACCATGGCCAAACTCCTCTCCGAAAAGAAAATAGGAAATGAGACGGTCAGGGAGTTCATCGAGCGATTCTGTAATCTGACATTGCGATGTCGAGATATGCCATTGCCGATGCTACTCCAAACTTGTCCGCATAATTTCGTGGGGGCATATAGAAGCTCATATGGGCTCTGTCAAGGCCTATACATGGAAGGACTTAATGGAACAAGCTAAGATAGTAGAAAAATCATCAGAACGCTTCAACAAGTTCAAACCCTGTACCAATTTCAAGGGTAACAAAGGCAAACAATGGCAGTCTTTCCAACCGAAAGCCAAAGAGACTTTCGTGGTCGAGGTCAAGAAATCCAATAGCCAGAAGAGGGAACCAAGGAAGAATGTTCAGTGTAACTACTCCTTCAAAGATGAGCATACAGTGGCTATCTTTCATGTCCTCAATAAGGATAATCGGCTAAAGCTTCCTAAAGCCCGGTGCCCCATAGAAATCAAAAAGACAGATCATCCTAGCTACTGCCTTTATCACAGAATATTGGGACACCCGGCGACGAAGAACTGTTACATCCTTAAGGATAAAATACAGACCTTTGTCGAGTCAGGAATCCCTAAGCTCAAGTCTGAGCAAAAGAAAGTCACTGCCAACATGGTGACTCTTCAATTTGGCTCCCTGTCTGAAATCTAAGCCCAAGACGGAGTTGTCCACATTCCCACTGCAAGGATGAAAGTGGTTGATCATGACCAATAAAACCAACAAAGATAAGGCTTGATCCCTCTTAATATAGCAAGAGGAGAAATAATGTTGGTACATCCCGTCCTTCTCCATGTTCGCGGTAAAAGTCGGTTTGATTGTCATTGATTTGAAATTTGCTTACAGCTTCTTTGGCCTACAACAAAAATTCAAAAAGAAATGCCTTTTATTTTAAGGCGTACAATGAAAATCAAAAAGATTACAACTTTTATCCTTTTCAACAAACACAGGATCTCGTTATGTCGAGGTCCTCGCTATGCGGGTTCTTTGCCTATGCCGGACTTTTGTGTCCGTGGACCACCGCAACCCGATCCGTAGAGACCCGGTTCCGAACTACAGATGTAGAGGGGCTCGCTTCACGGCGAAGCGGTTACCGAGGGGATCACACTCACGAAGGAGAGGATCGCCAGGGATCACACTCACGAAGGAGAGGATCACGAGCGGTGAGATCTACAAGGAGAAATCACAATGCTATCCCCGAGATTAAGACGGCTTAATCTAGAGGGTATCTCAGAGTTCACCAATCTCGCTAATACCTTTGTAGATCAAACGCCGATCGAACTTGTGCTCGCCGCTGTTCTGAACCGGTGTCGATTACTCGAGATCTCGCAAGAATTCTTCAAACCGAGCTCTTGAAAATCCCAAAAATCCAACCTCTCAATCCTCCTCCTCAATCCCGCCAAAAATCCCAAGCCTCCTGATGAAGAGAACCCCTATTTATAGAATAGGGGGTGTGCTGACAAGTGGCTCGGCCATGGTGGTAGAGCCACCTCGGCCACTTGGCCGAGGCACTCGCCATGGTGGTCGAGCCACCTCGCCACTTGGCCGAGGCACTCGCCATGGTGGTCGAGCCACCTCGCCACTTGGCCGAGGTGTCGCCACCGTTCGCCGCTGCCGCTTTTGGCCGCTTCCTGGCCGGCTTGGTTTTTCTCCGTGATGTCGCCGCAGGTTCGAGTCCGCACCATCAACTTTCGTGGTCCAAACGCTCGCTTGCATCGACAGCATCTGGCACGGTTGATTCCGCTTTCGCCGACATTTGAGTTTAGTCAACTTGCCTCGCCGAACTTCGCGCAAGACGTTGTTTCGCCGCTCAGACGCTTTGCCAACTCGCTTCATGCGTTCGCCGAGTAATCGCCGCCAATGTTTTGGTCAGATCGGACGGATCGTCGGTTGTCAACCCACCACACGAAGTCTTGTTCGCACCGATAAGCAATTTTGACGCCACAGATATTCTCCAAAGCCGCCTCGCCTCGCATTCTTTGACGAAGTCCGATGCTTTGACATGATGGTTCCGGCCTTCACCGGCCGAGGGCCCCAAAGATAGCTTCAAGTCTTCGATTCTTTCAGACCATCCAGTTCTTTGTAGGATTTCTGATAAGATTACGGTGCTGCATTTATTGTCTGACCGCTTGTTATTTTGATTCGAAGCTGGTGGGCGAGTTTTGTTTGTAACTCGTGTCGGTTGGTTATTGTTTGACTAACCGTCAGACTTTTGGACTTATCCGTATGTCGGCGAACTCCTCGTTGGCGACACGTTGGTTGTGTCGAATACATGGAATTTCATGATCCTCAATCGGCTAACTCTCCCGTCATCGCGTGTGTTGTTGGTTTAACGACAGCGGGAGGACTGATCTTTTCATGGGGATATCCTTCGAGGATTCCTTATTGAAACAGGAGACCATTTGGCTTTCAACCCTCGTCCTAGCCTTCAGTCAGCAAGCGCGACGCTTTGACCGGCTTGGATCCGAACCATTGATCAGTGAATTCTTCGGCGACGACGCGTTGGTTGGCGTCGCTACTGCGTTATTCCTTGTTGGAGTACTATTATCCACAGTGGGAGGAATTTTTTTCCTAAGATTTATTCCCATTCTAGATAGTTGACCGATAGGCCTTCCTACAATGACGCATTTAATTGGCATTGGTACGCTGGGGAGCTCTTCGAGGTAGAGCGTTGTCCGGCCAATATAAGCCTCGTCGAGAATTAGTTAATTTATCCTCTTTGAGGTTCCACAATGAGGAAATTGAGGGTTATCGAGTTATCCTTAAGAATATGGTAACATTCTCCAGAACTTCGTTAAATTGGGAAGCAGTTTATACTCATAATCCTAGTTGGGTAGGATTGGCGGCGTTGATCGTCGATGCAATCCATACGATCGAGTTATCCTAAGAATATTTCTTGTGAGAATATTCTTAGGAACTTCTCGATAAATTAGGAAGCAGTTTATACCGTAATCCTAGTTGGGTAGGATTGGCGGCGTTGATCGGCGTCGATGCGATCCGCACGATCGAGTTATCCCTAAGAATACTTCTTGTGAAAATATTCTTCCGGGAACTTCTCGATAAATTAGGAAACAGTTTATACTCGTAATCCTAGTTGGAGTAGGATTGGCGGCGTTGATCGTCGATGCAATCCGCACGATCGAGTTATCCTAAGAATATTTCTTGTGAAAATATTCTTCCGAACTTCTCGATAAATTGGGAAACAGTTTATACTGTAATCCTAGTTGGAGTAGGATTGGCGGCGTGTTGATCGTCGATGCAATCCGCACGATCGAGTTATCCTAAGAATATTTCTTGTGAGAATATTCTTAGGAACTTCTCGATAAATTGGGAAACAGTTTATACTCGTAATCCTAGTTGGAGTAGGATTGGCGACGCTGATCGGGCCGATGCGATCCGCACGATCGAAGTTATCCCTAAGAATACTTTGTGAAAATATTCTTCCGAACTTCGATAAATTGGGAAACAGCTTTATACTGTAATCCTAGTTGGAGTAGGATTACGACGGTTGATCGGCCGATGCAATCCAAGACGATCGAAGTTATCCCTAAGAATATTTCTTGTGAGAATATTCTTCCGAACTTCTCGATAAATTGGGAAACAGCTTTATACTGAATCCTAGTTGAGTAGGATTACGACGCTGATCAAGGCCGATGCAATCCAAGACGATCGAAGTTATCCCTAAGAATATTTCTTGTGAGAATATTCTTCCGAACTTCGATAAATTGGGAAACAGCTTTATACCGTAATCCTAGTTGGAGTAGGATTGGCGACGCTGATCGGGCCGACGGGTTCACAGGTGTTATTCTCAATAAATCTTTAGAATCTTTCCAAACTTGGCGGAGGGAGTAGGAGCCAATCAACGGACTGATTTGGCACTGTTTTGACATCCGGATAAGGTTCCAATTAGGGCTCCTAATTAGGGGCTGATTAGAGTCCCAATTGGAATTGATTTGGGCTCCAATTAGAATTCCTACTTCTTGCCAAATACGAGTCCTTGTTCAAAGAGGATTGGGTTCATATGGGGTTGTTATAAATACCCATGATCATCTCTTCCTTGCTGACCTAGGCCGGCCCCCCATGTGTTCTTTCTCTCTTGTTTTCATCTCGATTCTCGCCGTCTTATCTCCTTCGATCAACGAGGTACGTGTACGAGGGTTTTGTAAATTCTTTTTCTCCTTTTTCTTCTTTTTCTTCAGGCGTGATGACCACGCAGGGAAAGGACCGAGGGCACGACAGCGGGATACGGCGCTGGTGACGGCTCCGACACCGCGGCGACACCAGGCCACTACGCTAGGCGCCGCCAGCGGGCCAGTTCCAGCTGGCGCCGCTACCGCTGGGCCACTACCATGGGCGCCAAAGATCGGCGCCAAATACCAGCGTCGCTGGTCGCCAGCTTCGGCGCCGCCTATGGGCGGCACTCATGGGTCCGGGCCGTGGCACTGGCTGCCTGGCTCCACATACGCTACCGTTCTCACGCTGGTTCCGGGCTTAGCTGTGTGGCTTACGCCGGGTTGTGTAGCTTTATTGACACTTTATTTGCTGATTTTCAATTGTGTATTTGACTTTTCATCGCGGCTTTTGCAGCCCGATGTCGCCGAAGATCACGCCCGAGGAGTCGCCAACTCGCGACGCCGCGGAATGCACGCCCTTCTTTCGTGGTGCCAACTTATTATCTTCTCGCATATATGTGTTGTATCCCCGCTTCGTTCTCCTTTGTGAGGCGATTGGGAAGAGCCGAAATCCTCCTTTGTAGGGATTAACGCTGTAGATTATGTACACCCATTATGACCCCGCTTCGTTCTCCTTTGTGAGGCGATTGGGAAGAGCCGAAATCCTCCTTTGTGGGGGTGGAAGCTTCACAGATTGGTTTTGCTTGGTCATCACCCGTCTCGATATCTTTAACGGGAGCGATTTCATCAGTACTTTACTCAGAGAACGGAACATATTGCCGCTTGGTTTATGCGACTATATTTATCGTTCTCCGCGTATTCGATACGGATGAAATTGTCGTACCCGTTATCAGGTCGTGACTCGATCTATGAAAGATGAATTCAACTTTTACTAACTGAATATTTTCTCGATTTCAGCTGATTATTCCTCGAACTTTTCCGCTTACGCTGTTGATGGATGCCATAGCTAATACTATTCCATGTGTGACGATCCTCGATTTTATCTCGCCGATTTGCATTTGCAGACACCGGGACGATTACGATTCAGTCAGATCCGAGTTCTCGTGATTCTCCGACGATTGGTCACCGATGCGCCACTTGTAAAGACACCAGCTCCATCAACCTTTGCAAAAATAGATTATCTATTCAAATAACTCGCTAAGGATCCTGATACGCCTTTTGTCGAGAGTGAGCGTGGTTGAACCAAGACGGCGAGGTCCTTTGTACATTCCTTCTGATACCCGCCGCTCATTGATCGATTTCGCACACCACGCCGCGGACACCGTGATGTCCCGGCGCCCGACCGAGGAGCGCGGATCACATTCATTGCGGATTTATTTCCCAGCCACTCGCTCCCGTTCCAACAGAATCGCGCCGCCGCCTTCACCGGGTTGTAGGGCCGACACACCGCCTGCGGACGCCTCGCTCCTCGCCGACTGAAGAATCGCTCGCCTCATAGGGCGAGATGCCGCCATCCAGCCATAGATTTTATGGTCGGTTCATTCATCCAAAGAACACCGTGGGGTCGCTGACCCATTATGTCCTCAACCGATGGGATGAAGAACTTCGCTTGGGTCTCAGATTCGCCATTCGCCACCATGTATGGCCTTCCATTAGCTGCCAACCATTTTTTGCCTTATTTGAGCTCTACAATCCAGATTCAAATACGCTTTTCACTTAATCACGCGAGTCAAGGCTGGCTCTTCATGAGATGTACCAATCTCGATTTACCCATGGGGAAGATGTTGTATCGTGAATACTTCTTCCAATCGAACTAAGTCTACCAAGAAACACACACCCGACCCCACGACTTTGTGGGACCTCACTTGTCATTATTATATAGCTCGCCCAATCAATCTTGTGCCAAAAGGAAATTGCAAGTGAGTCAAGGTCACACTATTTGTTCCAAAGATTGGAGGGCAACTGGGCGAGGAAATATGAACCGCCACCACTCCCTCAAAGGTTAATGAACTGATCAAGAGGTCCGAGGCTAACTCCTATACGCCAGCCTACGCCGAGGATGGTTTTCCTTCGTGGACCAAATTTGCAACCTTTTCGGGCATGCGGGGAAACCTATCCTACGACAACTCTCCTAGCCTGGCTATCTCTAACCGACTAAAGAAATGCGTGGTTCCTATCAACTGATGATGCCTACCTTTGGAGGTCCTTTTCTCAGCTCAGCCTTTGCCCACAAGAAGGAACTCTCCTTCCCAGAATGGTGGCCAACATTCACCGTGGATTGCGATATAGTTCGCGCTCACTGAGAAAAGACGAGCCCTCATCACGCATTCCTTCCGCTCAGTAGAGCTCCCATATACCTATTTGATGGCCCTGGTTGTCTTCATCGCCCCGACATGATGTCGACCTGCTCCTACAGATTCGCTTCTACCTCTTTCTGGCTGGTAGAGGATTGCATGGAAGGGACGTGGCTTTGCAGAGATCAAGAAACGATGCGCATTCACAAAGGGTGGATCTTTTCCGCATGTTTTCCTCGATTCTCGGGTCAATATGGTGAGTCCTTGGTCGACGAGGAGGTGCCAAGATACGCCAGACTTCACTTGACATTGGCTATTTCAACCGGCTAGTGAATATCGCACTGTGGTATCTCACTCTTCGAAAGTAAAGGAGGAATGCTTCATTGAGCCTTATTTTCCTATCGCTTTTGCTCGCCACCGGGTTACGCACCAACTTTATGTTGGGAACCCGAACCGCAGTACCCAAACTCGGGTGGACTTGTGGATGGCCTTCGAGCATGGTTGTGGAGCCATGGGATGTACCAGCAGATTCGGCCTCCCGAGCTCGACCGTACCGAGTCGACATTCCTTCATTGTAGTTGGCTATTAGTAGCTAACGAGCCACCGTGGAGGGCTATCTCGCACTGTGGCCGGGCGATGTCGCGAAATGATAATCAGTATCTCGTGCCACCAAACTCAACTCGTAAGAGCGCAAACTTCTCCAAAATCAAATTCAAGGAGGAGTTCCCGAATTGCGGTTGAAGGGCCTTGGTATTCTCTCCTTTTCTCCTTCGCTTTCTCATCTTCTATTAGATTTCATTCAACTCAATTTTCGTGAAACCCTCGTTGAAGAAGAAGAATTTCACCTTCTCGAGGGGTTAAACGAAGAGGTTAGTCCATAGACTCGTGAATTCTCGCCCTTTGACATAGATTTGACTAGTGATGATCCAGCTTAGCTTACGGAGGTAACAACTGCCATGATGTAACCTAAAGTTTTCGCTTTTGGAGACTAACATTTCTCCATTCCCATGCAGGGGCTTTGATTTTCCTCACCATAACTCACAACCTAGTTCCACTCATGTCTAACCTAGCTTCACTCAAAGATGTATGGAGCTACGGGCGAGGATCGCGGGAATACCAATGTAGGACCTAATCGTGGAACCGTGCACGCCTAACATTGATAATTCCCTTCTCGATGGCTAATGCAGAAATGACTGACTCAAATTGCCCCCCTAATTGCCTCTTCGCTCTTTGCTCTTTTAGAGAAATTGCAGGAGACAAATGCACAAACCGAGATTAGGCAAGGTAACCCCACCGTAGGAGGTAAGTCGCTTTACCATTGTTTGCCCATTTTGGTGACATTTATTCTTTCTAATGCCTTCCTTTTCGCTTCGATGGAGGATTTCGTGGAATCTGGTCCATTTGGGACACTTCGGATGACTTGCTACCAAGATCGCCGCAGATGGCAATGCATTCGTGAAGGTTTACTCAAGCCATCCCCAAGAAGGTATGAATTTTCTTTGATTAATTATAGGACAGCCGCTTGGCTAATACCACTATAATTAAAAGAGCCAGACGCCCTTTGTGTAGTGGCAGGGATCCTCTTCCGCCGTTTCTGAGTCGCCTACCACAAATAATCGCTGAGGTAGATGAGCACACCGAGGGCTCACCAAGTTGACAAGATTCCAAATGATAGATACCGTAGACTCACTAGTCTCAAACTACACCGCAAGGAGACTAAAAGTCCTTAGCCAAATAAGTTTTCGCCAATTTTGATCAAGATTCTAAAGTCTTCTTCTTCTCGTAGAGCCTACATCTCGACTCCATGATCCGTGAGAGCTGACGCCGGATGAAGATCCATCCCATCTTATTATCCGCTTGAAGTACGCCATTCTCTCGCCGGTGAACACGGTGATCTAAAAGGTCCTTCATGCATGGCTTTCATCGCCAAAGCCATCGCTGATCCTGATGGCCTTGATACGGATGTGGGTTATCCCGAATGCTCAGCCATCGCTTGACGATCTCGCCGCCTAGAGGGAAAGTTTCAGAGATCGCACGAACTACGAGCCGCTGGGGCTTCCTCGTGATATTGCCGCCGATCGACGCTACGATTAGAGGCCCGGCGCGATGCTCGTGTTTTACCGACTCGAGGTCCGTGATGCAGAGATCGCTACCATCAGCTCGAGCTGTTGTTGCCGGTGACATATTCCTCCCTAAGCCATGTCCGTGACCGATATTGTAGCGAAAAGGAGAGGATAATATTGCTCGTGACGCTCCATGCCGAGGAAGATAAGATGAGCAGCTTTGGAGCTAGATAAGGCTAACGCGTAAGCTTTCACCGTCAGATCTAGGAACTCGAATCGGTCGGGCGCTAGCCGAGATGGAAGAGGCAGCTATGAAGACACTGAATACCGATGAGGCATCCTTCAGGGCTAAGCTGTAGGAGAAACTCCAACAGGTTTATAATGGTGAAGTGACTCAGCTTAAACAACAAATCCTTTACCATAGACTTGATGTTTAAACAGTTGTAGCTCCTTCTATGTTTGCTTCAAATGAATAAGATTTATTGCTTCATTGTTTATTATGATTCTTTTACTTCGTTAGAAATAATTAATCATAATACTTATAGGATTTTTGGCAAACCCTCACCATCAACGGTTTGATTAGCCTTTACCAACTACCGCTTGAGTGGCTAGCGCGGGATTATCCAAACTGCTCAAGACGCGACGCTGTGCTAAAAGAATGAAACTCTTCTAGACTTAATGCTACGATGTTGAATACATAGGCTTTGTACTTTTACGCAAGAGACCACCCCAACGATGCTACACGTAGACTCATCCCTTCTAGGCTTCTCGACTAAATACCCTTAATCAACTCGTGTCTTCTTCAATCGAGAAAGACTAAACCGCAACGCTGCGAAGGGTTTATCCCTTCTTAGGCCGGATAAAATACCCCGTAATCAAACTCGTGTCTTCTTCAATCTGAAAGACTAAACCGCAACGCTGCAGGAGGCGCGACTTTATCCCTTCTTAGGCTCGATAAAATACCCCGTAATCAATCGTGTCTTCTTCAATCGAGAAAGACTAAACCGCAACGCTGCGGTGAGGCGCTGACTTTATCCCTTCTTAGGCCGGATAAATACCCCGTAATCAACTCGTGTCTTCTTCAATCTGGAGAAAGACTAAACCGCAACGCTGCGGTGAGGGCGCTGACTTTAGGGTATTGGCCAACCCCCCCTTCAATCAATCCGTTTGATGAGCCTTTACCAACTACCGCTTGAGTTGGGCTAGCATGTAGATTATCTAAACTGCTCATCAACGCAGCAAAGAATGAAACTCTAGACTTAGTGCTACGATGTTGAATACGCGGCTTCGCCTTTTTCATCGAAGACTAACCCGGCGACGCAGTTAGGCTGACCTATTCCTCGCTTAGATTCGGATCAAATTCGACCAACTCGTGTCTTCTTCAATCTGAGAAAGACTAAACCGCAACGCTGCAGGGCGCCGCTTTATCCCTTCTTAGGCTTCGGATAAAATACCCTGAATCGAACTCGTGTCTTCTTCAATCGAAAAGACTAAACCAAGAACGCGGTGAGGCGCTGGCTTTATCCCTTCTTAGGCTTCGTGATAAAATACCTCGTAATCAACTCGTGTCTTCTTCAATCGGAGAAAGACAACCGCAACGCAGGAGGTATCGCTTTATCCCTTCTTAGGCTTCTCGGATAAACCGCCTTAATCAACTCGTGTCTTCTTCAATCGAGAAAGATTAAACCGCAACGCTGCAGGAGGCGCTGGCTTTATCCCTTCTTAGGCTTCGATAAAATGCCCCAAGATGAACCTTTGGTACCTTTTGACCTAGAGAATGACCGAACCTGGAATTGATCAAAAGGAAAGGAAGAATATATTCTATTCCCCGTATCGAATTCCACAAAGAAGCTCCCCTCGCCGGGATTGAAAAGGACTCAGTGACCTTCACCGACAACCTGGTCCGAAAATCCCTACAAGATACCTTCACCGGCCACTAAGGAGAGGATGGAACTAAGAGGGATCTCCGAGAACCGAAAGGACTCTGTGACCTTCAAAGGACAACCCGTCTGAAAATCCCAAGATACCTTCACGGCGCTACCTAAGATGAGAGATGGAACTAAGAGTGGATCTCCACCGAGAACCGAAGGACTCGTGACCTTCAAAGGACAACCCGGTCCAAAATCCCAAGATACCTTCAATCGGGCGCTATCTAAGATGATGGAACTAAGAGGGATCTCCACTGAACCGAAGGACTCAGTGACCTTCGACAACCTGATCTGAAAATCCCTACAAGATACCTTCACCGGGCGCTACCTAGGAGAGAGATGGAACTAAGAGTGGGATCTCCACCGAGAACCGAAGACTCAGTGACCTTCAAAGCACAACCTGTTCTGAAAATCCCTAAGATACCTTCACCGGCCTACCTAGAGAGAGGTGGAACTAAGAGTGGGATCTCCACCGAGAACCGAAAGGACTCAGTGACCTTCAAAGGACAACCCGGTTCTGAAAATCCCTACAAGATACCTTCACCGCTACCTAGATGAAAGTTTCAAGCTACCTTCACCGGGTGCTACTCAGAAAAGGGATACGTAATCCCTCGCTAATCATGAAAGGATCTTACTTTGGAGAGGAAGAATTTTATATTCTATCTCCGGCGAAGGGATCGGGCCTCTTGTTCATAGAAGGAATCAAGAGGAGATTGTGGTAATGTACCGTAGTTTTATAGCCCACCGCCAAGGAATTTGATCGGTGGGGAAATTATGATGGAGGAGAAATCTAGGGTTATCCTCAAGGAAAGTGGGTAACACATCCCACGAGGAACTTCGCTGAACGGGTTATCCCAAGATACTAAGGGTAGTATTTTTCAGAACTTCCCATTTATCTAAGATTAATTGCGGCCGCCATTTTGGGTGATAAGGCGATATGCACCATTGGAGTAGACCGCTTTTATTACAAACGACCCTCCCATTTAGGTTCGAATTTACCTTTCTTTTGAAGTGAGGATTATCCGCTTCGAAAATGAGGACCAAATCTCCTTCTTTGAAACTCCGCTGTCGTACTTTCTTGTTGAAAGCTCTCGACATCCTAGCTTGGTAGAACTCAATGCATTGTTGAGCTTCCGCCATCTAACATCTCGAAGTTCTTCGGACGCTTTTGATGTAGTTCACCGCCATCTCTCTGGAAGGGCTAATGGCGATCGGAATCCGATTTCCAATGGAGAATTGCCACATCCGGACCGTAGAGTACGGTAGCTCCTGCCGCATCTACCGCGATATGCCCGTGAGTGCTTCTCCGAAGTTTATCGCCCCAGCCTCGCTTTGTTATTCTTCACAAGCTTCGACAAAATCTTGATAATCGCTTTGTTGAACGCCTAATCCTTTGCAGTACCGGATTATAGGCCGCTGACGCAGACGCCTTGTATCTTGAACTTTTCGAAAACCTCGATGAAGGAATTGCCGATAAATTGGGGACCGCGTCATGCACGATCCATCTTGGAACAATGCGCCGATAGATGACATGGTGTTTGATAAACTTGATGACGGGTACTTTACTTCTTAGCGGATTGCTTCGCCCACTTTGAGAAGTAGTCGGTGATCGCTAGAATAAACCGACTTTAACTCGACGGGAAAGATGGGACCTACAACGCCCATTCCCCATGTCTCAATGGCCAGATGTAGCCGGGATGCAGCTTGCTCGAGGTCGATGCATATAATTGCATTTGGCACGCTGGCATTCGCAGACGCGCATCAAGGCTGCTAACCATTGTTGGCCAATAATAGCCCATTCTCCCGATACGATCAGAGTTTGGGACCGTGTCAGGTGCACCACATTCACCTCCGTGTTTCCGGGACTTCTTCTCGCTTCTTTGTTTGAAAGGCATCGGAGTAAAGACCGGCCATACCTCGACGATATAACATCCGGGTCTCGTGATCGTAAAGAATCTTGGAGCTCTTCGCCGGATTGACTCTCTCTCCTACGCCTTTCCGCCGGAATACGCGCAAGATGTAGTCGATGATAGGAAAGCCAATCTCGAGGCTCCAATTTGGTTTGGGTCGATATACCTCTTGGTAACCAACCTTTCGCTTTTCTTGCACCTCATCATATCGGTACTTAAGAGTTGTGAGTCCCGACCGCCACTAGTTGCTCGGGTCAAGGTTGTGCTAGCAATACTAATGCCGCCAATACATCCGAGAGGTATTCTCAAGGGCGGATATATTCGATGAAGAATTCTTCAATGAGTCCGCCATCTCAATCGCTATTTGATGATAGGGGACCTGATCAGATTCCTAACTGTAGTCACCTCGACCTGCTTAACTATCAATTGCGAAGTCGCCAGACGCTTCGAGATACTCGACTCTCCTTTGGCGGCTAAGTCCGATAAGTAGCTGTTGTATTCAGCTACGCTATTGGAACAAGATTCGTGAGTGAATAAGCACGGGCATGATATGATTCTCCGGGAAACTAAGACAACCCCAACTCCATGGAAATCTTAGAACATCCGGGACACTTGCCACGCCAGCTCGAGAAGTTCCAAAGCATACGCCATATTTGTTGGTGCTGATGTAGTGTTGACTTCGCGGACTTCGGTCCGAAGATCGCCGTGATAGCTTAACCGCGCCCGCTGGTCGCTAGCAGCCTAAGAGATCGCAAATGACTTGTCCTTTGACCGACTTTTGCTGTTTGAAGTGCAAGTCATATCGGGACAAGAGCAGGCCCTATTTCGCCAAACGCCAACTCATCGAGGCCGGCCAATATAAATATCCGGACCGATTTACGCTAGAAATGACATAAATCGTCGTCCGGACTAAATAGTGCCGCGATTCAATCGCTAACACTAATGCAAGGCACCGCTTCACCATGGATATCGAGATCAAAGACCACTAATGTTCGGCTGTAATACATCGCCTCGCTCGTGGATCGGCTGCCGCCGCCTTGCGCGAAAGTAAAGCTTTAACGCGGATCCGCTGCCTTGACGTAGATCAAAACGGCCGGACGCGGTGCAACAAGAACAGGAGGTTTAGCGAGATACGACGGATCTCTTCAACGCTTACAAAGCGCCGCCCCAAATAAACGCATAACGCCTCTTTCTTGTTCAACTTTGAAAATGGTTGGCACTTCCTCGATAGGTTCGATATGAACCGCCGGATGTACGCCAATCGTCTCTTGTAACCCCCGAAGTTCTCTCGATGAGGTTGCAACTTGAATCGCCACTTTGTCGATCATATGGATTCCTTTGTTAGTGACGACGGCCAAGGAACTTGCCATCGACATCCCAAGGAAGGACTTGGTGATTCATCTTTAGCGATGGCTCGCATGAGCTCGAAACCGTTCTAAGATATTTGATGTGATCTCCTTGTCACGACTTTTCACAACCAAGTCATCGACGTAGCATTCGATCGCTTTTCGGAGATGGTCCCGAAAATTCCGCCATCGCCGCTGATACGCTGCACAGATTTTTCAGTCGAACGCATGACCGTGTAACAATATATACCGCTCAATGCCGTGGGTTGGCATCGCTTCGGTGCATCTTGATCTGATTGTATCCCGAGAAACCATCCATGAACGACATTCTTTAAATCCACACGCATTGGTCCATCATGACATCGCGATTGGTAGAGGAAAGTCGCCTTTGGGGCAAGCAGCCGCTCAGGTCTCAGAGTCGATTACGCATCCTAATCGAACCATTCTTCTTCATGACCGGACTATATTCGCCACCCAACCGATGTTGAATTTCCTCGATGAATCCCGATTCTATGAGTTTCTTCACTTCCAACGATTGCCTGTAATATTTATGATTTAAACCGCTTTTGCCGTTGCTTGACAGTTTGACATCCGGCTTTGATGTTGAGGCGATGTGTTGCCATTAGGGTCGAAGTCCCCGCATGTCCTCGTGAACTCAAGGTAATACATCGATATACTTCGATTAGGCAATCAACTTTCCTTTCTTCCAGGAAGAGTATTGCTGATGTTTATAAGTTTAGGATGCTCTTCATCACCCATATTAACCTCGACTATCTCATCCTTAGTGGGGTTCTCTTTGTTCAACCTATCCTCAAACCGCTTCGAGTTGATGGATCCATGGGTCTTCCCATGTTGGCATGTCTTCATCACTTCCACAAGAGGGTGATCAATCGAGGCCATATTTGACATTAAAGCCTTGAAAGCTCTCCAGGCCGGGTGTCGTAATCCTAAGCCAAGAATCGTATCTAATGTCCGTCTCACCGGGTGGATTATCATCAATCATCCATGAGCATTCATCTTCCGAGGAGGATTCGTATCCCAATCCCTTCTAAATGCATAGTAGTTATCCCCTTTGGGACATATGCCGCTTGAGGGACTCTCGAGGGCCTCGGCCCAAAACATAGACCTTCCCTCTGTCAAGTCGCACCCCACTTCTTCATGATATCCAGGTTTCGACTATATCCATGTGTGGAGGATAGGCCCATTGTCATCTTCATCTTCTTCTAAGAAATGATTCGCTACTGAACCGTGATCTCCTTTACCAGACTGTCTTTTCACCACTGATCTTCGGGATGACGAGTGTTGTCCCAAAGGAGTCTCTAACCGCTTTTGTGTAAAGCAAAATGACCGAAGTTGGTAGGTGCAACTCGATCGTTGTACAAACCTCGGCCATCACATCATTCAAAGACAAAGGATACTCTAAATCGCCATTTATTGATTCATCGGCAATTTGCCAATTACAATGTTCATCTAACGATTCTTCATCGCCAAGATTGATTACAAGGGTACAATGTCATTTAAAACAAAACCTCCACTATAATTGCTTGCATCGCCTTCTTCTTCACCGCCCGTGCTTTCGGTGATGATTCAGCTTTGACCATTACCGTAGAGGAGAGAATCGCGAAATAATTCTCCACCCCTTAAACGGCTGCTTTGTCACGACCACCGCCTTGACTTCATTATTCGTGTCTACATATTTGAGACGCCGATGAAGAGTAGACGGGATCTATAACATTATTGGATCCAAGGTCAATCCAACAATAAGTTATAGGAAGTCTCCGCCAATCACATAGCAAGTGACTTCGACTTTAAGTCCCCCATTTGACACTTTATCCGGATTTTACCAAGTGGGCGAGACCCACTGGTGTTAAATCCATAGATCATTGTGCCTCTTGATGCTTTACCGACAGAATTCCAAGATGATACATGAGGCGCAGGGCATGATGCTCATAGACCGAACCCGACGACTTGATCCGTTAACTTCACCGGAGCCGATATACCCTGTGAAGTATAGCCTATCGTGCTTGGAATTCTTCATCCGCATATCCTCCTTTGTAAAAGTGATGCAGGCGTTTAGCCGCAAGGTTGCATTGTCGGCCGACTCTTCCGACTTGGCCGAATCTCGGGAGGAAGACCTCTCAATCGCCGTGGCTTTTTGAAGAGCTTCTCGCCTTTTGATAACCGCAACAACTCAGATAGAGTGATCCTTATGGGATATTGGCCAATTGTGCCATTACATCGGCGGTATGGAGAGTTCAAAGTTCCCGCTTATCTCTTCCAATCGGGCGATCAATCGAGACCGCCGATTTGAACTTCCCGGATCGTTTTCTTCGCTTTTCGCCAGGAAATGAGGGGTGTGTGTTGGTACCCCCACTGATAGCTGCCTTGGCATTTGGGTCGGAGGTTTCCGTACTTGTATTTATACTGTGGTCCGCTTCCCTCGGGTGGCGTGCTTCAGTTCTGACACCGAATGTCGCCACCGCCACATCTCCTTCCGTAATCGCGGATGGCATGGCATACCTTTCCTTTGACTTTTCTTCATGAAGAAGAAGCTACCCATTGATCATCCTCAAGTGTCCGATGGACCCACGTGACTTCGCCATTAGGGTCGTGGTAACGATACAAATCCCTTCCGGCGTTGTTCGTGGGTCGCCATTCACCGCCTTCATCGCGACTTTGACCATCGGGCTTGGGTTCAAACCATGTCAATGGCACCGACCCAAAGCTTATGGACACCGTGATTTCTCGAATCTTCTCTTTGGATGACTTCATGGTGATGACCCCTACGCCAATTAAAGCCCGGATTTTATCCTTAATCGAAACAGATTTAGTGGGGTGATGAATTGCCTGCGGATACGCCGCAGATTTCGTCGTTTCGTCTCATCGCTTCTCTTGATTCCCCGAGGGAGCTTGATCTTGTTATTTTCAACAAGATATTTGAAGAGACCGAATCTCGCCGTCCTTAAAGGAATAGGACTTCGAATCTCGCCTGAGGCCTTCTATTTCGTGGCCCTGTTGCCACGCCGATTGTGGCCGCGGCGGCTTCTTTGCGGCCGCTGTTGTCGCTGGCAGGGCGCTCTCGAGGATGAACGCTTGTTCGCGAACCGCCTTGGCTCGCTTCTTTCCTTTGACAAAATTACGCTTCGCTTCCGCCGCCGGCTGGCTCTTTTCTCGCTTCTTTCTCTTGAGGAATCTTTCGGCTTGCTTTCCACGAACTTTAAGTCCTTCCATCGCTACGATGGTGCTGCCCCCATCGCCGGAGCACTTCTATCGACAAATTATTGTGACAGGTTTGGAGGATGAATTCCTCTGTTATCGGATCCCGGCAGTTCATTGCCTTGTTCCGGAATCGCTTGACAAAGATATCCACAGCCCGCCTCTTCTCTTGCCGAAGCAAAGATCCCGGATTACTTCGTATCGCCATCGAAGAAGTTGAGAAAGCTAGACTCCATGTCATCTTAGCTGTGAATGCTCCCTGGTTTGAGACGGCGGTACCAATCGAAGGCAGCCTCGCCGTGGTACCAACGAATGACCGAACCATCAGGGGCTCGTTTCCGGATATGATTCCGAGGTGCGATTTGAAGTAACCGCGTCGTGGTCGGGAACCCTTCCGTTAAATGGGGTGAAGTTTATTAAGCTAAACTTCACCGGTACGGATTGATTCCCACTCCTCGGTATGGGCAAGGAATACCGTTTTCTTCACCTTCTTGAGCGAAATCAAAGAGTTGATTTTGCTCTCGAGGTCTTTGATTTTCTCGCTTCACGAAAGTGACGATCAGTGTTGCGTGGTTCGTGGGTCATCGCCTTCTGCCTCTTTCCTCGATTCATCGCCCATCATCGCCGACGCTGATGTACTGACTTGATTCACCTTGATGTTTTGTCAAGGCTTGATCTGCTGATCATGCATTTCTCTCATCGCCGCATGGCCAACTCCATTTCTAACTTGAAGTTCTCCGCTGCTTATTCAATGCTTCGTCCAGCATCTTAGCCACTTAACTGCATCGATCATAAGCTTCGGGCTGTCCGTCACTTGAAGTCAGTATATCGATGCCATTGTCGCACTCCAAATACCCGACGCTTCATCCTCTCGAGGGTAATCCTCTCAAAAGCTTGTCAATTGGACCGCCGAATAGTCCCGACCACAAACGAAGTTAATCGCTATGGCGCGCTTAGAATAAGTCACGACGACGCCTTTTGCCGGCCATATTGTTGGTGACCTCCGCAACTCATTGGCTCGGTGTTGATTTAGACGGAATCGCTTTGACCTAGGTCTCTCATTCCTCGGTGAGTCTCGAAGACCGACTCTTCCTGAGTTTCTTGATGGCAATTGCATTCGAAGCACCGCCTTGATGAGCTTGAGTACAAGCATGATCGGCCAATTTAAGGATCCTTTCGAGATTTTCTCGTATCCCTTGCACGGTAGTACAGCTCGTCGAAGCAACTTGCCGTGTCTTGGCGTGATCTCTCGGGTATAATGTCATTGGCGTGATCTCTCGGGTATAATGTCATCGTTGTCAGACGAGGGCGTCTCCCTCCGAGAATGGCCAAAAGTAACTCGCCTTGACTTTCGCTTATGTGAGCATGAAGTTTCAGGGGACTCTCGGACTTCGATCCTTAATCCGGTTGGTGGGTTGTGAATCTCCGTTCTTTCGAACGGGTGCTCCTCGTATGAGGAGTGACCCGTGATCTCTTCAAGGGACCCAAGCGATCCTTGATAGTTGGTTTGGTGGTGACGGGAGTTGGCTTCACCACCGCCTCGTGACGCTGGCTTTGGTTTTGAAGGCGCCGGACTTAGACTTTAGCCGGGTTTACAACGCTTGTAGTCTTCGCTTAAGTGCCGGACAGAGTGGGTAATCTGGGTCAGCACCGCTAGGCTTAGGCCTCCAAACCCGTGGTATGTTGGTGGCTTTTACCACCTCCTTCTTCACCACGAGCCCGCCGCACTAAAGCTCGTGGCTTGCGCAAGCGAGTGCGCGCCTCCTGGACGCCTCGAAGGTGGAACGGTTCCGCTTGACACGGACCCACTCGCTGGTTGACGGTTTGATAGACCGTCGATCACTTGAGGTCAAGCCTCGTAAGCCCGATCTTAGATCCGCCAGAAGGACCCCATCCACGGACCGCATGGTTTGCTTGCTTGCGCGCCATGCTCGTCCGCCTTTGGCGGGCTCGCTTGAGAGTGCGGGCGCTTATCCGACTTCGGGCGCCGGCGGGGATTTTCGCCACCGCGGCGGCGGGTTGACTCGGCCGGCCCGCTCTACATCGAGGCCCATCGGCTTCTCCTTGCAGCCGAGACCTTCTTGGAGCGGAGAGCTGGATCTCGAGGACGAGGAAAGATACCTCAGACTTCGCCGGTCGAACTCGAACTCGACCTCTTCCACCAATCTGATTCGCTGGTTATGCACGACGATCTCGTGACTTGAGACCGCTGGTTCCCACGTGGTCGCCAGCCTTGTTCATGTAAAAGTCGGTTTGATTGTCATTGATTTGAAATTTGCTTACGCCTTCTTTGGCCTACAACAAAATTCAAAAGAAATGCCTTTTATTTTAATGCATAATGAAAATCAAAAAGATTATAACTTTTATCCTTTCTCGAACAAACACAAGGATCTCTATGTCGAGGTCCTCGCCATGGAGTTTTTGCCTGCCGGACTTTTGTGTCCGTGGACCACCGCTAACTCCCGATCCGTAGAGACCCGGTTCCGAACTACAGATGTAGAGGGGCTCGCTTCAAAGAAAGCGGCGCTCGAGGGGATCACACTCAACGGCGAGAGGATCGCTCGCGGGATCACACTCACGAAGGAGAGGATCACGGAGCGTGAGATCTACAAGGAGAAATCACAGCTTATCCCCGAGATTAAGACGCTTAATCTAGAGGGTATCCAGAGTTCGACCCACTGTTACTTCGCTTGTAGATCAAACGCCGATCGAACTTGTGCTCGCTGTTCTGGAACCGCGGTGTCGACATCAGAGATCTCGCAAGAATTCTTCAAACTGAGCCTTAAAAATCCCAAAATCCAACCTCAATCCTCCTCCTCAATCCCGCCAAAAATCCGAAGCCTCCCACGAAGAGAACCCCCATTTATAGAATAGGGTAGTGCCGTTTCTGTTTTCTTGCCGAGCCACCTCTACCGTTGGCCGAGGTGGCTCGGCCATGGTGGCCGAGCCACCTCGCCACTTGGCCGAGGCACCTCAGCCCGTTGTCGGGCACTCAGCCTAAGCGTCGAGGTGGCTCGGTGCCGAGCCTCCTACCACTCTGGCCGAGGTGTCGCCTCACCGCTTTTCCGCTGCTTCATTGCTCGGCCGCTTTCCCGTCTTCCCGCTTGGTTTTTCTCCTGATGTCGCTGTGTTCGAGTCCGCACTGCATCAATTCGTGAGTCCAAACGCTCGCTTGCATCGACAGACGGCACGGTTGATTTCGCTCGCCGACGCTTGAGTTTAGTCAACTCGCCTCGCCGAACTTCGTCGGCGACGCCGCTTCGCGGCTCAGACGCCTTGCCAACTCGCCATGCGTTCGCCGTAATCGCCGCCAATGTTTTGGTCGCAGACGGACGGATCGGCTGTCAACCCACCGCCACGAAGTCTTGTTCGCACCGATAAGCAATTTTTGACGCTTACACTCCAAGATGAACATTGACTCTTCCGCCAAGTCAAAGGGCAAGCGCAAGATGAAGTCCTACAATATCATCTCCGTAATTATTAGAGTGGAATTCTATGAGTCTCTTCGCCACGACTCGTAAGAAGAGAGAATTGTCATGAAAGGGACAAGGTTTGGCCGAGATTATTTGGAGAACTATGATCACCAGACCTCTAAGCAACTTGAACTCCACTCAAGTAAAAGAGACTCGGTTCGACAATGCATTGCAAGATCCTTTAGACGATCCTAAAGCCTCATTCCGATACGATATTATAGCCCAATTAGCTAATATCCCGGCTCGTATAACTTTATTCTAACTCCTACATTTATCTAAGGAAATGGGGGAGGCTTTGAAAGAGGCTCAATGATGCCTCACATGGTCGAAGCCTCTCAAGATGAAAACACACCAAGGCTAATGCCAATGGCAAACACCTTGTATCACCTTCACTTCAGATGACATGCTCATCAACTATCACCATCAAAACCGACCCCTTTACTGTATCGGGTATGTGGGACCGGTGAAGGTCGAGAGAATTCACATCGATCCAAACTCTGCTTTGAGCATAATCCCGCAGACCCTCTTGAGCTTTCTAGGTATTCCCCTTCACAAGCTCTTAAGGACTACCGCCACCATCTTCGGCTTCAACTCCAGTAGTAGCAGATCTCTTGGAAAGATCTGACTTAAATGTCAAATCGGCGATTTAAAGACGAAAGTGACTTGTTATGTCATTGACGTCGAAACACCCTACAACCTTCTCCTTGGACGACCGTGGATCAATTCTAACATGATTGTCCCATCAACGCTTCATCAATGCTTCAAGTATATCAATGAGCATGAGGTTCAATAAAAGGTTGATGCTGGAAAGCATCCTTTCAAGGGTGTGGAGAATTACTTTACCGACTCTCTCTTGTATGATGATAATCATACAATCGAGATTGTTCTTCCCAATAATGAAGATAGCGATAATGAAGCAGACAACAAGCTAGATCCAAACGATGATTTGATCTGGGAAATGAAACCACTTGTAATTACCCTTGAGGATCCATGTACCGACCACCAAAGATCGTATGACCGATCTTTAATGAAGTCGAGTTTGCTTATGACTATTCTTTAGACTCTGAGTATGAAAACTCAAGAGTCAAAACTCTGATGTCTAGGTTAGCTTTAGAATCAACTTTGTATATGTCTATAAATGAGTCTTACTCGACTCATCACAGCCTAAAACTCGAGGATGCTACCTTCACGGTCCAAGCTAATGGGGTACCCAAAATCCTATTGTCTTTGGAAAGGTCGAGCCGCGACCATACTTATCAAGCTCGGATTAGGAAGCCAAATAAGTTCCAAAATTCTCCCACTACAGCTAGCAATCGCATCATATAATGACAAAAAGGGGGTATGACTTCGATCTAAAATAAGGATTGAATTTCAATCAAGGACCGAGAGTTCCTCTAATCCCCTTTGTACCAGAAAGGGAGGCTTTTGATTATTATAACCAAACTAAATGTGGACTTGTGGTATGTTTACCCTGAAGCCAATTTGCAAATATGACCAGTATCTGATGACTTCCTAAGCAGCTCTTCAGGCACATTTAGCTAGGATTCTGGCATAAGCATTAGAGCCATGTTCGGTGAATTCACGGTTAACATGGTTTCGTACAGTTTAACTATGGATCTTGACAAATCCAAAGTGCTTGAAGATCCTGAAGATGATTCTTGGGAAAAACTTATTGGAAAATAGTGGGAGTCGAGCTTTGAAATCAGTGAACTATCCACCGAAGATAAAGTGATCCAAGTCAATATAGGCAACAAAGCCAATCCCAAACCCATCTTTATTAGCGAGAGTCTATCACTTACTGAAAAAGAAGAACTCATAACTCTTCTTCAAGAGTACATCAACGTCTTCGCCTGGAGTAATGAAGATATGCCTAGTTTGGATCCTAATGTGGCTATACATCGCCTTAACATTGACCCTAATGTTAAGCCGATCAAGAAACAACAATGACACTTCCGTCCCAAGTTGATGGAGCAAATCGAGAAAAAAATTCGCAAACTCATCGAATACGGGTTTATCCATGAAGAACAACATCCGGATTGGCTGGCCAACATCATTGTGGTAACAAAGAAGAACGGCAAAATCCGAATCTGTATTGACTTCAGGGATCTTAATCTTGCTTGCCCAAAAGACAAATTCTCTCTCCCTATCACGGATGTCATGGTTGACAATACGTGCGCGTTTGAGTGGATGTCTTTCATGGATGGATATTTTGGATATAATTAAACCAAGATATATCCAGGTGATCAGAAGCATATAGCTTTCAGGACACCCTTGGTAGGGGTGGGCACTGGGCCGGTCGCCACGAGCCCGCTCTTCGGCCGCTCTTCGAGCTCGCTCTCCCCGCCGAGACGGCCCATTCGCTCTGCTAAGAGGCAAGCCCGAAAGCTGCATCGGGTCGACCTCTAGTAACAAGCGGCTATCGCTCGCCCGCCACGAGCCTAGCTAGCGAGCCGAGCCTAAATATAAGCTGCCGGCTCTTGACTCGATCGGCTGGCTTGCATACCCTAAAAGATATTATCAATTAGGATAAATTATATTATACTCCCATGAATTCTAGTTGCATTTAAACCACCATGTACTTCAATTCACACTAAACCCCAATAACTTTTGTAGAAAACCCACAATATATTTTGAGTAATTACACTAGACCCCAATAACTTTCAAAATAGCTTTTATTTTGGGGGTTTTCTTTTGGTTCTAATTTATGGGGTTATCTACAAAACTCTGAAAGTTATTAGGGTTTTCTACAATTCCAAGAAGTTATTGACGGTTTAGTGTGATTTTGAACGCTCATGGGGTTTTAATGCAAAGCTTAAACTTCATGGGGTTTAATCTAATTTACCCCAATTACCTCTATAGCGCTTTCAATTGATTTTATTTATTAAATAATAAAGAAAATTCATAAATTCTCAATTTTACACCTGATTGTAAATTTGTAATACATGTATTGCTAGAGTAGCAAGACAAGATATTTTTGTAAAATCTCTATGTTTGCTATGTTTCTCTCTATTATTCTATACAAATATACAATTTTACTTAATAAAATTATTTTTATTTTTATAATGGTTTTATTGTTAGTTAATTACATATAATTTTTAAGTGTTAAAGAATGCTTAAAAACTATTTAAAAATTAAAACCATTTACAAAATTCAAAAACATAAAAATAAAACATGGTGGATTGAGCGGGCTGGCACGTGTCATGACCTGCCTAGCTTAATCTTGTCTCGCGAGTGGGCTGGGCTGACGTCTAAACTCGCGAACAAGTGATACAACACGGCACGCTTGTCTCACAGTGGGTCGTGGGCCATCTCGTCCCGCCATCGAGTCAAGGCGGCTAGCTCAAGGATGAGCTAGCTCGTCTGTCACCCCTAACCCTTGGGGTATTCTATTATACAGTAGTACCCTTTGGTCTGAAAAATACTGGAGCAACTTACCAATCTACAATGAACATATTTTTTCATGAGCATTTGCGAAAAATGGTGGAGTGCTACGTTGATGACCTCGCGATCAAGAGTCGTCACAAACAAGACCATGTCAATGACTTGAGAATGGTGTTCAAAATCATGAGAAAACATCATCTCGAGATGAACCCGACCAAGTCTTTCTTAGGGGTATCATCAGGTAAATTCCTGGGGTTTATAGTAACATCCAAAGGGACACACGTCGTCCCGTTTCAGAGGTTGATGAAGAAGGGCATCTTATTTGTTTGGAACGATGCTTGTCAAAAAGCTTTTGATGAGATCAAGAATTATCTCACAAAGCCACTTGTCCTAGCCGCACCGGTTTCAGGTAAACCCTTCCTAATCTACGTCAGGGCTATGGATCACTCCCTTGGAGCACTTCCTGCCTAGAAGAATGACAATGTCCATGAGCAGGCCATTTATTACCTCAGCTGGGCTATGATTGGTGCTGAGCATCGCTACAATCCGGTTGAAAAAGAATGTCTAACATTGGTTTTCGTGGTCTAGAAGATGCGACACTACTTGATAGACCAATCCATCCACCTTATTTCAGGAGTCAATCCTCTACGGATACTCATGACAAAATCCAGATCGCTAAACTCCAGGTTAGCCAAATGGGCAATACCACTTTCACAATATGACATGACGTTCATGTCACTAAAAGTAGTTAACGACCAAGCAATAGCTGACTTCTTGGCGGATCATCCCATCCCCGAATCTTCC
Organism: Asparagus setaceus; assembly: GCA_012295165.1. Classification (NCBI taxonomy): domain Eukaryota; kingdom Viridiplantae; phylum Streptophyta; class Magnoliopsida; order Asparagales; family Asparagaceae; genus Asparagus; species Asparagus setaceus. Next base: position 83,968,357 of record CM022703.1, read on the forward strand.
AAGCTCTATGACATCCCAGATGAGGTCTTTGAGTCGAATGTTGTATCGGATCACCACGTGTAGAAACTTTACTTCGACGGTGTGTCAAAACGCAACCACAAAGGAGCAATTATTGTAGGAGTGGGGGTAGTGCTTATTGATCCCCATGGACACGTTCTCCCTCGAGCTTATTCATTGACCAAGCCATGCTCCAATAAAGTGGCTAAGTATAATACCATCATAATTGGTATGCAACTTGCTCATGATATGGGTATCAAATACCTTGAAGCCTACGGCGATTCTAAATTGATTATCAATCAGATCAAAGGAGAATATGAGGTCCGCCACAATGATCTTATACCCTAACATGAAGCGGCAGTGAAGTTTGCTCAACCATTCTAAGGCTTCTACATCAGTTATGTAGCCCACCTCAAAAATACTCATGCGGATGCTTTAGCGTCCCTCACAGCCACTCTTGCCTTGACTCTAAAGTCTACTTGGCGCATCACAGTGGCTAGCCATCAATTACGCTCCCCAGAATAAATCTTGGAAGCTAACGAAGTGCATGTCATGCCAACTCACTTCGAAGCTAATGATTGGTATTTCCCGATCATTGATTATGTCTTGCACGGAATACTACCAGATAATCTGAAGCAAGCAATCTCTATTCAAAGAAGGGCTTCACGCTTCTTCTACGATTCTACTATGCAGACTTTGTATCGTCAATCATTCGACGGCGTGTTGCTCGGATGCTTATCATCAAGTGAAGCTCGAAGCCGATGACAGTATATGTGGAGCTCATCAACCAGGTCCTAAATTTTAGGACTGACTTCATCATTTGGGCTATTACTGGCCAATGATGATTGCAAATGCAGTGGCTTATGCTAAACGATGACATTTGTGTCAAGTCCATGCTGACTTCCTACACCAACCTCCGAAAGAATTACATCCGACTGTTGCATGATGGCCATTTGAAACATGGGGTGTGGACATTATTGGGCCAATTAGCCCACCACCCGCTAAAGGCCATAGTTTTATCCTGGCCATCACTAATTATTTCTCCAAATAGGTTGAAGTTGTTCCACTCAGAGAAGTTAAAACATCTCATGTGGTTAAGTTCTTGAAACACAATGTGATCTATCGATTCAACGTCCCTCGAAGGATTGTCCACGACGGCAGTCTGCAGTTCGTCAGTCGATTGTTCTTTAGATTCTACAACAAGTTTAGAATTTAAGATGTGGCTTCTATGTCATACAACCCAGTTGCTAATGGTCTAGCTGAAGCTTTCAACAAAACCATCATCAAACTTCTGAAGAAGTTCATCTCCTCCAACAAGCGAGATTGGGATGAAAAACTTAGAGAGTGCTTATGGGCTTATCGAATAACAGTCAGCACTCCCACTGGCTCTACGTCTTTTTCCTTGGTCTACGGATGTGAAGCCGTGATCCCGCTAAAAATTCAGATGTCGTTATTAAGAATCGCTCTCGTTGAGAAAATAACGATTGAAGAACACCATCACAAGTATCTCCAAGAACTTGAGGCACTAGAAGAATTGAGACTTCGAGCTCAGCAGCGACTTGAGATCTACCAGTCACGGATCTCAAGAGCCTTTAACAGGAGAGTCAGAGAACGATCCTTCAAATAAGGCTAATTGGTCTTAGCTGTTCATCGATCCATGGTCATAACACACAAGACTAAGGGTAAATTCCAACACAAATGAGATAGCCCACTTGTAGTAGAGACAGTCTACACAAATGGAGCATATCGCCTAATTGACCCAAATGGCAATAGGCTTATGGCGGCAATCAATGGGAAATTTTTCAAAAAATATTACCCTTGATCCTAGCCAATTTCATCTCCCCACAGAAATATCAGTCACATTCAAGTTCCCACCTATGACCATAAATCCTAATCATCTTGATCCAAAATCCAATCAAAATTCCCAGCGAGTCATCAAGTTAACACTACACCTCTGCTTGACTCCAAATGCATTACCATTGTCATGTTAACATTACACATCTGAATGATTTACACCTTTATGTTCTGACCGGTTAGTATTACACCTCTGTCAGACTATTTCGTCAACTGGTTAACATTACACCTATGTCCGCTTGTCTTTTCGGATTCGACTAGTTAATATTACACCTTTGTCAATCCGCCTTTGTCAAAAAATTGATTAGTTAATATTACACTTCCATCAATATTTTACCGTTAAGTTAACATTATACTTCCAAATAGTAGTCATCCCTTGGACTCCTTCGACCCCGACCGGTTAACATTACACATCTGTCAGAAGTTCTATTTGACACTTAACATTACACCTTTGTCAAATACCCTTATGCTGTCATGTTAACATTACACCTCTGAACAATACCAACTCAACCAAAACTTGATATGTTAACACTACACCTCTATTAATTTGATTCTATAATTTTCCTCCCCAGCGAGGATATCAATACGATACATTAACATTATACCTCTATCATATAATATCAAAATAGCAAAGTTCTTTATTATTAATAGAGCTAATTTATTACAAGAATTCTAAAGGGAATACGAATAAAAAGATTACATTCGAGCAATACATTCATCTATCCTGGCATCCCTAGCTTCAAGAGCATTTTTCTAGGCTCTCTCCCTCAAAATCCTGGGATCGATAGGAGCAGCTTGAGCCCTGACAGCTTCCAGCCTGGCCGTCTCAGCTTGAAGTTGAGAAGCCTTGAGATCCCACTCCTTCGCCAATTCAGATGACTTGAGTTTGAGTTCCTATTTCTGCTGTTGAGCTACTTCCAACCGAGCTTGAGCTGCAACGATGGTCGCCTTGGCCTCATTGATGGCAGCTTCTCGTTCCTGAATGGCATTGTTAAGCTCAGCCTGACTTCCATCAACAAATGCAAGACCGACATTCAATTCTTAAAGCTCTTTATTAATCTGCTCCATATCCTTGCGAGCAGACTCTTCAACCTCACGGTGTCTTACTGATAGACGACAAAACTCAAGATCAGCAATACCGTCAATATCGGTCGCACGAAGTAGTTCCAGCCTTTGGAATTAAAGCTCGGCCTCGTCGATCATCCTCTTGAATGGGTCAGTGCATTTCGTTCCTACAATCGACGTCAAAACACCAAGTTGATTCCTCAATAAGGTAAGAGTGCGATCAAACAAGCTTTCTCTTAGTAGCCAAAGCAGATTCGACATCAGCGCTATATAGCTTCATCGCTCGACGTAATTTGAATCTCAAACTCAATCAAAGTATCTGAGTCAGGAGATAGTGGAATCTCTGCACGTCTTGAAGGACCTGCTTCTGCAGAGATCACCAATGCATCTGTGGTTGTTGAAGAAGTGGTTGACAACACTTGCACTTGTTCATCACCCGATAAAAGATATGGTGCAAGCGTGGCCAACATGCTGGAAACATCCACTGTGGTAAAAGCCATAGATTCTACCACAAACACCACCTCAACCGACTGGGCAATGGTTCTCACAACCATTGCCGTCGTCATTGGCAAGTTTGTCAGTGCGACCTCGATATCGGTAGTTGTGACCTCCGAATCGACAAACTCATCTGCTATTATGGTACGCTCGTCTTCAGGCTGAGGCTCAAGATTTGGCGAGACTATCCTTTCGACTCTTGCTAGAATCGGAGAAACTGATGCATTGTCATATTTATCAGATGACTCATGAACAATCAATCTATGCTGAGCTACTGAGATTGGCATAGGTGCAGGACTTGCCACTACGTCGGTAGTCGGCTCAGGCTCAAGAGCACCAGAAGCACCATCAAAATCAATCGTTGGCTCAAACTCACCACCAGCAGGAATAGATATAGGAGCTGCCCCACTCTCGATCTCTAATCCAGGTTCATCATCTGCCAAAAAGATAGATAAAGCATCAGTTATCAAAGCAAAGAAGCTACACAAGACTGGTCAAAGAAAAGCATACCTGGCATATAAGAAGAGCCACTTACGTCGCCCTCGAAGCTGCATCATCAGGCTCGGTAAGATAGGTGTCAGTTTTGACTTCGTAATCCACCTTTTCCTCATCATCTAGATTTTCTTGATCGAGAGGCATGGGCTCTTTGCTGCATATAAGAAACACATGTCAATCAAGTTCACTTCAAACAAATCAACGCAAGGGTGTAAGTAAAGCTCACCTGAAGGTTCAACCATAGGTTCCTGTGTCAGAATCACAGGAGACTCTTCCCTGATCCTTGAAGAACCTCTGGGCACATGCTCAGGTTCTGAAGGTGCTAAACACTACTTCTTTGATAGCTCTTGTGAGAGATGGTCTTGCAACAGTCTATTTCCCCGAGTCCCCCTTCCTTGCCAGGTGCTCCTTGGTGAACCGCAGATTTAGACGGCTCCTGGATGCTGACACCAACTGGCCTTTGACGAGTAGGCTGCCCACTCGGTGCCTCCCAATCTTCATCTTCTAGAGTACCTTCCGCTAGAAAGTCTTAAAGTCTAGGAGCTCTACTCTTTAAACCTTTCCTAGCCAATTCCCTATACTTTCGAGTGATCCACCGTAAATCGATTTTATTCACCTAAAAATTAGAATTGGGGATGATCACCATGCGTTACCACTTGAAGAACCTGAACGTCATGTAACAGTTAGGTATGTGATGGGGGGAGTGTGAATCTGGCCCCTATAGCCCCGGCAGCGAAATGGTACCAAACACGAGCACCATCCACCAAGCTCTCTGTGCGCAACAATCTTGGATTTGGATTCTCAACGAAAAGCTGGTCATATCCAAATTGACGAGCGAATCGGCTAGGCAAGTACGGCTCGATATAACACTCAGTTCCGTTCAACCTAGCAATGAGATGGTCTGGCCTGATGTTGACCAACCAATTAAACCACCTGCTGGATAAGCAAATAAATCCTTCGGTGCCTGCACCATCTTCAAATCATCCCCGGGGTTGGTACTATTGATCTCAGGAAAATAATAATATAGGTGGTAATGATCTTTCTTCTAAAGGATCCGACAAATCCCCGCAAGGTACTTGACAGTCCATTTTGAGTGCTCATACCTCTGAAGTAATGAGACGCCATCTCCACTTGGTGTAGCAGCCGACATCAATGAGGAGTAGTGTGAAGTATAACATATCACTAGATATATGTATGGTAACTCCACTCTAGGGTTCGGGACCCGATTTCTCAGTTTATTATCCTCTTGGTTCAAGTACTCGGTGGCCAGTGTAGGCAATAAAAATTGCCTTAATCCTTGCACAGCAACTCGGAATGAGCAAAAGAGCTTAAGAGTCCATCTGAGTGAAGTCAGGCCCGCCTAAAGGTTAAGTTCACCTGAATGCTTGACTTTACAAAATAGACAAAAGTGCTTATATCTTTCAAACCGGAAGGAATAGGGCAAAATGACCGGAGCAAACTGAACCCTTCGGATTGGTTTGGTTGGCTCTGTCTCGTCGAGATAGTCGATTTTCATATATAATTCATCCAATTCTGACGTACGGTTTGAAAGTTACGACCTGTTCTTCGTAGCATGTTCTCATGTAAGCCCTAGAAGATGCAAAGAGACAAAAGAGGAGGTTCGCCCTGGCAGCGAGGCTCGACATTCAACCGAGGTTCGCCCAAGTAGCGAAACTCTCCATTCGACGAGGTTCGCCAAGCAAATAAGCCCTTCTTCATTCGACGAGGTTCGCCAAGCAAATAAGCTCTTCACTCAACCGAGGTTCGCCAAGTAGCTTAAACTCTCCATTCGATCGGCGTTAAGCCAGCGTGCTCTCCATTGGATGAGGTTGTAGAGTAGCGAAGCCCTTCATTGAGCGAGGTTCACAGCTTGAAGCTCTTCACTCAACCGAGGTTCGCCCAAGTAGCGAAACTCTCCATTCGACGAGGTTCGCCAAGCAAATAAGCCCTTCTTCATTCGACGAGGTTCGCCAAGCAAATAAGCCCTTCTTCATTCGACGAGGTTCGCCAAGCAAATGGCTCTTCATTCAAATGAGGTTCGCCAAGCAAAGGAGTCTCGACATTCAATACGCAGGTTCACACGGGAGCGGAGTTCGATCTTAACGAGGTTTGCAAAAGCGAAGCTCAGCGGTCATATGATGAGGTTACAGCGATAATTCGTGGCTTCGCTTACAACGTTAGTGCGACGGCTTCGCTTACAGATGATCGTGGCTTCGCCTGCGGTGGTGCGGCGAAGTTAAGCCCTGCGGATGATTTCCACTTTCAACCGAGGTTCGCCACAAAGAAGGAACCTCGACATTCAACCGAGGTTCGCCGAGTGAACCTCGACGCTCAACCGAGGTTCGCCTACAGCAGTGAACCTTGACGTTCAACCGAGGTTTGCCTATAGCAGTGAACCTCGACGTTCAATCGAGGTTCGCCTACAGCAGTGAACCTCGACATTCAACCGAGGTTCTCCTACAGCAGTGAACCTCGACATTCAGCTGAGGTTCGCCAAGCAGCGAAGCTCGTTATCCAACCAAGTTTGCCCAAGTAGCTAACTTCGCCATTCAATCAAGGTTCACCCAGGTCAAAGAAGCTGGCTTCGTCATCTAACGGCTTCGCCCTCGTAGCGAACCTAAAGGCCACGAAAGCCACAACAACCACGTGGGTTAAGTGGTGGGCATCAGTTATGCCCACTAACCCACATTTTCACAATTTTTGCATGCCAGTTACATGCTAAAAGCCCTATAAATGGCAGTGAGTAGCCATTAGGCGGAGGGCTGAAAGTCTGAAGACTTGGAGATTTAGACACTTACGCAGGAGAGAGATCAGAAATCTCATCAGCAACCTCTAGATCATTTGCAGCTTTGATCTGATCGTCAACGGGAAGCAATCTCGACTTGAGCATCGAGTGAAGCATCCTTTCGCCACCAAGAACCCATATAAAAGAGAAGTCAAATCAATCTTCTCTTCCTCTGTAATCGAGAGAATTTGATTGTAACACATTCATTCAATCAATAAACTTTTTTTTCGACCCTACGTAAGATGGCGACCACAAGGGGAGCAACCATTCATTCCGATGAACCGGTGGTGGCGCAATCGCACAAGGTTGCGCTTGGAACCGAGGTTCAAACCTTGGTCATTGAGTTTGATCAAAGGTGTATGAGGAATTCCTCTCCTCCGGGCATCGAGCCCAAGAAGTCACGCAGTGTCGCCGAAGTCTCAGATGAGACTTCAGCCCCCATGGCTCGTGTTGAATCTTCTCGAGCGACCAAAACCAGCCTATGTCTCTCAAGGCTCCAAAAGCTAGCCAACAAAGCTAAGAAGTGGGCGTTAAGCAGCCCAACCCAACCTCGAGGCCAAGAGCCAAACTTTGGCTTCAAGGCTAACCTCACTGCCCATGGAAAGGCGGATCCGCCAAGGGTCCAATTTCACGACGTGCCAAGCAGCGCCAACGACAGAACCAAGCTCGCCGTAGGGCTCGAGCTTTGGTCTCGTTGGACGGGTTTCACTATCATCCAAAGATGGTCAAACGAACTGAGGGTCGAACTGACGAGGAACGTCACGAACCTCATCATTGCACCCCAAATCATGAACCTCGTCTTCATCTAAGTGTTCATTCAAAACAAGACGAACGTCACCCCAGCTGCGAACCTCGTCCACATGGCGAACCTCGCCAACAATGTGAGGTCCCCTTGGAAAGAGATGAACCTCGTCTTCATCTAAGTGTTCATTCAAAACAAGATGAACGTCGCCCCAGCTGCGAACCTCGTCCACATGGCGAACCTCGCCAACAATGTGAGGTCCCCTGGAAAAGAGATGAGCTTCGTCTGAGTGGCGAACCTCGCCAACAACATGAGGTTCCATCAAAACTTGACGAACATCGCTCTGTTGACGAACCTCGTCATAGCAAGCGGCAAAATGATGAACCTCATCATCATGAACCTCGACATGGGGTGTCATCAAAGCAAGTAGACGAATCTCATCGTAGGAAGTGTCAGAATGACGAACCTCGTCATTTTAAACCTACCCAATAACATGAGGTCCATTCTAAACCAGATGAACCTCGTTCAAACAGCGAACCTCGCCATAAGCTTCGTCACCGAAATCAAACAAGAAGACGACCTCGCCAAGCTCGCCAACCTCTATCTGGAGGGTCTCGCTTGAGCGAAGCTCGATCAACTGGGGGTACTCCCACGTCTGATCTCCGTGATTTTCTAACACAAAAGCGCGAGATGGATCAAATGCACACGGCTGCAGAGAAGCCCGCTCGTAATGTTTGCTCGTCCTCGATACACAGGCCGACAGTCTTTGAACGACTATCCGACTCCTCAACTAGACGAAAACGGTTTCATCACCAGAGACAGACACCTCGCAATGGTCATTCCCCCGGAGTGACTATCAATATGGTTGGGAGAAGCAGTGGCAAGACCCCAAAAGTCCCCGAACTGCCTCGACCCTCGAGTATTCCCTGTGGTTACAAGGCGATTAGTCAATAGTCAAGGCTTATCGGCACCCGCCTGCACGGATCGGCAATCCCGCTTGACTATAGCCAATTGGTCGGGGTACTCAAGAATTTGAGAACTCCGCATTGCCACGCCTCAACCTTCAAATACCGATTTCGTGACTGCACTGTCCTCATGGCGATAAAGAAGAGGAAATGGCAAAGAAGATCGAAGAGCAACAAGCTCTTATTCTTGCACAACAAGAGTCTATCAGACGTTTAGAAACGATGATGGAGAAACTTGTCGGCAAGAAGAAGATGGACGAAGGAGGATTCAAAGCGAAGTGAGAAGGCCACGAGGGGGATCATGATGTCCACTCAATGTCATCTGAAGCGGAGTCGAATCCGCGTACAAAAGAGCAAGATCATACGTAGCGGGATTTCCAAAAGCAGCTGGATGCTCTCAAACTCTAAGGGCAATCTAAGGAGCTGGGGGTGGCGAGGCCATATCCTATAGAATGGGATGATGTCCCATATCCTCCGAAATTCAAGCCACTGGACCTCCTGCAGTTCGATGGCAAGGGTTCTCCTACCCAACACATTTACTACTTCCAAAGCAAACCGACACATAATGGGAAATGATCCCGTTGTGACTCGGTTGTTTATTGGCACCCTCAAGGGGGTTACTTTTGAATGGTTTCGCAGATTAGAACTCGGGTCCATCACCGGAAGGACATGGAAAGGCTCTTCATGGCCGATTCTTCGACAATGACACAGAGTATCTATGGTAACCCCGCTAGTCAGAAGCAGGGAAGAAAGAATCAGAGGCAACTTTGTCAAGAGATTCAGGAACCGATCGCTGTGTTCCCGTGATCAGATTTTCGAGGCCACTCTCATCGAGATGTGCTGGAATAATCTCTCCATCAATATTTTGTCTAATATGGGCGCCGACGTAGCTCGCCGTGGAAAGACTTAACCCGCCAAGGAGAACAAGTCGAGAGCTGCTCGCCGCATGGAGGTTGAAGAGCTATTTGAATTTCAAGAGGTGACACTCAAGACACCTTAGTGGTGGCAACCGCCTCATCAAAACTCTTTTCAAGTAAATCCCTGATGGCGTCTACGGAGCTCGCCAACGCAGAACCAAGCTATGGGATCGACTGCGAAGACTTGCCTACCATCGACCAAAGATGATCGTTGATGCTTATATGCGTCAATTGCCGAAGGACCAGTATCCGACGGTAAATTCTTGAAGAAGTACTACCCGTAGTCTTCTTTCAAACTCCCCTAAACTATCATGTTAACAATCACCTCTGAATAGTTTCCTCTAGATTTTCTCCGCCGCCTCCAATAGGATGACCGGATCACTCCCACCGCCACGCTAACATTACACCTCCGACAAAATCAACTTACTAACTCGCCAATAGGATGGTAGGTCCTCAAAGTCGCCTCCCATCGCGACAATCTCGCCACGCTAACATTACACCTTCGACAATCCCCACCACCTCTCCAATAGGATGGTGGGTCCACATAATCGCTATGTTATAGCCACCTCGATAGTCCGCACCGTCATTCCGCAAATGACATCGTCCGATCAAGTCGCTATACTCAAATATCCCTCAACGGCTCGATCCTTTCCGAAGCGTTCTAATATATTTAGAACAATCGGTGAGTAGTGGCCTACCATGCGATGTGCTACTATTCGGGTTCGCTTTGCCCTAAGAGAAGACAAAAACGGTCTATGTATTCAATGCATAGCCGGTCTCATTCTTGACTTAATGATGCATAAATCTCGCCTATTTATGTAGTAGGTGTTATTCCCGCCCTAAATCAGAATGTCGTCAACACACACGGGTAGTCAATTCCTCGCGGATAATTGATCAAGTCTACGATTTAATATCAGAGCATAAATGTCATTACCTAATGACACCTAAACTATGCCTTCATGCATAGGGATGTTATCTCTGCCCCTTTACCAGAGATAAGTCTGCATCTAACACATGCTGCCGGATAGTCAATTCTCATGATAATTGATCAAGTCTACGTATTCAATATCGTAGCACAAAGTCTAAGAGAGTTCATTCTCTTAGCACAACGTTACATGTGGGACGGACCTAGATAATCCGCATGCTAGCCCGATTCAAACGGTAATTGGTAAAGGCACATCAAGTCCGTTGATAGCTGGGGGTTTGCTAAATATCCTAGAGGTGGCCTCGACTCTTTAACAACTAGATTCTTCTTGGTCATATGTCGTCATACTTCCGTGTCACTGAACGATTTGATCAATTCCGCATTGTCATTTGGTAGTGGCCTACCAAGTGTTGTGCCAGTTTGTCGAATTATCACAAACGATATCTACTACCCTATCACAGTTGTTATACTTCTATGTCACTGAACAACTTAATGTTTTTGATCAAATGTCATCATACTTTTATGTCACTGAACGATTTGATCACTTCCATATTGTCATGTACCCTAATGACTTTGTTTTAGACAGGGGCCAACCAGGTGATGTGCCCCTATCAACCCCCTTACCGAATAGTAGCCTACCACACGATGTGCCTCTATTTTCAACCATAGTCGTTATACTCCCATGTCACTGAACGACTTGACTACTCCCACATGGTCATTCCTCTAAATGATTTTGTTCGTAATCACTATTGTTATACTCTCACGTCACTGAACAACTTGATTGCTTTTTGATCACGATCGTTATACTTTTATGTCACTGAACGATTCGATCATCCCCACATGATTTTATTCCTAATAATGGCCTACCAGGCGATTTGCCCCTATCTTTTAATCCAACGCCTTGAACGGCTAAGGATAGAGGGGAGATTTTAGCACTAAGCCTAAAAACTCCTCGAAACTCACCATACCGAGGGGAAAAGTATGGCTAGTCCAACTCAAACGGCAGCTTGGTAAAGACATACCAAGTCCGTTGATAGCTGGGGGTTTGCTAAAAATCTTAGAGGGCGATCATTAGCCACGAGTGAAGAATTCAACTTTACCGAAGTTCGTTAGAAGGTTCCTCGCCCGCCTCAGACGGCTTAATCGCTTAGTTCATATCCAAAGTGTTCCGCACTCCATTCAACCACATTCGTCTGAAAACTTTGAGGGTTTTGTAGGCAATAAAAATTGCCTTAATCCTTACACAGTAACTCGGAACGAGCAAAAGAGTTTAAGGGTCCATCTGAGTGAAGTCAGGCCCGCCTAAAGGTTAAGTTCACCTGAATGCTTGACTTTATAAAATAGACAAAAGTGCTGATATCTCTCAAACTGGAAGGAATTGGGCAAAATGACCAGAGCAAACTAAACCCTTCGGGTTGGTTTGGTTGGCTCCGTCTCGTCGAGATAGTCGATTTTCATATATAATTTGTCCAATTCTGACGTACGGTTTAAAAGTTACGACCTGTTCTTCGTAGCATGTTCTCATGTAAGCCCTAGAAGATGCAAAGAGACAAATGAGGAGGTTCGCCCTGGCAGCGAGGCTCGACATTCAACCGAGGTTCGCCCAAGTAGTGAAACTCTCCATTCAGACGAGGTTCGCCAAGCAGCGAAGCCCTTCTTCATTCGTGACGAGGTTCGCCAAGCCAGCTCTTCACTCAACCGAGGTTCCCAAGTAGCTTAAACTTCCATTTAGTCGAGGTTCGCCAAGCAAATGGGCTTCCATTCGACGAGGTTCGCCAAGTAGCGAAGCCCTTCATTCGACGAGGTTCGCCAGCGTGAAGCTCTTCACTCAACCGAGGTTCGCCAAGTAGCTTAAACTCTCCATTCACCGAGGTTCGCCAAGCGTAAGCTCTCCATTCGACGAGGTTCGCCAAGCAAATGGGCTCTTCATTCGATGAGGTTCGCCAAGCCAAGCTCTTCATTTAGATGAGGTTCGCCAAGCGGAGTCTCGACATTCAAGACGCAGGTTCACACGGAGCGAGTTCGATCTAACACGAGGTTTGCAAGAGAAATGAAGCTCAACAAATATATGATGAGGTTCGCCACAACAAAGGTCCGGACGGCTCGCTACAAAGTTGATCCGACAAAGCTCGCTACAATGCTGATCCGACGGCCGCTTATAACAGCTGGTCCGACGGTTCGCCACAACAGTTGATTTCCACTTTTAATCGAGGTTCGCCTACGCAGTTGAACCTCGACATTCAACCGAGGTTCGCCACGCCAGTGAACCTCGACGCTCAACCGAGGTTCGCCATAGCAAAGGAACCTTAACGCTAACCGAGGTTCGCCTATAGCAAAGGAACCTCGACGCTCAATCGAGGTTCGCCTACGCAGCGTGAACCTCGACATTCAACCGAGGTTCACCTACGCCAGCGAACCTCGACATTCACCGAGGTTCGCCAAGCAAGCCTATCCAACCGGTTTGCCCAAGTAGCTAACTTCGCCATTCAATCAAGGTTCAGCTACCAAAGAAGAGCCAAGCTCGCCATCTAACGGCTCGCCAGAAGCTAACCTAAAGGCCACGAAGCCACAACAACCACGTGGGTTAAGTGGTGGGCATCGCTATGCCCACTAACCCACATTTTCACGATTTTTGCATGCCGCTACATGCTAAAGCCCTATAAATGGCAGTGAGTAGCCATTAGGCGGAGGGCTGAAAGTCCAAGACTTGAGATTTAGACGCTACGCAGAGAGAGATCGAAATCTCATCAGCAACCTCTAGATCATTTGCAGCTTTGATCTGATCGTCAACGGGAAGCAATCTCGACTTGAGCATCGAGTGAAGCATCCTTTCGCCACCAAGAACCCATATAAAAGAGAAGTCAAATTAATCTTCTCTTCCTCTGTAATCGAGAGAATTTGATTGTAACACATTCATTCAATCAATAAACTTTTTTTTCGACCCTACAGCCAGCTCTCTTAGCCCGTGATGTATACAACTGGCCATTGCCGGAAGAAGGGCCAAGCTATACCCGGTGGCAAGCATCATAGCAGGGAATAACACATTGATAGAAATGTGGTCTTTTGGCTAGGAAGGTACAACACAACCCTTTAGCTAGATTGAAAAGAATCCTACAAGAAGAGCCAACTTAGATATGGGTTCCTTAGCTTAATGGTGAAAGCTTTCAAATTTATCCCTTGCATGGAACCCGCATTCATCTGATTCAACAGTATGAAGCACTTGACCCTCATTAAAAATCCGGTCCCAACTTCAGCCTCTGTCGCTGGATGGATTGAATCGACATTCCCCTTCTTACTAACATTGGAAATAGATATTCAGCCCAAGGGATGTGAGTAACAGTGGAATCATGTCCAGCATTTGTGATGACCCTTTGGCAGATAAGGAAGTGGCAAAACAACTCCCAGAATAGCTCTCAGACATGGGCATTCTCTCTATAAGTGTTCTACTTTGCATTGGTTGGGAAGAACTCTTCATATAGACGGTCTCCCATCACCAACCACGACACTTCAAATATTTAGCCTTGAGCGGTCTCGATCTAAGCCCGTCGAATAAAAAGGTGTTCTTTGTATTATACAACTCCAAAATGTTGTACAATACCGGTGCATAAATTTCCACGCCGTATTTTGAGGCTCTCACTGTAGAAAAGAGCCCCGGTCTTTCAAGCTCCCCTCAAAAGTAATGAGAGCGTAGTCCACTAGACGGGTCCACCACTGGGTATCCATTGATCTTATCCAACCAGAGAATCTAGTATCCCCATCAGGGTACTGTGCATCGGTTTTTGCAAGTTCGTTCCCAAATATGTTGAAACTCTGAGAATTTCATTGGCGTCCTCATGAACAAAGGCTGGGATGCAAACCTATGATGTTAACCCTGAAGAGTCCTTCCTAATAGAAGCCACCGTCATACTTAACAGAACCCACCTTCACACTATCTTCTTTGTTGGTGAGGGTGAAATGCATTAGGTGAGACACGGTGAGATGCTACAAGTACATGAAGGACACTTGATGCTCTATCACCGACAGATAGTAGCGGCGGTCCCCTTAGGTGTAATACCAATGCTCCTTCACGTAATTAAATATGGAGATGCCATTGGGGTTACTATCCCCAAATAAAAAGTGAGGCTTCCCCGATGTATCCTCTTTGGGAATGGAGAACTTGGCGTATGTGATTATCTCGCTCGAAATTTGATAGTCCCCCAACTAGATTGCGTCAATCGATTCTTGACTGCTACCCTCTAGGTATAAAGGGATGTGCCCGTCGAAAGCATGCCTCACTTTAGAGTCACGAGTCTCATCATGATCAAAGTGGTTATGATGATCGACAGGCTCCTTTGATTAGCAAACTGCACAAAAGAAGGCAAAAACAAGTTAGAAGATAAAGACTGAAAGAAATTAACCAAGTCTTTACACTCAGATGCGTAGCTTGCCAAGATAAGCATGGGAAAAATCTCGCTCATAAGTGAAAGTCATCACAATTAACTAAGTGTTGACAAGATGAGTGAAGTTCACATTGATGGCAGCAAACTTCGGCACCGTAATCAAATCCACTCAAAAAATTAAGTGGATTAGACTGGCGAACCTCGCTCAAGCGAAGGTCGCTCAAATTAGATTGGCGAAACTCGCTCAAGCAAAGGTCGCTTAAATCAGACTGACGAACCTTGCTCAAGCGAAGGTCGCTCAAATTAGATTGGCGAACCTCGCTCAAGGGAAGGTCGTTCAAATCAGACTGACGAATCTCGCTCAGGCAAAGGTCACTGAAATTAGATTGGCGAACCTCGCTCAAGCGAAGGTTGCTCAAATCAGACTGACGAACCTCGCTCAGGTGAAGGTCGCTCAAATCAGATTGGCGAACCTCTCCCAGGTGAGGGTCGCTCAAACTAAATCACGACCCCGCTCAAATGAAGTTCTCATAGAAGCCAACAGGCTAACAGCAACGAGTTTCGCCTGAGAAGCAAAGCTCGCCACATCAAGCGCCATTGATGGCTATTGATAGAGCCCTGCTATCACCGACCAAAGCTCATCAATGAGACCATGAGCGGTCATAAAAATCGCGCCTTTTGTAGCGAATAAACTTTTTAGTGCCCGAAGGCACTATGTTAAGCCCAATTGGGGCTATGTTTTGGTAGATCCGAAGATCACCATGGATGGGTTCAAAGCTTACCCACAGCCATCTCTAGCTACATAGGTGTATCATCAGTTCTTGGCTGGCGAGGCCCCCTAGCAGCACCTCTTCCCCTTGAGATCGCACGACAAGGAGCCATTAGAGATTGGTCTTGATATTTTTAGTGAGTTTGGAGAAAACTAGGGTTTGAGAAAATTAGGGTTTTGAAAATTAAAGTGAAGAAGAAAGGAGGTAAACAGCTCTATTTATAGGCTGACCCCGAACTTTGCCAAAGATTTTCACCCTGAGCTTCACCGTAAATCTTGCCCTGAACTTCTCCATATATTCTTGCATCGAACTTCACTGAGAATCTCTTCTAAACAACCTTCACCACGATTTCAGGCACAAAAATTGAGGATTTAAATTTTAAATCCTCATAACGAAAGCAATCACAGTAATGTAATTGCCGAGCCTCGCTTAATCGACTTATTGAGTCACCAACCTGCTTCCTAAGCTAGATGAACGAACTTCACCCCAATCAGTTGGGTGCTCAAGTGAACTTTGCCAAAATGATACGGTGAATTTCACCAAGTCTCCAAATTGAGAAAATTCTAACTCAATCTATTTGAGACCCTATCTAGCGAACTTCAGTTCGACTCTTGCCAATATAAGGAAGTCTGAACTTCGCTTCCAACACAACAATTCCATGCATAGTTCAAGTCTGCCATAGAAGTAAAGTTCATACAGATCAAACACACAAAGATGGACAATTTTAGAAAAAAGTTTATTTTTATTGATCGAAGACAACATCATAAAGGCAACATTCAGACTATCCAGTTACAGGAATGATGGATATTTGCTATTATTTGCTACTACCATATACTCCTAACTATGAATAATGTGATGGTTGAGGAACATAAACGAGCTGCACCAAGCTACAGAGCTCATGTTCCTCCAATCATATAGAACTTGGGGAGTTAAGTTTCTCCCCATGCAGAAAAATAGCTCCTAATTACTACTCCCTAGGCCCTTTGCCAGGAGAGGAGAAGAAAGCTGTTAAACAAGACCTACCCCTATTCCTCTAAGTGAAACATATCAAGAGGAAGAAGCACGCTCTTGCACCAAAATTCAATGTTGGGCCTGAGACAGCCACACAAAGTCTAATTATATTTTAGGTTCACATTTGTGAAACCTAATCACCGTCGGAGTCCTCGCTTGTGCAGCTCCAAGGATCTTTCTTCAATCGCCATCTCAGTCATTGAATGGTCTTACGCAGAGCATGGTACTCGAAGCTACAAGCATCTCTATCATGATTCAACTTGCCCTAAGCCTTTGACTGATTCTCGACGATCTGCTCAAGCTTGGCCTTCTCAGCCGACAGCAAATCCACCAGTCGGCGGAGTATGCGGAGTTCATCCGCTTGGTTGCCTCCTACTTGGGCAAGCTCCTGTTGGAGCTGTTTTATTTTAGCTCCTCTATTGATGAGCATCTTTGATCTAAGCGATGAAGACTTAGACATGGAGGAGATGGAAATAAAGAATTTGTAAGGGAAATAGCGCTATTTATAGCCTTCTGCAAATCCAAACTTCTAAAAAAATCACATCTTTTAAGATTTGATAGGACCGGACAAAGAGGCTAAATCTTAGCCTAAAACTCGATTAAATTTACAGCGGATCTCATGAATCTTTGACCAAAAGATCTCAGCCGCAAATCACGGTATGAATTCAAAAGCGTAATCTCAATGACCATCACCCGTTAGCGAACGTCACTAATCGACAAACTTTACCCACACAGTTCAAAGTAAGGCGAATCTCATCGATACCCAGAATTAGCTGAACTTTGCTGATTTCTCGATTTCGCCCAATATTAGGGCGAGCGAACTTTGAATTGGATGAGTACAAGCATCATTGAGCCTTTAACACAAGTCTACAGCAAAGAAAGCCACGTTCAACAGTACATCTCTGGCAACCAAGTAGATTGGAGATAATTTTCAACGCAAACAAGATAACTCAAGCTACATTCAATAGTACACCTCTAGCAATTATCCAAAGTATTTCAATCCTTGCTACAAGTCAAATGCAGGATCTTAAAAACTTTTGGGGGGGGTCTTATAGACAGTTAAAATATATTCTACTCAAGCCAATGTTCAGCTTGGATCTAAAAAGTGAATGCCCATGGGCTAAACACTTCAAATGGACCCAAAATCAAGCCCACAACAAGCTATAGCGAAGCTCACCTAACAGAACATGTGAACTTCGCCACACAGTTCACCTCACCCTGACCCAACTGAGTCAAGAGTGGATCGACTTCCAATTCAAACTTTAGGCAGAGTCGAAAGGCGTCATTGAGTCGGTCAAGTCACGGGTCAAATTCTATGCTAAAAAAAAAGAACCGAACTCGCCAGCGAAGTTCGCTAATTAATTAATCAACAAACTTTGCCAACAGCTATCCACGTGGGCCACATCATCCATGAATAAGAAGCAATGGCTCACCCACATCCAAGTGAGTCTCGCCCAAACACTTTCAGCGAGCTTCGCCAAATTAGCAAACCTCGCTAATTAGCTATTTGAGAGCTATTTTCTAGAGGATAACCGTTCTCCCACTACCTCCTATTTTAATGTCCACTTAACCCACAAGTAAAGGCCATTAAATCTCTCTCTCTCTCTCTCTCTCTCTTAGCCTATAAGAGGAGAAGGAGATTGTTCATTTGAGACACAACAGAGAGATCAAACACCCTATACATGCACGACTTTTCTCTATTCGGTTCAAAGAGAAGACTGAGCTATCTTCCAAGCAACCAAATCAGAGACTAACAACAAGAAACCCGTCGTCTTCGTTAGACCATCAATGGAGTACAAGATCGACGCTCTATCAGCACGCAGCAAAGAACCCAGAAATATAATTTTTTTTTCTTGTTTCTCTTTTGAGTTGTAATCTGAGCTAATTGTAATTCAAAAGACCCAAAATAGTGTCTCCACCATGATACTTATTACAATATTCTTCTCACATGGCAATTGTCAAGGTTATAGAAAGTGCTATGCGGGCTAGGTGTTGGACCCAACACCTAGAGCCCAGGCGGCTAGGCGGAAGCCTAGGCGAGCACTAGGCATTTTCCTATTTTTTTAAGTTTTTAATTATAATTACTGATAGTAAATGCTAGTATTATAGATGGTTTAGGCGTTAGACTGACACCTAGACAGATTTCTTACATGGTGGTGGAGGAGGTTTTGCTGAAGGTCTGGAGAGATAGAGGATGTGTTCATAGTTAGAATTTAGAGGAGGTTGGAGGACGTGGAGGTTGTAATGGAGGAAATCACGATCAATGCCTAAAGGATGCAGTCCATGTAGGCAGATAATGCTCCCCTAGGTGCTCCCAAAATCTAGGTGGATAACTTAGGTGCCGCCTACGCACTAGGCGTTAGGTAGGTGGCCAAGGTACCGCTTAGGCCTAGGCGTATGCCTAGGCGGGCTAGGCGGAGGCTTTTTAAAACATTGGCAATTGCAATTTCATCCCTCTTCTCTTTCCACTCATTCCTTGATTCCTTTTCCTCTCTTTGTGTCATGGTTTGAGTGAGGTCTACAACTCCATCATCACTCTCATTAGCTCCCCATCGTCATCTTCTATGGGAATGTTCTCAAGCAATAACTCATTACCTGGATTAACCACGGCAATGTAGTTATGGAGTGTAGTCCATGTCAAAACTATATCATCTTGGGTTGGAAAAGGGTAACGTGGCTTCGCAGAGAGAATTTTGAAATGATTCTTCAATATTCTAAAAGTTGATTCAATTTTAGACCTTACACATGAATGTCTTAATTTGAATAACTCTCGTCTATTGTTTATTGGCCTACCCTTATTCTCATTTAAATGATATCGCACACCACGATATGGGGAAATGAAGCCAGGCATGATAGTGTACCCCACATCACACAAATAATATTTGCCTACAATTACAAACAACACAAATAGTAAATATTTTCTTAAATTTTGATTAAGTAGACATAACTCATTTGAATGATTCATTACCATCATATACTCTCAATCCGTGCGGTTGTGGTCTAGATAGTGCATCTTGTAGCACTCTATAATCATTTGCAGACCCCTCCCATTCAGCTAGAACATATGAAAATAATTTATTGGGAGTGCATGCAGCTAGAACATTTTGAGTTACACCTTTATGGCCTCTAAATTGGGCAACAAGCCTAGCGGAAAGCATGACATTAATATGAGTTCCATCTATCATACCAATATAATCCTATATCATAGATAAAACTGTTATTAATTCACATATAAAATAATTAAGCTATATATTATTAAGTTTATTATATGAATGAGTTATTACCTTGAAATAAGGAAAGTACAAGGGGTTGTTGGCAATCTCTAGCGGCACTTCATTCAGTGCTTGCTTCATGTACCGACCCCTTAAATGACCAACTGCTTCTAAGCATTTGTTAAAGTATCTAGAAATTATTTCCCTGATCTTATGAAATGCGATATTACTATTATATTTTTGGTTTTGTGTCCTAATATATTAAGGAACATGATCAATTGTTCTTCCACTCTAACATTCCATAAATCTTGAGCAGGTCGGTAGTTCGCATTATTCTAACAAGATTTACAAATGCACGAGGCCTCATTCTAACATAATCCCTACAACTCTTACTATAGCCATAGAACACACATTTTATGTGATTATCTCTAGAAGCTATATTCTCTTGTTTTCCCTCCCGAGGGTGATAAGGGGTTGATTTCCGTCTAAAACATGCTCTCATTAAACATGTAAACACACTAGCAATGGCAGAAATCGTGAGCAGAGAAGAGATCCTCATTAACATTTCTTCATCAACACCATCCATCTACAAATTTGGAAAAATAAACATTTCAAAAATGAATGTGTGCATTAAATCTTAATAATATTTTAACAAAACATTGCTACTAGATAATATTTCATTAACCCCAAGCTCTTTTCAATATATAATTGAGTATTATAATTTCTACTAGTTTAAACTAAATTAAACTAGTAGTAAATATTAACATAACAGTACATGATTCCATTGTATCACGCATGAAGAAATCAACAAAGGAACATATTACAGTTAGAATATTAAAGTCTACAATACGTGGAAGATTGAGTAACCAATAAATAAATTAAACTTTTAAATTCAGTTAAGCAATCATCATACATGCATAGATTAAACAATGTTTACTCCTACGTCTAGATAATTACTAATTTCAACTGATAATCTGGTAAAGTTCACATAATCATGGTTTCAGTGGACAATACATGAAAAAGAAAGTTGATGGGGATCTTTATGCAAAATTCTGAATGGCACCAATTGCCATAAAGAATAAACAATCAAAATTCGTTAGCTATTAAATATAGCTCATGTCAGAATTTATTCTTGAAGAGAGATATCAAAGAATGTTTCCCAGTATAAGAAAACTGGAACATTCAAGATTTCAGTACGCTACTATCTCTATACTCTATTAGCCATAATAAAATAACATAAATATTTAAGCACGCAGCAACCGAAAAAAAAAATTGGTATCCTAATTTATCAATCAACCAGCACAAATCCTCTCTTGATATATTCCAAATAAGGAAATGGTAAGTCAAGCAAAGCTCCACCAAACTGGATTTGGATACAAGACAACTTAGTATCAAATCCCTACTATCAGAAACCCCTCCATTGCCACTTCTCAACCCTACATATTAATAAAATGAGAAGATTTACAACAGCACAATCCTAATTTCTATCCATGCAAACCCTAATTCACCACATCAAACTAATATTTTTTTAAAAAGGAAAGAGTTTTAGAGAGATTAGAAATTATACCTTTGTTCTACGGTAGAGTAGATCGAACATAATGAAAATACGAGAAAAGGATTCGAAGAAATCCAAAGAAATCAACCGATTGATGCCAAATCCAAGTGCCAACTTTGAGATCGAGCCAGATCTTAACTCAGGAACGGCAAGATTAGCCAAATAATAAAAAGCCCCTAATCAATTTCAAGCTTAACCCAAAATCGGAACTTTCACTTTCATATCATCTTCAACCGCAGCAATAACAGAAAAAACCTTATCCTTTCTCCATATTAGAATGTGATTTTGGAAGAAATTGTCACAAATTGGGACGAAGACGGCTAGGGCTTTGTAGGAACTGAAGGAGGAGGGTAAAAAGAAGAGGGAATGAAAAGTGGAAGGGGGTGACGATAATGAGGGCGGAAGTCACGAGAGAAATTTAGGGATAGTGGGTGGGAGCTGATGTGGATCCATTTCGTCAGATATCCACCGAAATCCTTTTCAAAAGAGAGGATCTGGGATATCCCAAAATGTGTAAGGTTTTTACATTTTGGGTATATCTTGTCTTGAAAATATTTTTAAAACAAACAAAGGATAAGATATCCTATTTTACAAAAAGTACCACTTTATTATCCTAGATTTACTATCCCACCCCAAATCCTTTTTAAAAAAAAGTTGAACCAAACCGCCCCTAACTAGAATTATGCTAAAAATGAAACTTATCTCGAGGTACATTTGGAGAATTATAGTGTCAGTAATTTTGGCTCTCTTTTTGACCAGCATCTCTCGTTTAGAATATTCAAATAAAGTAACAACTAACAAATTATTTGATATAATTATAGAATCAAGTAAAAATTCAACTAATATAATTATAGGAGTTGAGTGTGATTATCTGGATTCTATCTACTGTTCTCCTGTAAGCTAGCCACAAGAAATTATTCCACTTGAACATTTATTATCTGGATTCTATCTACTGTTCTCCTGTAAGCTAGCCACAAGAAATTATTCCACTTGAACATTTATTATCTGGATTCTATCTATTGTTCTCCTGTAAGCTAGCCACAAGAAATTATCCCACTTGAACATTTTGAGTTGTGAGGGTATACACATTATGGATGGAGAAAAACAGAATAAAAATCTATGATCAATCCAAGATCAGCTCTGGCAGTCTTCAAGTTTCGCACTTTGCACAAATTGAGAGAACAGGGCTGATTGAAGCCTGAAATTGGCAGAATCTCATATCCCTTCCATGAAAATTTAAAGGAGTGATGACGATGCTTATGAGACAACATACTTTATCCCCCTGGGTTTATTTGCAAGTTGCTGCCAGTTTTCACATACAGAGAAACCATTAATGCAATCTTTTTTTCTTTTTATTTTATTTTATTTTATTTTAGCTATGACTATGTTTTTGCAAAACTTATTTCTAGGCCAAGTATAAAAATGCTCAAAACAGGAGAAACACTTTCTTCATGTCCTTCAAGCAATGAGAACCAAAGAGAGTCTGTAGGTGGTCTCTCGAAGTCCTGTCGATTAGCTGAGACAAGGCATTAGAGACGAGCCCTTGAAGCTTGCGATGGGGTCAAACTAGTCATACTCTATCGTAAAGGCAAGAAAATAACAGTTGTGAGTATAATAATAGCAAAATGTTAAAAATATTTAAAGCACTATTTTTATAGTACTCCCTCAAATTAGGCTTGCTTTTATTAACCCTCAAATTTTAATAGTTCCATATTAGTCCCAATATTAAATTAAAACATGGGTGCATGGGCAATATTCAAAGAAGAATGATGTTAGGATAATTTTTCTGTTGTTTCTTCTTTTCTCCTTTTGCATTAGTTGATAAAGAAGTTGTCTTCTATATTTCTTAGATAAGGAAAACAATAGTGGAATTTGAGAGGAGAAATATAATAAAATTTACTTTCATGTTATGTTATATTATTGACATTCAGAAATAATCTTTAAGTCCAGAAACACAATAACTTAAATATTGAAAAGCAAATGGCTGCCAACAATAAGGATGGTGACTGGGTTGGGTTAGCCCACAACTCGCACTGAACCAGCACGTTATGGGTCGGGTTTGACCTAGCCTGTTAGCATCAGGGCCGGGTTAGGCTTGATTAGATCCCAAGGTGGGCCGGGTACGGTCTTTATCTAAAACCCAAGCCCGAACTCAAACCCAGCCCGCAAACTCGACCAGATCGAACCGAACCTAGGCCTAGGCCAGGGCTGCCCCCAAACCCTACATTGACATCTGTTATTAGTAACCATATTAGCTATTAGTAACTAATTAACTATTAGTAACTATTTTAGTAATAATATAGTTAATTGTACATAATTTTCAAGCAAAAATTTGGTAGGCTGAGTCTCAAAACTTTCTCAAGAAGCAATAAAGTCCCAGTCGATTGGTCAAAATTCATCTAAATTAAGTTTTAACTAAAGAGCCAAAAGAATAAAAAAAATAAAAAGAAAGAAAATTAAAAGAAAAATAGTGGGTTGGGTTGACCAACCCAGCCCGACTCAGGTGGGTTGGGTTGGGTTGTACTTCTAGCCCGGACAGCCGGGTTTTAGCCCGACCTAATGTTAAGATTAGTTCGGATCGACCTAGCCCGGATCAGTCCGAAGCTGGCAGGCCTAGGCCGGGTTGGCCCAACCCAGCCTAGTCGCTAGCCCTAGCCAACAAGGTGAAAACTACCACAAGGACTGATCTGAGAAAAATCATAATAACATAGAGAGCACAGAAAGCCAAGGCTCATAGCGATGAAAGATTTTTCTTCGCTCTTTCTGCCAAATACTGCAACGGTCTCTATAGAAGCCACCATAATTTTTAGCCCACTCATTAAGCTTTGAATATATGTAACCAGACCCAATCGAATCAGCCCAAAACATAAGACCACCCCTTTAAGTAAAACACAGGAAAAAGAGTCAGGAGATGGTTCATTTTAAAAATTAGTATACTCAAAGACCATGTTTGGATTAGGGATTTGTTTTATTCTGGGACTAATTTAACTCACTATAATCCTAAGATATATTAATCCAGGAGACTATAGTGAGTTAAATTTTTAATAATTTGTTTGGTTCTATTGGTTATTAACACATCTAATACCAATGGTACGTTTGGAACTTGTCATTGTAAAGGTGTATAGGATTATGAAATAACAGTAAATGGCAAAAATATCATTCTTCCTACCAAGAGTGAATTATAGCTTCTTAATGGTGTAACAAGCAAAATAACCTCGAGTTTTGGGTGTCTGACTTTCTTCTTAATAATGTTCGACATAAATTGTTTATTAATATTATAGTGAACCGATAGTTTTATTATTTGAGATAGATTTCTTCCCATTTATTTTAGATGCAAATAGTTTTATGCTTCAATCATATGTTCTCAATGATATTTGGGAGAGATGATGAGAGGATTCAGAGAGATGCATGAGAGAATTAAGAAATGTATAGAGAGAGAACCGAGAGAGAGGGATGGAGGGAGGGAGAGAGGGAGAAAGGATGTTTCAATTATATATTCTCACGCATATTTAGGAGAGATGACGAGAGAATTTCAAAGATGCATGAGAGGATGAGGGAGGGAGGGATGGAGAAATAAAATGCTACAAAAGAGCGTGGGTGAAAGAAATAATGAAAATCCTAGGTTTTTTGGTGGAAACGTTAAGGAGTAATATGGTTATTTTAGGTATAATCCCAATAGGATAATAATACCAAGACTATAATAACACCCCTTCCTCTCCTTTATTTAGTCCAAAATCTCGGACTATTTCAATTTAAAGGACTAATTAGTCCAACCTAATCCTTCCTAAAATTTTGAACCAAACACCTTCCTATTTCATTTTAAAGGATAAAGAGTTATTACACGAAAATAATACCCAATCCAAACACGCCAAAGAATAAGGTTGGTAAAAGAAGTCAATTGGTGTTTGTGCTAGAAGTGGAAGATCCTTAAGCAAGACAACTGAAATAAGAACACTATTATTTTGTGAAAAGAAGGTATAGAAAAATATAACGACGTACATTTTGTTAGCTTCAAGCGAAAATTTTGGAAAGTTCTTCTATTATGAGTCTTTATAATTGCAGAATCTATGGATGTGATAAACTAGCATTCATCCGCTTAGTATGAATTAATGATCTTTGACTAGTGTGGACCTAACTCTTACGGGTACTTGGGAAACCCATTCCAAGAACAGCAATGTCAAGATCTGGTGCTCTTATGGCGAGCCCTTCATCCATAAATTTGCATACCTCGTTTATAGTAGGAAAGGATACCAACCCCAAAATCTCTTGGTCAAGAATGATATTGGTGCGACAAACATTAACCGATCATGTCCCGTGCACTCTGATTGAAATAAACAAATACTGTTACATTGCGGCGGAAAATTTCGACGACACCTCTGTAGAACAATGGCCACAACAAGAGAGCTAGATCACAATAAGAATTCTGTCTCACCAAGGAAATAAGAATCAAGCAAATATCTCAACAAAGTGGGATATTTACTCTTCCTCTCATCGCTTAGGGTGACTTGTCGAGGAACCTAAAAGCTATTACAAATCAAATCAATAATCAAAACACAAATTTTACGTGGTTCGGCAAGTTGCCTACGTTCACGGGGCAAGGAGGGGGAGAGATTTACTACTAGAGAGAAAGAGAATAAAAATAGGGTTTACAATCACACACGATCTCACCAATAAAACCCTCAAATAAACTCTCTAATCTCTCACAAATTCTCCTCTCAAAAGATGCACAATACCCTCTCAAAGGCTGCTCCAAAACGAGTTCCCCATACCCTAATTAATCATGCTTAGGGTTATATATAAACTCAAACGAAACGGATTTAAAACCAAACCCAAAAGGCACGTGATACGGAATCGCCCTTAGTAGTCGACTACAACCTCGAGTAGTCGACTACTAAGGCTCAAAACTGAGCAAGCACTTTCTGTCAACTGCAGAGTAGTCGACTACTACTCAGAGTAGTCGACTACTAAGCCCAAAATCTACCTTGTGCATGTTTTGGTGCATGTTTTCAACAATTCTCCACCTCGGCGAATGTTTTCCTCAAAACTGAGCTGACAACGATACCAAACAAATGTCTCACTTGTTGTGTCCAGTACGAAGTGCAACCATTTCACGATAACGGACTCAATCCACAACAAGTCGAGACCTAAGCAAGAAACCAAACTTTCTCTAAACAATGGTATCAACTCATCAAATCGGCTGCATCATAACTGACTGCCTACGTATCCTCTTGCCCAAGGAATCAAGCCTTCCGTAGTTAGCCAAATGGCCATGACCTCAACAATCACGAATGTGCAACAAGTCTCGCAATGATCAAACTTGTTGCTCGGAACCACCTTTGTGAGCATATCGCGGATTATCCTTCGTGTGGACCTTCACAATCTCCACATCACCATCTTCAAGAACATCACGAACGAAGTGATAACGAACGTCAATGTGCTTCGTCCTCGCATGAAGAGCCTGGTTCTTCGTCAGATAGATAACACTCATGCTATCACAATGAATGGTTACGGACCGTTGTGATATACCAAGTTCCTCTAAAAGTCCTCGAAGCCAAATTACCTCCTTCACAGCCTCCGTAATTGCCATATATTCTGCCTCCGTCGTAGACAAAGCAACCGTAGACTGCAAGGTGCATCTCCAACACACCGGCGCACGGGTCAAAGTGAACACATAACCCGTCGTAGACCGACGTTTATCCAAATCCCCGGCATAATCCGAATCAACATAACCAATGCACAACTGCCCACCTGTAGTGTCCCGCTCATAAACCAAACCAATATTGAGCGTACCTCGAATGTACCTCAAAATCCATTTCACGGCGTTCCAATGACCCACTCCTGGATCGTGCATGTATCTCGAAACCATGCTCACCGCCTGTGACAAATCTGGTCTCGTACATACCATTGCGTACATCAAGCTTCCAACTGCGTTCGCATATGGAGTCTTCGACATTAACTCTCGATCTTCAACTGTCTTCGGTGAAAGGTCAGCTGAAAGCTTTAAATGGGCTCCTAATGGTACACTGACTAGCTTCGTATCCATGCTAACATGGAACCGCTGTAGAACTTTCTTCAAATAAGCCATCTGTGTCAAACAAATTTTGCCCTTCTTCTTGTCTCTGCCGATCTCCATCCCCAAAATGCGCTTAGCCTCACCCAAATCCTTCATCTCGAACTCCTTTGAAAGCTGTGCCTTGAATTCATTTATAGTAGACCTGGAAATAGAGGCAACCAACATGTCATCGACATATAATAATAAATAGATATACGCACCTCCTTTCAACTTGCGAAAATATCGTAAGGATCAAACCGGCTCCGGTGTGCGAATGACCAAGCATAAAACCATCGAATCGCCTATACCATCAGCCGAGGAGACTGCTTCAAACCATATAGCGATTTCTTTAGTCGCAAACCAACTTTTATTTCCCATTTCCGGAATCCCAATGGTGAGTCATATAGATTTCTTCATCAAGATTACCATGAAAAATCTTGTCTTCACATCCAACTGATCTAATTCCAATCCATCTTTGCCACCAATGCTAGCAAAATCCGAATCGACGAATGCTTCACCACCGAGAGAAGACCTCATTATAATCAATACCTTCCTCCTGCATAGCCCTTCGCAACCAACCTAGCTTTGAACCTCAATGGAGTGCCTTCAATGCCCTCCTTCTTAGTGTATACCCATTTACAACCAATTGCCTTCCGTCCTTTTGGAAGCTCAACAAGCTCCCATGTATCGTTCTTGTGAAGAGACTCCATCTCTTCTGCATAGCTACTGTCACGAATTAGCCTCCGAACTCGCCGGCCTCTCAATGTAGTAGGTATCATCTCATCGATACTCTCCACCGGAAGTGCATATGCAGCGTAATGTCGGCATACCGAGTCTTGGCATATGTATGTTTCTCCTCGTCTACGAACCGCGGTAGAATCACGAACACGAGGCGTTGGTCCACGATCCCGCACATCGTACTCATATCCTCAGTGT
The DNA here is from genome assembly GCA_012295165.1 of Asparagus setaceus. Lineage (NCBI taxonomy): Eukaryota > Viridiplantae > Streptophyta > Magnoliopsida > Asparagales > Asparagaceae > Asparagus > Asparagus setaceus. Next base: position 83,996,512 of record CM022703.1, read on the forward strand.
CACCGTCGTGCTGCTTTGGCGTCACCTCGGTCGGCACTCTAATGGATATTGTACCATCACGGACAATGTGGGCTGCATCGATCTCCACCACGTGATATCTCCTTCGTCGGTCGCTCTCCACGATGAGAGTTGGGAAGCTTCAAGATAGAAGCCTCATCAAATGTGACGTCTCTACTCGGCTAATCTTTTTATCAACCGGATCCCATAGCTTGTATCCTTTGACACCACACTTGAATCCTATAAATATGGCCTTCCTAGCTCGCGGTTCCAATTTATCTGTCCTCACATGATAAAGCGGGGCACCCAAATACCTTGAGCTGGTCATAATCTCGTCTTTGGCTCTCGACCACTTCTCCATAGGGTCTTTCCCCAATCGCAGATGAAGGCGACTGTTGATAAGGTGGCTCGCGATATGTAAGTGCCTCGACCCAAAGATCTTCTCCAAACCACTATCGTCAAAACATCGAATCTTCTCCGGCAAAGACCTATTCAACCTCTCGCCACCCCATTTTTTGCGGTGTATGACTAACCGTGAAGTGTCTCTCTATGCCCTCGCCTCGACATAGGCTGGCGAAGGGGTCTAAAGTATACTCACCACCGTTGCCGGATCTCAGCGTCTTGATCTTTCTCCCGGTTTGCGGTTCTAATCTCTTCTTCCACTCCACGAATATATCTAGGACTTCACTCTTCTTCGTCATGGTGTACACCCAACATCGCCTAGAATAGTCATCAATAAGCGTGGCGAACCAATGTCTACCACCAAGTGATGTCGTCTTGGTGGGACCCCAAACGTCAGATGCACGTAGTCCGTAATACCCTTCGTCTGATAGATGGCTGTTCCGAACTTTACCTTTGTCTGCTTGCCAAGAACACAATGCTCACAAAACTCAACTTTTCTACTCTTGGCTCCCTTTAATAACCCTGCTTGCATAGCGCTGCGGTGACCTTTCACTGTGTGCCTAACCTATAGTGCCAAAGCACGCTCTGTCGCCTCTGAAATAGCTGAAGCAACTTGGCCAATCTCGGTGTTCCCATTCAGATAGTATAAATTTCGATTGCGGACGCCCTTCATCATCACCAAAGATCCTTTAGTAACCTTCCCTACACCGTTTTTGAAAGTCACATTGAATCCCTTCGCCTCCAAAGCTCCAGCGAGATAAGATTTTTCTTGGTGAGGAACAAATCTCACCTCCTTCAACTCACGGACTACTCCATCGTGCATCCTGATCCGCACAGTACCTATCCCACAAATACCATAGGGTTGATCATTTCCCATGACAACAACACCCCCATCGCCTTTCTCAAAAGATGCAAACCAGTCTCGCCTAGGGGTCACATGATAAGTAGCGCCGGAATTAAGCATCCAATCTGATGCTTCCACATGATTCACCTCCGGAGTAATCAATAGAGAATAGCACGAATCGTCGGAATCATCGCCTTTAGCAATATTCACCTCATTGGCCTTCGGGCCCTTTTTCTTGCCATTTTCTTTCTCCTTGAGCTTTGGACAATCTCTCTTCCAATGTCCCTGCTCTTTGCAGAATGCACATTGGTTCTTTGACAATTGGTGGCGTCTTCTTGAATTTGACCTCCCTTTATTGCCACCTTTCGGATATGGGCTTCTACCTCTCGTCGACAAGGCCTCGCCTGAAGTACTCGCACAGGAAGTCTCCTTGTCCTTCCTTCTCAAATCATGATTGGTCAATGCGTTAGTAACTTCACTATAGCTGATAGAAGTACGTCCGTTCAACAAAGTGAGTACAAAGGTGTCATACTCCTCATCCGGTAAGGAGCCCAATAAAATAGCTGCCTTGTACTCATCCGTTATCTTCTCATCAACATTTGCCAAGTCGGACAATAACTTAGTATAGTTGTTCACATGAGCCGCTAGTGAGGTGCTCCCGGACATCTAAAACCTAAAGAGTCTTCGCAGCAAGTGCAACCTGTTCTCAACACTCTTCGTGAGATACTTATTGTTGAGAATTTTTCACATCTTCATTGCAGACGTTACCCCAATCACATCATATTTCAGCTCCTGTTCCAAACAGGACCTGATCACCCCACACGCGTTCCTATTCATCTTATCCCATACCTCCTCTTCATATTTAGATGACCTCTCTTGGACCATTATGGTCTCCTCCAAATTTTGAGCATTGAGCGCATCCTGTACGTCGCTCATCCACAAACCAAAGTTGATTTTACCGTCGTACTTCACCACATTAATTTTGATGTTCTGAAAACCAACTTGCATTTGCATTGTACTCGCCATTGACTTGCTGCTTTCACCTTCTTCTCCCATTGCAAACTAACTCCAAATTGTAGAGAAAGAATAACTTTGATAGGATTAAAGAATCACCCAACTGAACCCTAGATCGGATTCAAATAGATTTCCTAACCACACAAGGAAAGCGAAATCTCCAACGGCAACTCCTAATGCTATCTCCACCGAAACCGAGAACTCCAAGAACTAAGCTTCACACAAGAATCTTCCTCCACCAAATTTTAAAACCCTAGATCTGAAATCTGGGCTCTGATACCACTTATTGTGCGCGGCGGAAAATTTTGGCAGCACCTCTGCCAAACAATGGCCACAACAAGAGAGCTAGATCACAATAAGAATTTCCGTCTCACCAAGAAAATAAGAATCTGAAGCAAATATCTCAACAAAGTGGGATATTTACTCTTCCTCTCATCAGTTCTAGGACTGACCTGTCGAGAGAACCTAAAAGCTATTACAAATCAAATTAATAACCAAAACACAAATTTTACATGGTTCGGCAAGTTGCCTATGTCCACGGGGCAAGGAGGGGGAGAGATTTACTACTAGAGAGAAAGAGAATACAAATAGGGTTTACAATCACACACGATCTCACCAATAAAACCCTCAAATAAACTCTCTAATCTCTCACAAATTCTCCTCTCAAAAGATGCACAATACCCTCTCAAAGGCTGCTCCAAAACGAGTTCCCCATACCCTAATTAATCATGCTTAGGGTTATATATAAACTCAAAACGAAACGGGTTTAAAACCAAACCCAAAACAGACCCGTATTCTGGAGTCTGCCCTTAGTAGTCGACTACAACCTCAGAGTAGTCGACTACTAAGGCTCAAAACTGAGCAAGCACTTTCTGTCAACTGCAGAGTAGTCGACTACTACTCAGAGTAGTCGACTACTAAGTCCAAAATCTGCCTTGTGCATGTTTTGGTACATGTTTCCAACAGTACCAACTTACAAGATAGATGCATGATCTTAGCACGCCTTCTAGATTTCTAAATGACTGCCTGCACACTAGGATTCAGTTTTGGCTTGCTTCCCTTACTCATACTAGGAGTAACCCTTTCCATTGACTTTTCTGACAGTTCATCAATAGGAAAATTATATGAAGCAATAGTGTAATCCAAAATCGAAAAGCTATCTCTTCTATACCTGGTTGCGCATTTTCAACCATCAGCTCCACCAAATCAGACAGGAAAACCCTGTCTTTTAAAGTCAGATGCAAATATTGACTTCACCGCCAAAGAAAACCCATACCCATTTAGTCGCGAAATTGATGCGTGATTTAGGAGGGTTAAACTAAAGTTTTTGGTCCCTTTCGCCTTTGATGGTTGATTCAGGTCGTTCCACTGTTCAAGAAGCCTTGTGTTTGGTCCGAGTGGAGAACGCCTTACATCTCGGAGTGGGACATCCAGCGGGATTAGGGTCGAAGCGTCTTTTGCCTCGGATCCGGATCACGAGGCGAGTCAGCCGCCTTACCATCCGGGTTATGCTTGCGGATGTGTCGATCAGTTAATTACCATTTGGCCACTCTTATTGGTCTTGGTAATTTCCAGGGTATAACAACACCCAACCACGTGTATGAATTAACCAATGTGGTTTGGATTAAATAAGCAATCCGGATAACAAAAATTCAAAATATTTATAGTTAACTCAGTATGCAAAAGACAAGCTAGACAGGATTGAACATCTAACATATCACATACGCAGACACCTCAACATTTAGGAGCAAAAATGTCGGGAAACCATCTCCCTTCAGAGAATATTGAGCACAATATGAACATACATTGTAAGAACCAACAAGGGATAAAGAAAAGCTTACTGGAAAGGTCCCATTGGCATGCCAAAATTTCTAATCAGAGTGTCAATTCTAAACACGTCGACACCAAGATGTAGCAACAGCCGTGCTCCTTGGGTGTAAGGGAAGAAAGCACGACTGACAGCAAACCCTATGCAATTCCCTACCACGATAGACACTTTCTTAATTACCTTCTCAATGGTCATGAGATAAAGGATTACTTGTTGAGATGTCTTCTCCATGAGGACAATTTCAAGCAAGGGCATCACATGAGCAGGACTGCAAAAATCGTCACTTCATAAATTTGAACCAAACAACATATCAACCGTATTGTAGAGAAATAAAAAAAAGCCAAGATATAATTCATTTAACCCTAACCTCTCTTAAATAGAGGTTAGGAGGATATTATAAAATAGGTATGAGATAAAATCATATACAATCATATCTCCCAAAATCTCAACAATATCTCATAATATATTCCTTAACACTCCCCCTCAAGCTGGAGCATGTATATCATATATGTCGAGCTTGTTACAAATAAAGTGCACACACTCTAATCTGTGACGATGCTTCAAAAACTCAAAGTAGTCTTGATCGTCTTATCATTCACTTGGATGTCTTCAAATCAGCTGATCCCCTCTAGGGCTCTACCGATCAAATGATCCTTCAAGAATCCAACAACAAATTATCATTTTTAGGATCCAACAACAAGTGATCCTTCCTTGAAGGATCCAACAATAAATAATCCTTTCCAGGATCCAACAACAAGTGATCCTTTCTTGAAGGATTCAACAATAAATGATCATTTTTTTAAGGATCTGACAAACAAATGATCCAAGAGGTAGAGTTGACTTTGGGTTTGAGCAATGATCAATAAGGTCAATGAGGCACAGGTCAATGAGAGCAGATGAGAGCGGAGGCGGCTCTGATTGGAGTGGATGGCGAACAGTAAGCCGCGAGTGAATAGTAATCCATAGATACGAACGGTACCAGCATACGGATAAACAGTACCTGATGAACAGTAAATCAATGATGAACAGCAACTTGATGAACAGTACCGATGGACAGTGAATCGATGTTGAGGCCGCTGAGGGGAAGCACGAAGTTTCGAAAAAAAAAACCCCCTCAGCGGCTCAATGTAGACGATGAAGAAAGATGTCTCTCTAGGATCAAGAGGATGGCTCTGATACCATGTAGAGAAATAAAAGCCAAGATATTATGCATCTAACCCTAACCTCATGGAGGGTCGAGATGCCCAACTTGACTAACAACTCATGAAAACGATCCCTTCCAATTGCTTTAGTGAAGATGTCAACTAATTGAAACTTGGAGGAAATGGGCTGCGGAATGAGTGCTTTGGATTGGATGTGCTGGCGGATAAAGTGACAGTCAATTTTAATGTGTTTGGTGCGCTCATGGAAGATCGGATTAGTTGCAATATGTATGGTAGATTGGTTGTCACTAAAGAGAGGTACTGGGAATGTTCAAGGAACATGAAGATCATGCAGAAGTCGTATCAACCAAATGATCTCACTAGAGGTGGTGGCCATGGAACGGTATTCAGCTTTAGCAGAAGAACGGGCAACAACGGATTGTTTCTTAGACCTCCAAGAAATGAGCGAAGAGCCAAGAAAAATAATGTATCTAGTGGTTGAACGGCGGGTTACGGGGCAACCGGCCCAATCAGCATCACAGTAAGTTTGTAAAGATAATGAACTTGTGGAAGGCAGATGGATACCCTGCCCAGGTGCAGACTTGAGATATCGCAGTATTTGATAGGCAGCTTCAAGGTGTAATTGCCACGGGTTATGCATAAATTGACTCAAGACGTGTACGGCGTAACTGATATTAGGACGGGTAATGGTAAGATATAAGAGACGGCCCACAAGGCTTCGGTATCATCCAGGATCAGAACATGGATCACCGGAATCAAGGCCGAGCTTGTGTTGTTGATCCATGGGTAACGAAGAAGATTTGCTGCCTAGTAAACCGGCCTCAGTCAAACTGTCTAAGACATACTTGCGTTGACAAAGGACAACACCAGTAGAAGAGCGAGCAACCTCAATCTCCAGAAAATACCTCAATTTACCGAGATCCTTGATGCGAAACTGTTGATCCAAATATCATTTGAGATGGGCAATGCGGGTGGTGTCATTACCCACAACAATTACATCGTCAACATAAACAAGAGCCGCCAAAAAGGAATTACCATAAGAACAGGTAAATAGTGAATGATTGGCATCAGATTGCTGGAAGCCAATAGCAAGCAAAGAAGCAGTAAATTTGTGATACCAGTTGCGGGAGGCTTGGTGAGGACCATATAAGGACTTTTGGAGGCGACAAACACAATGCTCCCCCTCTTTGGTAAATCCTTACGGAATTTTCATATATACCTCCTCCGCCAAATCACCATGGAGGAATGCATTGTTCACATCAAGTTGATGAATTTCCCAATTACGAACAGAAGCTATGGCCAAGAGATAACGAACTGTTACTAATTTCGCAACCGGAGTAAATGTCTCATGAAAATCGACGCCTTCAACTTGTGTATAACCCTTAGCAACCAACCGCGCTTTGAATCATTCAACACTGCCATCGGGATTATATTTGACTTTATAAACCCATTTCGAGTCAATCGCCTGCTTCCCCGGTGGTAAGTTGGCAAAACCCAAGTATTATTGGTCTCAAGTGCGAAAATATCCTTGGCCATGGCATCTCTCCATTGACAATATTTCGCAGCTTGAAAGAATGATTTTGGCTCATCTATGATAGAGATGGGCGCTAGAAAGGCAACATGAGCAGGGAAAAGCTGTGAATAAGAAAGAGTCTTAGAGAGAGGATGTACCGTCGAATTCACCGAAGGAGAAGTCGAATGTGGAAGTGAACTTGTTGGAGTAAGAGGGGGGGGGGGCAAAGTGACATCGAATCCATGAAGATGTTGAGAAATTTAGCGGTGTCACTGGGACTGTCGCGGTGGTGTAAGAGAAGGCTGATGGTTGTCTGTTGCTGCTGGCGGAGGCTCACTGGTTTCTGCTGATGTGTTTTCTATTTCCCCTGTCCCAATTGTTGACACCTCCCTAGCATCTGATTCGTGTCTAATAGGCCTAGGAGTGGTATCATCAGCAGGCCCAGTGTGTGCCTCATTGGCATGCTGATCTTGTGATATGTGCTCGCTATGTAAAGGCTCAAACGAATCAAGATGTGGCGTTGGTGCATTATGAAGAGGCTTGGTGTCTGCAATTGGGTCATGGAGTTGTCCTGTTGTTCAGTCGACAAAAGGAAACACATCCTCAAAGAATCGAACATCTCGGGACACATAGGTTGTCCTTCTTTCAAAATCAAAGATTATGTACCCTTTTGACCATTAGGATACCCAACGAAAGTGCTTGGTCAAGAACGTGGTGCGAACTTATCACGGGGCCTGTTGTGAACATGGCCATAGCAAAGACACCCAAAACTGCGCAGGTGATCATAACTGGGCACTTTGTTAAAAAGAACCTCATAAGGCATATTGTTTCCCAACACGGTGAGTGGCATTCGATTGATCAAGTATGTTGCCGTGAGAACACATTCTCCCCAAAATTGTATTGGAAGATGAGCTTGAAATCTTAACGCTCATGCAACTTCTAACAAGTGTCGATGTTTGTGCTCGACTACTCCATTTTGTTGAGGAGTATCGGTGCAACATGACTGTCGTTCCATGCCATGTGTGTTATAATGACTCATGAGATCATGGTGGTTAAACTCAAGGCCATTATCTGTTCTCAAGACTTTCACTTTGGAGTTGAACTGTGTCTTTACCCACTGAAAGAAATATAATAAATAATCACGCTTCTCTGACTTAAACTTCATGATAAATACCCAAGTCACTCTATTGTAGTCATCAACTAGGGTTAAAAAATAGTGTGCACTGGATAAGGACTTGGTCCTATATGGCCCCCATATATCGCAGTGAATTAAATCAAAAACATGCAGAGATTTATTCATATGAATAGGAAAAGGTAGTCTCGTTTGTTTTTCCTTACAATAAGTATCACACAAAATGTTATTCCCATCCACTGAAAAGGATAAATTTGGAGCAAAGGAAAGAAGGTTCATCGGAAGGTGCCCCAATCGTCGATGCCACAAGTCGGAGCTCTTCGAATGATTTGCCACCAATACCTTGCTCTCTCCCCTAGGTTCCAAGTAATAAAAGCCATTCCTCATCCTACTCACTCCAATCGGTGTCATCGAGTGTAAGTCCTGTATAACACAAAGATCCGACCAAAAAATCAGTGCACAATTCAAATCACTGGTCAACTTGCTAGCTGATAACAAGTTAAAGTAAAAATCCGGCACGCCGAGAACATTTTCAAGAATCAGCCACTTGCTCAAGCTTACCCAAGGCATGAACATTAATAGCGGCACCATTGGGTATTTGAACTGGTGGTATCTTAGGATCAAGAATAACATTAGATAATTTATCAATTTCGCAAGAGATATGATCAGTCGCTCCAGTGTCAATAACCCATGACTTATTTTCCTTACCGGAGAAATTGTTCACCATATTTGAAAAAGGTGTAGTGGCTGTTTCAATCCCACCAAGGAGTGCTATCAACTGCTGGTGTTGTTTCCTCGTGAGCCTAGGTATCGGTGAATTTGAGGAAACTCCATCGACAGTGCCCGCAAATGTCTGGTTCATGAGTGTGGAGGAACCAGTGCCGCTGCCTCTAATTTTGGAGTCATTGCGGTTCTTCCCGGTAGCTAAACCAGTGGGTAGTTTACTCCAGTGAGAGGGATACCCATTGAGTTCGAAGCATTCTTCACGGCTGTGACCCAACTTGTTGTAGTGAGTGCAACGAACCCGCTCCCCCTATCGGCCTGAATCGACTTGTTGTCCACTGTTGTTGCGTCGACCCGTGCCTCCGTTCCCTTGCACAAATAGGGTTGCTGCTTTCATCGAGGCACACGCATTGCAGTGACAAGCTTTTGCTTCTCTTCCTGTGCTGTGATTGCATAGGCCCAGCCCAAGCTTGGTAATGAGTCAACACTGAGCACTTGGGACCGCACCGTAGCAAAAGTGTCATCCAATCCCATGAGAAAGTCATAAACTTTCTCCTCCTCTTGAATTGACTGCATTGTCTTTGCCACTCCACAGGGACAACCACACGAACAAGTAGACACAGGGTGAAGAACTTGCAGTTCTCCCGACACCGCTTTCAATCTTCCATAGTATGATGAGATAGACGCATTCTCCTGTTGCAATAATGCAATCGTACGCTTCAACTCATTGACCCTCGGAGCCAAACCTTGCATGAATCGTTCTTCCAAATCAGCCCACACTTCATTGGTTGTATCGGCATAAGCCACACCACTTTGCAATTCCTTGTCAAGTGAGTTCGTGAGCATGACAACACAACAGCGTTGCATTGCACCCATGGTTGGAAGTTCAGGGAATCGACGTCCGGCCTACTGATAGTTCCATCCACGAATCCTGACTTGTTCTTCAAAGCATTCCATATGTTCTTTCGCCAAGTGAAGTAATTTTTACCATTCTCACTGAGGGGGATGGGTGACAAAGATCAACCCTGAATGATCAGAATGATGCAAATAGTATGGTGAGTGGCATCGATTGCCTTGCTTTGTGAGATGCTAGCAACAAACACCAATCCCCCATTATCCTGATTCGCATTATCTCCTGCCATGTCTATAATTGTTTAGCTAGGTTATTGTAACCTTGCTCTGATACCATAAAGAGATTGAGAATTCTCTTGGATGATTTTGTATTGAGCAATATCGTTATATATATACATGTTCGTCAACCTATCTCCTAGGAAAAGGCAAATCAAATCCCTATAATTGAGTACATTCTAAATATAGATAATTGACATGGAAACAAATAAACTAGAATATGGAAGGAAATAAACAGTAATTCCTCCAATAAACCTCTCTTAAATATTAGGAGGATATTATAAAATAGGTATGAGATAAAATCATATCCAATCATACCTCCCAATATCTCAACAATATCTCATAATATATTTCTTAACATGTACATTAATATGAAAATGCTAAAAGTAGAGTAGAACTTGTGTGCAATGTGTTAAATGGCGAGGAAAGTTAGGTAAATATGAAAATTTAGTACCATATTCGAAGTTGATGATACAAAACAAAAACCCTGACAAGTAAGAAGTTCAAGACCGTAGAACATGCTTGCAAGCATCTTTTGTGGATGCATGATGGTTCGTACATTAAGCAAACTCAGCACAGCAAAACGTGAATGCTAAAACCCAACTTACGAGTAAAAGAGGCTCCAAAATGTCGGGCTGAACATCTCAAGACCGTAGAACATGCTTCGATGATAAGGAGTATCCGGATCAAATCTTTTCCCATGACATTTTTAACAGCCATAGAGTACATAGTTTTACAGGAGAAAGGTATGACTCCCAATTTACCTGGCGAAGGACAGGACAAACAGGAGAAAACTTCTCCAGTTACCATTGATCTACATTATATCTGCAATTTAAATAATAGAAAAGTTTGGGACCGTTAGACATTCACAATACAATAGTTAGTCGCAGCCTGGAGAAGGATTAATTGACCAGTAGTCGATCATTCGTCGAACTGCAAGCGGCAGCAACAACTTAAACATGAAGAGGTCTATAAATTAGGCCAGTTGCTTCCTTTAATTCTTTTTTCTCCTATTTTATATCCTTTTTCTCCTTTAAATTATTTTCCCGTTCTCTGAGGACCCATCTTGCACTGGCACATAGACAAACACAAACAGGATGCGACACGCTTATGCACAATAAATTTTCAAATTTAAACATGATGTAAATTATGCATCTGATATGTTTGCCATAACTATGCCTAGTTCACAATAGAAGTGTCCATGCTATATTGCTCATGACGTGATCGCAGGATTTTTGCATCTTTCTAGATTTGCTGGCATACAGATTCACCGACAGCATTGTCAGAAGCAAGCAGTTGACTTTTCCAAAATAGAAACATGTGATTGTGTTAAAAATATATAGCTAATGCTGACTATTACTAAATATCTTTATAAGAAATTCATGACTATATTGTATACGTTAAGATGTTCCTGACTGGAACAGGAAAGAACATAGAAAATGCCTGCAGAGACTGAGAATTTAGCCATTCAAACAACCACCTGCTACTGATTTCAATCCCTTCTGCAGAAATGTGGTAGCAATTTCCTTGAGGATGACATGTGTGCCACTTAGGATAGGGGCAGTAGCTATGCCAGAGCCCATCAGCCCACCACTGTACTGCAGTAACTATATGAGCCAAATAACAGAACCTTTCAATAATTTTTATTGGGTTTACAGTAACAGAAACAGCTTATCCTTTTATTTTATTTTATTTTATTTTTTTGGGGTGGGGAGGTTGGGAGGTGGTAAATCCTCCCATTCAAGTCTGATGTACTCCACATTGATCAGCATTACTTATAGTGCCTCTATTTTAAATTTCCAATGCATTAAGTGGAGATGAAATAAACCAGTCTTAATTAACTGTTACTTGAATCGCGAGTAAGACACAGGAAATGCAAAATCTAACCAACTTGCTACTGTCGTCAGCCTAATTGCATGCATATAAAAGAAACAAACTAGAATCGTTCTCAATTTTTTATTTAGGCACTTTTAAGTAATCTAATCGACATGAATAGAGTGAGAGACACTTTTATACCTCAGTTAATACTTAATGCTAGTATTAGGTTGCTCCCTATTTTCTGTACCAGCGAAACTTTATGTGTTATTTTCTCAGCTAGGCGTCCAACTTGTTTAGAATGATGGCAATTGGCAAGCAATGTTTGCATGTGTGTGCTTTATTGACTACAAAAAAAAAATATAAGCATAGTACTTGAGAACTATGTAGCATCATCTCAGCTATGATTCTAATTTATTTTCATGCAATAACATTACACCTAATAATACTGTTGAAAAGGAACTTCAAAACTAAAAGGAAAATCGGGCTAGCTCATCTAAAGAAATCTCCTAAGTTGGTCACTTGGGAAATCAGGGAGAAGCCAAGGATTTCCACGTTGAAATAAGTCATAGGACTTTTTGAGTCCTGAGAAATCCAAATGGTTCCTGAATATGGTGTTCTCTAACACCTAAATATTCTCATCTTTAAAAATCATTCCATTTTGGTATCAACAAGAAAACCAGCAGGTCACTAGGCTTCTGAAGATCAATCACACTCTTCAATCTAAACGAAAGATAATGTGATGGGGGCAATTTACACGTCTAATACTAGCTGCAATTCTAACAAATAAAATCCTCTCTTAACAAATAGATTAAATCAAATAATAAAATCCTAACAAAATAACATATTCAATCATAACTTAACAACAAATTCAATCTTAAGTTCAAACAAATTCAATCTTAACTATATCTCAGCTAAAAATAAAAATAAAAATCATAACTAAGATCTAATCTTTTAACTTGTCCTGCATCATAACATGCCCTTATATAGAAACCTTTGACATCCTTAGCTTGTTTACTAAATAAGACCTGTAAAAGCATGCATAATCATATATTAATATAGAAATCACTTGTTTAGAGATTACTTGTCCCGAATCTATGGAAGGATTGTCACGCACCTCTTCTTGATCTTTGAACAATAGCCGAGGGCGACCACATCTTTGATACGGTGAGAAGCCCACCGCATAATACCCCACGACTACTGCGTAAATTATAGAATTGAGAGAGGAAGAAGATGACGGTTGTTGATTTTCTCTCATGAATATCTATTTTACTGGATATGTATTTATAGGCAATAAATACAATAAACCCTAATCTTAGTCCAACTAAGATTATTGAACAAGTCCCACAAGGAACCAACTAATAGAGTTGGGTCCGCCCACTTATTTGGGCGGCCCATATACAAAACTAACATACTCCTACTCATACAAATGAGTGGTTGTCATCTATAGCTCCCTGAGCCAACTCCTTAAGTCATTGACTCCCAGAGTCAATATCTCCCTGAGACCTCCTTTCCTTTCAAATCCATGACCATACATCATTAGTGCGGCATGGGCCGTTGAGAACCTGCAAGCGGGTAGCATTGTAGCCAGATTCATTAGGACCGACATAAAGATCTCCTTAATCAATCATGTTTACTCAAGTACCTTCTGTCCCTCGAAAAAGCATATATGAACACTTGGGTCTACCCTCGATGCATCGTATTCTTACATACTGCCCTTGGTATAAGTAAGATTTAGCCTTGTGATGCAATCAGGAGACATATCGATATATCTTCATCTAGCCCTAAATAGTTGAACGTGTTAATTACTCGCTTTCCTGACACTGCCCCTTATGTGCAGTATTGTCTCATCACAATAGGAAACAGCAGCCAAAGTAGCAGACGCTCATAACAGTCTTCTCAAACACCGCAGTGTCTCTAATTGCCCTAGCTCCCAATATCGCCGTACTCAATAACACGACAATGTTGTCATTGCTTCAAGCCAAATGACTCCAGCACTTGATCTCAGCTTCAGCAACTGCCACAGCTCCGAAGGGGATCTCTTGTGTGATAAGAGCTCCTACTTGTTGATGTGACTTTCTAGTAGTGCACCTAGCGTCTTTTACGTACCATGTACACATCATATACTAATATACTTCATGCCAAAATAATCAAGCAATAATAAGACATTAACAATCCGAGATATGCATATAAGAAAAAATAAAATAGTTTCTTATAAAGTCGTCATCCATAATATCCCAAGTTTTTGAGATCTCAACTAAAATAAAGATCGTTACTAGAGACGTAGTCTGTAACGCTCAAGTGCGATGCACTAGCCGCTTCTCGGTTTTTCCCTTTATCAGTAAATCCCTGATCATCTGATTTGTCAGGATACTCTCAGCACGACCTCCTCCTTCTCTTAGTTCTTAAAAATGATTGATTTGGATTTTATTCAATTTCCCAAACTTATTTAGGCCTTTTGAATAATCAAAGATCGACCTGCAATCGTGATAGAGAATACATCAACCTCTACATGTCGCACTATAGCCAGATTCTCCAAGAATCTGCACAATTAAACAGCATCCAATACTTCTATGTATATCTCCACATATTTTGCTCCAAGTGGAAAGGGGCTATAGACTACTGCTTCATACTACTCTAAGAAATAACCTCGTCGTTCAGTAAGAGAACATAACCAAACATTTAACGCTCATCCATCCAAAAATGTCGGCCCAATCGACATCTGAACATCTCTAGGCAAGAAGCTATTCTGTCATAGGATAATATATAAAGTGCAGTCTGAATCAAAATCAGAGATCCTCTTAACTCATCTCAGTGAGTCATACCAGGAATGGATCAATGTCTACTCATCACTTCAACTACGAAGGATGTGTCGATTATTGTAATGCATACAAGACTAACTACTACAATTCTATAAGGGATTTAGTGTCAAGGCACCCCTGTGCTATGGCATGTTTGGAGCAATCTTCTTATCATGTTACCTTGCAGCTTTTAGTATTTCACGTGCCTCAGAAAGGGAACATATTTTATCTGCCCGATGAAGAGAACGAATCCAAGGATTACGTACGATTTCTAATGCCCAAAGTCTTGAAACTCTTATCAGCTCCTCGGGAGAACCAATGGCATCAATAAGGCCATAGTTTTTCCCTTCCTTGCCGCGAATGGTCTCTGAAAACTGCAGTAGATTGTAAAGGCAAGAAATGTTGGTTAATTCAAAATTCACGTTGGATATGCCTAATATGTTGACCACTCTTCATGAATTTCAAATAAATATTATCATTACGATAAAGTTATAGGGAATATATACAATTACCGTATTAGAACAACAGCAGCAACAACAACAACAACAGCAAACAAACAAAGTTTTTATCCTAAACTTTTAGGGTCAGCTATAGAAAATGAGAACCTAAAAAGTAATAAATCAGAATTTTCCAGCAATATAGGTAACAGGCATAGTTCATCAGAGTAAGTAAGAGCAACACATAGTAGTGTTTCTGTAAACAGTTGATCAAAGCCGGAATTAACAGGTAACAAATAGTTTTGATCAGAGATAGAAGTAAATAATAATGCTCGCCAACTCCAATAAATAAATTGATATAGATTTTTTTTTTTGTATATTGTTGCCTGATTTTAGCAAACTAAATATTTTAGAAGGCTAGAAACCAAACTAATGCTAATGGTGCAGGATGACACTAAAACCAAATACTTACTAGCATCATCTCTACAGCCTTTGGTAGACCTACGAGCCTTGGGAGACGCCGGGTACCTTTATAGAGTTCAGAATCTCAGTATGTTTCATATCCATACTAATGAACTCAGTCGAATCTAGAAAAAAGTCTAGTGACTATACAAATATAAGTTAGCACTATCTCCGAACCCAGGGATAATAGAAAGAGTTAATTCAGGTAAAATCCAAGTTGAGCTTCTGAAGTGGAAAATCGAGCATAACCACCCTGAAGAAAATTGTGCATAAGGTTCTAACCAAGTAAGCATTTCCAAAAATCATAAATAGAAGGGAAAAGAAGCGCAAGGCCTTGAATGGCAGCGACGGAAGGTTTCTGCCCACCTAAATAAATTAGCACAAAGGAACTGAGGATTTATCTAGAACACGGAGTGAATATTAGAGAAATTATAAATATGAGTCGTGTAGTTAAAAAAAAGAGATGCAGATAGAGAGGTAATGAGAGAAACCTTCAATTACGTTCATCACGAGTTCATCGGACACATCTGGTAACAGCGACACATTTCCTGTCCTCTGAACCTCGGCAAAAACATGAATGTCAAAACTGTTAGAAATGAACAATTCAGGATATGCTATACAATAATAACATATAAAAGAATTACAGAAGAGAAAAGCAAACAACGTAATATAAATCAAGCAACAACTTTATGACTGCAGAAGAAGAAGCTCGAGGCCAGTGGAACACTGTCTCCTTAAAACAGATTCGCCCTCCTCGGAGTACGCGAAGACTAGTGTGGACGTCTGTCTCCCAGGATACAACGAGCTCGCAAGGCAGCCAGCACCCGCTCCTTGCTGTGCGAACCGAACAAGAAGAGAAGAACTTGAGAAAGAGGAGGGGGAGAGATTGCTTTTCGGTGTGTATCTGAAGCTTGAAGGACTGCGGTGAGATGGAGAGGTAACGTTCGTAGGTTACGCGGAGAAAAATTTGTAACTGCCCCGCAATTGGCGTGATCGCTAAATCTGTAACCGCCCGCCTGCACACAAGTTCAGCCTAATCGGGCTAGTTCAGATCCTGAAATTTGTACCCCTGCGCAGGGGCGCGAGACACAATGTCCCCAATAAAAGCTTACCTCCTATTGTTGGTCTTTCACTTATAAACTCATCCTCATTCTTTGCTCTACCCAATGTGGGACTAAACTTCCTACTTGTTCTTGGCCCCTTTGGGAACTATTTTTTCTCATTCACCAGATGCTATTTTTCCAATAAAAACCACCAGAAAATTTCCCTCCCTCACCTGTAAAGGAAGAAACAACAAAACATTATTGAGTAGAACAGTAAGTTCAAGTTCTGCAGTATAGTAACAAACTCAGCCAACAGAAACACAGCAAGAAATAATTGGGGGGTAAATATGACCAAACATCTTGCCGATCTCTGCTATATACTGCAAGCATCGAGAAGTTTGCAGCTTACTCTGTATCTTATATTGGAGTCACAAACTCAAGTCCAAGAAAGAAACAGCCTTTAATTTACTTGTCAATGAACTAGCCATCGCAAAGCAGGGGGAGAAGAGAACCACAGGGCAACAAACACAAAACTTTATCTGAATTTGAACCAGCTGCCGTCTAATAGGCAGTCACTTAAATATATTACTCTATTTAACATAAGCTGATCCAAGGAAATAACTTGTATTTTTAACATAAAGCAAAATACAACATCCAATTACTAAATTTCATATTGCACGGATGCTTTTTCTTTTCCCGTAAATGTATCCCTCTCTGAATTATTTTTAAAATACCATCCATAACATGGAAGGTAAAACCCTCACTGCAACGCAAATTTTCAAATATTTTGGTATGCCAACTTTTATAAAGTTAATACACACAAAACTATAAATCACGAGTTTTAATTAAACTTACAAATTAATTTTGAGCAATTGAAGAAAGCAAATTTACATGTACAACACCTAAACATTTTACCTTGTATTCCATCCGAATCTTGAAAATGAAATAAAGATTTCGAAACATAATGGTAGAAATCAACTCTCTCGCACATCGAAAGAGGTTATATGCTAACAAAAGCATCAATTTACTTTAGTAAAATAATTGAATCCCATTTGTAAAATTGTCTCTTTATATGATCGAGTATTCAATATCCTTCGGGATCATAAAGTCTTCCACTTTGTCAATTCCAGTTAAAATTTCCAAACTGAATTCAATTTTCATCCCTTCTCATGCTAGTGACACAATGAAGACCGAAAGTAAAGCAAAATCAACTTTTTTTTCCTACTTCAATGGAATGAAATAATAGACTAATTAGCTCAAGAAAACCAAGAAGAGAAAGCTGGGAACTCTCATCAGTCAACAGTGGCATTGACGTCACTTCTCTTCATGGCCTCCGTGTACATCTCCTTCAATCAGGCAACAACTGCATCATTGAAAATCTCCACCAATGTCTTCATTTCTTTAAGGAAAAAAAAAATTGAACCAACTGAAACAAGAGAAGAGATTACTGACGGTTGACTGGAGTTTGACGACGCCAAAACCATTGATCGATCAGTTCTAGGGTTTAATTAAAATGGTATTTTCTTTTTTGCTGTGGATCAAGAGAGGGAGAGATCCTGGGAGACATGACTCTCATGCTCTTGCAACGTTTGGACTGGTATTTAAAGTGCGGAAAATGAAAATAAATTTCAAATAGGAACAGTTGTACATAAAAAGGGATGCTATAGAAAGCTGGGTAATTGTATTTTAGTACAATCAATAAGATATTGTATTTTACTAAAATTAGCTTGTGACTGCGTGTAGAAATTTTTAGGACAAAATTCTCACATTTGCAAAATAGAAGGTATCAGTACTGGTTCTCCAGTCAAAGACACAAGCATCACAAGCACAAAGCTAGCGAAAGAAATTACCAGCATGAACTTTACCCATTTGCCAGCATTCGAGTTTTGGTAGGAATACAAAATCTGTATGGAGATACGTCAGAGTGAAAATCTGTCGTCAATTCCAATTTTCAAGCTTACATGTACAACACCTAAACATTTTACCTTGTACAACACCTAAACATTTTACCTTGTATTCCATCCGAATCTTGAAAATGAAATAAAGATTTCCGAAACATAATGGTAGAAATCAACTCTCTCGCACATCGAAAGAGGTTATATGCTAACAAAAGCATCAATTTACTTCACGCAAATTGGAAGAATAGAAATTGGGAGAATCTGACATCCATCTCATACAAAGAAAATATTGCAATGCAGATGTAACCAAGACAACATACTTTATTTTCCATTAATACACATTTTTTGTTCTCACTGTGTTTTTGCAATGGAGATATCACCAAGACACATACAGAGAAACCATTAATACATGTTTTTTGCTATAACTGTGTTTTTGCAAACTTAATTTCTAGTACGAGTCTAAAATGCTCGCAACTGAAGAAACATAATCTAGTATTATTCCTAGCACTTCCTTCATGTCTTTAACACAGTGAAGCACATTAAAGGCGCGCCCTTGAAGCTTGTGATGGTGCAAAACTAGTCATACTCTGCATAGAGGTAAGAAAATAACAGTTGAGAGTATAATAATAGAAAAAATTTAAAAATAAAGTTCTATTTTTGAATTACTCCCTCAAAAGAGGCTTACTTTTTAGCCCTCAGATTTTAATATTTTCAAATAATTCAAATACTACATGGGTACAGGGTCTGTATATTCCATGATCACAATCTGAGAATGACGTTAGGAGATTTCTTTTCCTTTCCATTAGTTTGTGCGAAAGTTGTCTGCTATATTTTCTTCTAGACGGAAAATAAAGTGGACTTTGACAGGAGAAATAGAAAATAAAATAAAATCTACTTTCATGTGATATTATTGACATTCAGAAATCATCATTAAATCCAAAAAAACAATGACTTCAAACATTCAAATGCAAATGACTGCCAACACAAGGTAGAAACAACTATAAGCACTGATCAGAGAAAAATCACATGAGATGGAGGGAAGGAGAACTAAACACAAGGTTCATACCAGTGGAAGGTTTTTCTTAGCTCTTTCTTCCAAATACCGTGATGGTTTGTAGAAGCCACCATATTCTTCAGCCCACGCGTTAAGCTTTGAATATATATAACCAGATCCGATCGAATCAGCCCAAAACACAAGACCACCCCTTTAAGTAAAATCATAAACAAAAAAGAGTCAGGAGACAGCTACTTTCAAACTTGATACATGTATAGTCAAAGAATAAGGTTGAGTTTGCGTTAGAAACGGAAGATGCTTGAGCAAGACTGCTGGAATAAGAAAATTTTATTTTGTGAAAAGAAAGAATACTAAATTCAAAATTGTAAATTTACTGTCAGCATATTCAAGCAGAAAAAAACATATGGAAAGTTCTAATTTTCTGAAACCATATAATTGCAGAACCTATTAGACGTGACATAATTGCATTCATCTGCATAATATGAATTAATTATCTTCGTGTAGCATGGGCGTTTTTTTACTATATGTCAGGAGTAAACTATGTTTCAGCTAAATAGGGTTCTACCCCAAGTTCCTACAAACATCATATAGGAAACAGAAGGTAAGAGGAATCAAATCAAGATCACTAACCTATACTTGGGGAAACCCATTCCAAGAACAGAAGCAATGTCAATATCTGATGCTCTTACAACAACCCCTTCATCCATAACTCTGCATGCTTCATTAATAGTAGGAAAGAATACCATCTCCAAAATCTCTTGGTCAGTAACAGATATGGGCTGCATCGAATAGTAACTGATCATGTCAGGTACTGTATAGTGAAATAAACAGGTAACAATTAACTAGATAGATGCATGCAGAGAGGGCGAGAAAGAAATAGGGACCTTTCCATCAGGCATGACGTTAGCACGCCTTCTAGATTCCTGAATGACTGTCTGCACACTAGGATCTGGTTTGGGCTTGCTTCCCTTCTCATACAAGTAGTAACCCTTTCCATTGGCTTTTCCTGTCACACAAAAGTTTCACTCGTACATGAATCGTAAACTTATATTAAGATGGAAAGACCCTTCATCAATGGCAAGATTATATAAAGCAACAGTATAACTCAAAACTAAAAATGAAATCTCTTCTATACCTTGTCGCCCATTTTCAACCATCAGCTCCATCAAATCTGACTGGAAAACCCGGCCCTTAAAGGCATCTGCATATATTGACTTAACTGCCAAAGCAACCCCATACCCAGCCACATCTGCAAGTCTGTCAATTGACCAATGTGGTTTAGATTTAACTAAACAATTTGGATTACAAAATAAATTAAAAAAATATTAGAATTTAATTTCACATTATCAGCCTTCTGCGAATCTCGAGCACAGTATGAGCAGACAACTGCAAGAACATGCAAGGGACAAAGGAAAGCTTACTGGAAAGGTCCCATTGGCATGCCAAAATTTCTAATCACCGCGTCAATTCTGAACACGTCAACACCAAGATGTAGCAACAACTGTGATCCTTGAGTGTAAGGGAAGAAAGTACGATTAACAGCAAATCCTGTGCAATTCCCTACCACGATTGGAACTTTCTTAATTGCCTTTCCAACAGTCATGAGATCAAGGATTACTTGCGGAGATGTCTTCTCCGTGCGGACAATTTCCAGCAACGGCATCACATGAGCAGGACTGCGAAAATCATCATTGCGTAAATTTGAAATGATACAGCAACGGTGCATGATAATAATAATAAAAGCTAAAAGTCAATGGCCACTAGTTGAGTAGAACTTGTGCACAATATATTAAATCGCAAGGAAAATTAACTCTAAAAATTTAGTACCATTTCAAAGTTGATGACACAAATAATAACCCAGCATGAGTATGAACTACAAAGTTTATAGGTACCAACAATATGGCTTGCAAGCATCCTTTTTGTACGCAGAACAGTTTGCACATAAACAAAATGAACAGTCCAAGACGTGAATGTTAAAAGCCTTAAACCTTACTCACATGGAAAAGAAGCTCCAAAATGTCATGTTGAACAGCTCGAGACCGTAGACCATGCTTTGATGAGTGTCAAGATCAAACCTTTTCTCATGATACTTTTTACAGCCATAGAGTTTATCATTTTACAGCAGAAAGATAAGACTCCCAATTTGGCTCGGGATGAACAATACAAAGAGGAGCAAACTTCTCCCCTCACCATTGATATACATTATACCCACGATTTAGATGAAATACAGAAGGTTGGGACCATTAAACATCCACAGTACAATATTCAAGAACAACATGGAGAAGGATTAATGGACTAATTGATAATTCATTGAACTGCAAGTAGCAGCAAGAATTTGACCATGAAGAGATCTATAAATGATGCAATTAGCTACCTTATTCTTTCTCCCCCTCCTCTGCTCTCTTTTCACTATTTTCCCCTTCTCCCAGGATCTATCTTGCACTGGCACATACACATAAATACAAACATGACATGATGTAACACGCCATATGCACAATAGATTTCAAATTTAAACATGAAAAAGAATATTGGTACTGACATGTCTGTCGACAACTGTGTTTAATATGATACAGCTCCACAATAGAAATGTCCATACTACATTGCTCAGGACTTAATTGCAGGAGTTTAAATCATTCTAAATGTTAAAACATTGATGTCAATGTTTCTTGGTGGATACTGGAAAGATCGAAACCAGCTGAAACCAATCTAGTTGGATGTATTTGGGTCTTGTCTTTATTAAAACTGGTCTCTAAACCAGACATCAGTCTTTCTTGAATCTATGAAGCATGCTCGCAATTTGATTTATAAATAAATAACTGATTTATAAGCTAGTAGCCAGATAATTCAATACTCTCATATCTCAACTTTTCTATTTTCTTTCTATTTGTTTTCACTCATCACAACGTTATCGTTGACTCCTTATAAATATTTTTAAAAAATATCTCAAATTCTCAAGTGTCATTTTCAGAGAATGTTATAGTATGATAGCTCTGACATACATGTAACAAACAAATACTGACCTGAAAAAATGTGCCCCGACAATGCGGTCTTGTGAACTCGTCTTTTGTCCAACAATGTTCAGATCAATAGTGGACGTGTTTGTTGCCAAAATGCAATGCGGAGGACAGGCCTTTTCGATTTCACTAAATATGGATTGCTTCAGGGGGACCTTCTCAATAACGGCCTAGAAAAGGAAATCTTTCAGAAAAAGGTCATAGAAAATAAAATTTTTCAGAGAAGGTCTTTGCAAAGAAAATCTTTCAGAGAAAGATGTTAGCTAATATATGTAGAGACATAATTATACACACTCTTAGCACAGTAAACGTACATGCCTACATAATACATATATAGGTATTATGTATGTTAATAGGTATCCATACATAAATAATTTTTCTAAATGATTTTCTTTTCAAGGATTTCTCTTCCAGAGGAAAGTCCTAAAAATTTTTTAGAGAGATATTAAAGCAATATGCTAGTTTGTTGAAAGCCATCAAGCTCCCATGATAACTAAATCAGGTAAACGGGAAATCAATAGTGAGTGTAACCATCTGATTTCAGATCCTTACAGCCACAAGATAACAGATTTCACAATGCTGGCACACAAGAAGGCATGGCAAACCATCATATGCATAAAAGACACGTGCACTCAAGCCAGGCAAACATGATTATGTGTTCAAGTGCACACACTTGAGTCATTGAATATTAAAATAGTCCTTAAGTGAGAGGCCCTACCTTTCAGATAAACATTTAGTATATATAAATGAGAATGAGAAAAAAGCCTCATGCAATAGAGGCCTTTTGGCTTTGTCATATCATCAGTACTTTAATGAACCTATTAAAAATGACCTGAATGCAACTATCCACAAAAAACAATAAAGAGTAAGAAATATCTGACACTGACATAAGCTGAAAGACAAAGCTCCGTTAGAAAATGAACATTGCTGTTCCAAACAGAAGTTAGATGTAAAGAATATGAATAACCTAGATATCAGCTATGATAAATGCGACCATCTAGCTTGCTACATGTATGCTTGCTACGTCACTCGGATATTTGCATCTAGTTAATAGTTTATGCTATATATCGCTTAATTAATTCTAGAAAAAAGTAGGGTGTTAACCTCAATAACCATATCTACGTCCTTGAAATCTGTGTAATCAAGCACACCCTTGAGAAGTAACAAAGTCTTGCTCATCTTATCCGGTGTCAGAGATCCTTTCTTCACTAAGCCTTCAAGATTTGCTGGCATACAAAGTTCACAGACAAGATTCTCAGAAGTAAGTAATTGACTTTAGATGGAAATATAATGAAGTGATTGTGTTAAAAAAAAGATAGCTAATATTGACTCTTAATATCTATCAGAAATCCATAGCAATAACAATTGGTTTGTTCCTTGGAACAGAAAAGAACATAGAAAATGTCTGCAAAGACTGAGAATCTAGTAATTCAACTCAAATAACTACCTGCTACTGATTTCAATCCCTTCTGCAGAAATGTGGTATTAATTTCCTTGAGAATGACATGTGTGCCACTTAGGATAAGGGCAGTAGTTATGCCAGAACCCATCAGCCCACCACCAATAACTGCAACCTTTTTTATCCGTCTTGGCTTGAGACCAGCATCAGTAACATTAGGTACCTATAAATACAAAAGAAAGATGAAAAGCTAGAAGGAAAGTATATCATGCTTAGTACATCAGTTTATTAAACCGATTGCAGAGAAATCTTGTATTTCTCCACAACACTTTGCTACTCATTGAGGTACCGGAAATCAAAATAGTAAGTTTGATGAAAGAGGATAAAAAAGAATGGAACCAATTGTAAACAGCATATAGTAAAAAAAAAACTGCACTATCTATACAAGGCACAAGCCCATAACAGAATCTTTCAATTACTTTTACTCGGCTGAATACAGTTATGGTATTACCTATTCAGAAGGTTGTGAAATCAAATCCTCTCCAATTGAAATCTAATGTAGGTCAATTAAGTAGGAAATCCCTACCATCCATGCTGATCTGCATTACTTAGAGTGCCTCTCTTCAATTTCTTATGCATTAAGTAGGCATGAAATAAACCAGTCTTAATTAAATTGTTGCTTGAATCTGAGTAACACACTGCAAAGACAAAATCTAAAGCAACTTGCTAGTTTTGACTATCCATTCTCAGTCTACTTGATGCATAAAAAGGAAACTTACAATCATTCTCATTTTTTTATTTAGGTACTTAAAGTAAAGTAAAGCAACTTGAATATATTGAGAAACGCTTTCTCAGTTTAGGTTTCTTCCTCTTTTAGTGAATGTTGCTACTAGTATAGATCACTCCCTCTTCTTTAGTGAATGTTGTGTGAGAAATTTTTATGTGGTGTTTTCTCAGCTGTGCATCTAACTTGTTTAGAATGATGGCAAGCACTTGTAATGAGCGTGGTTTGTTGGCTAACAAAATATATATATAATCATGGTACTTGAGACACTGTGTAGCATCAGCTCAACTATGCTTCTAATTTATTTTCATACAACATCAGACAGTAAACCAAATAAAACCATTAAAATTGCATTTCAAAAAACTAAAACGAAGAGCGGTCTTATGTAAAGAAATCCCGTAGGTCGGTCACTTGGGTAAATCAGGGGAAAGAGATGCGGAATGGGATTTCCACCTTAAACTATATCATAGGGATTAGTACCTGGGATCAAAATGGTGCCTAAATCCGGTATTATGTAACCAAATATTCATATTTAAAGCTCAATCCATTTTGATATCAATAAGAAAACGTACAGACCAAGCTTCAGAAGATCAAGCACACTTTTCAATCTAAATACATAATGTCTCCCTTATATAGAAATCTTGGCATCGTTGGCCAGTTTACTGAATAAGACCATTGCCCTTGATTCTTTATAAAATAAGAATTGATTCATTATAGCATTGAAAAGATTAACCAAACATCACCAAATGCTAGAAAACAACAAAAACTCAAGAATACCTGAATCATCATACTGCTGGAGGGGAAAAAACAATATATTAAAAATTCTGGAACATACCTTAGATGTGGCTCGTTGAGAAAAGAACACATGAACGAGGCCTCTAGAAGTGCTTGACAGAACCAACTCATTGAAAAGCTTTGTTTCCTGAAGTGGAAAAATCTATTTCAGTAAATCATTATCCTTTTATATTGATAGCGTATCAGATTACACGGAAGGCATGCATATTTACTTTCAGAACACCAGCATATCCTCCAAAAATGATTCCCTCCTCAATGGCGTCAAGGCACCCCTGGTGCTGTGGCATGTTTGGAGCAGTCTTTTTAGCCTGTTGCCTTGCAGCTTTTAATATTTCACGTGCCTCAGCAAGGGAGCCTATTTTATCTGTCCGATGAAGAGAACGAATCCAAGGCTTACGCCTGTCAGCAATTTCTAATGCCCAAAGCCTTGAAACTCTGATCAGCTCCTCAGGAGAAACAATGGCATCAATAAGGCTGTATTCTTTCCCTTCTTTGGCGCGAATGGTCTTTGAAAGCTGCAGGAGATCATGAGTGCAAGAAGCTCATATACAGTTGATTCAAAATTCATGTTGGATATGCATAATATGTTCATCACCCTTCAAGAATTTCAATCCAAATATTGTCATTACAATAAACTTAAATGGAACTGACATGCTAGCCTATAAGAACAAGAAGAAACACTGGGCAACAAAGAACATCATAAAAAATGAGAAAATACAACAGCAGCAGCAGCAACATTAACAAAGCTTGTATCCCCATTTTTTTTTTTGGAGTCGCCTATAAAAATTGAGAAGTAAAAAGTAATAAATCAGAATTTGCCATTAAGATTGGTAACAGACAAGAGTTCATCAGAGTAAGCAGAGCAACGCATTAACCATCTTTTTAATGAAAGGATTTAACTAGCTTGACTCTATATTTCATCCCAATTAATGCAAGGAGTTCATAACAGAGAATAATTCTCTGTAAAAATGATAAAAGGCCTGAATTAACAGGTAACAAATAGTTTTGACCAGAGACAGATATAGACAATAATGCTTGCCAACTCTAATAAATAAACTGATATAAAATATTTTGAATATGGTTGGTTGATTTCAGCAAACTAAATATCGTAGAAGGCTAGAGACCAAAAAGATGCTAAAGATGCAGAACAATCTCATGAGACTAAAACCAAATACTTACGAGCATCATATCTATAGCCTTTGGTAGACCTACAACCCTTGGAAGACGCTGAGTGCCTATACAGAATTCAGAATATCAATTTGTTTCATATCTATACTATTGAAGTGGTCCACTCTGAAAAATTATAGTGACCATACAAGTACATTAGCACTACCTCCAAATCCAGGGATAATACCAAGAGTCAATTCAGGTAATCCAAGTTGAGCTTCCGAAGTTGATATTCGAGCATGACAACCCTGAAGAAAAATTGTGGATAAGGTTCAAACGAAGTAAGCATTTCCAAAAGTTATAAGTAGAATGGAAAAGAAGCATCGCTCATTTATAAGCAACTAAAAGAAGCAAACCAAGGTCAACTCCAAACCGCCACCAAGAGCAAGGCCTTGAATGGCTGCAACAGAAGGTTTCGGTCCATCTGAAGAAAAAATAACACGGAAAAAGAGTCAGGACTTTTCGGAACACAGAACCCGTATTTAAGAAGATAGAAACATGGTTCACAAAGTAGAACAAAAAGTATTGAAAAAAGGATGCAGATAGACAGATAATGAGAGAAACCTTCAATTACGTTCACCACGAGCTCAACAGATACATCTGGTAACAGCGATATGTTTCCTGACAATGCAAAACAGAAAAAGTGAGTGTCTTTCTTCCAGGAATTAGGTGTATGTGCAGGCTAGTTCATGATCCCATGCCTGTCTTGTGAACCTCGGCGAAAACATTAATGTCAAAACCACCAGAAAATTTCCCTGAAGCGCCTGTAAGAGAAGAAATATGAAATGAACAAACATTATTTTAAGTTCAATCAGGAAGTTTACTCTTCAAAAACTATAATTGAGGAATAATTTGGGTTACAGAAGATCAAAGGTCCTTTGGATGCATTAAAACTCCGAAGTTATCACGAGGATCGAGAAATATAAGGGTTAATTTTACAAAACCCCCCTCAACTTTAGGGCTTGTCTCAGAAAACCCCCTTCAGCTATTTTATCTTTAGAAAAACCCCCTCAAATTTGAGGGTGTTGTAGATAACCCCCTCAACTTTCAAAATATGACTAAACCCCCTTAACTATAGGGTGTCTCACAAAACCCCCTTTATCTTTCTACTTTTTTTCAAATAACCCCCTAATATTATTAATTTGAATTATGCAATGACTAAAATACCCTTGTTTGAAAAACATATTATGCGAGTTTAAAAACCCAACCCAATCAAAATATTAGACTTTGGTTCGATGGGTTTTGATGAGGAAACTAATCTTCAAAAAAATTAAAAGTTTCAATTGTTTGAGTTACAAGTATGGATAAGAGAAAATAAAATACTTTAGTTTTCAAAAACAAAGAAAAATTAGATTTGCACGTGAACCTAGCAATGAAGATGGAGGAATAAGTAAAGGGGAAATAAAATGAGAATTATTTTTAACCAAAAAATTAAAAGGACCACTATGGTAAAAATTAATGTCTTAGGGATAGTGTGGTCATTTTAAATCATTTAATCATTTAGATTTTAATTATATTAGTTTAGGGGGTTAAGTGAGAAAAGTTGAGGGGGGATAAATCATATTTTGAAAGTTGAGGGGGGTTGTCTACAAGGAATACGTAATTGAGGGGGTTTTCTAGAGTTAAAATAGTTGAAGGGGGTTTTCTGAGACGACCCCATAGTTGAGGGTTTTCTAAAATTAACCCGAAATATAATTCTGCTTTAAATTTGTGGCCAGTGGGAATTGAACGCAGGCTAATTACATACTAAAAAGCTGAAATTAAAGCAAAATCAAGTCTTTTGCTACTTCAAATTGAAAAAAAAATAGAGTAATAAGCTCAAGCAAAAGCAAGAAGAGAAACCCTCACCAGTCAACACAATAGCTTTGACATCACTTCTATTCATCGCCTCCGTGTACTTCTCCTTCAACGCAGCGACGACTGCATCAGCAAAAGATCATCAATTCCAAGATAAAATAGCACGAAAGCATCCAATCCAAAATTGAACTTTATTGAAAAAAGAGAAGAAATTTACTGGCGGGAGCGAGGGCGTTGACTGGGGGATTGGAGATGGTGATGAGAGCGACTCCATCACTTCCGACTTCTAACGACACCCAAACTTTACTTCCCATTGTTCAATCGATCCAATTCTTGAGTTTTGACGAAAGGGTTTTTGCTGGAGATCGAGATTTTGGGGGCAGAGAGAGATGGAGACGAAAGAGTGACGACTCTTGTGATCCCTGTATCGGGACTGGTTTTTAAGAGAGAGATCCGTATTGGACTGGTTTTTGAATGAAGCAGATATATTACTTTTACGTAATAGGATTTTCTTAACAATTCAGCGGAAAGTATGGGACGGGTGCATTGCACCCTTTCCATATGAACCATTGGATCCCCTCGGAATTTAGAAATTTTCAAATTCTAAGAAGATCCAATGATTTACATAGAGGCGTCTCTATATGGACAGTCTATGGGATACTTTCTCACAATTCAGATGAAACAATTCAGATCAAATCTAACACTTTTACTTTTTATTTTTTAAAATAATAATATATCCTTTTTTAAAAAAAATTTAAACATGTCCTTTCAGCTCTCCAAATTATTTCCATCAGTCCTACCGAAATAAACAATTATTATTTCACTAATATAACTATTTTGCCCGTGCTCGCACGGGTAGTCTTACGTCTGGAATAAGTACTGCAAAGCGGATAGTGAGAACTAAAACCGCATCATTAGCTTGAAAGGCTGGAAGTTTGAACTTTTTTTATATTTGATTTGTTTGGTCTTTATAGGTTGTTTCTTCTTTAAACACATGCATTTACTTTTAAATTGAATTGAACATAATTTCTTTTAAGTACTACTTCTTTTCTATTTTTATATATAGTCTATTTTTGGATATGAGCATACAAATATAGCTTATACTAATGACTTATAGCATATGAATCATTGAAATTTAGATAATTGAGTGGAGTTTTTCTTTAAATAGTTTAAAACTTAGAAGAAATTCAAAATAAGAGAGTGGATGACTTTTCATTTTAAAATTTGAAATTCAAAATTAGATAGTTTAACTACCAACGTCTCCTTTATAATATTCCTCATTATTTATAATATTCTACGATAAAAGAGAAAAAATATTGGCTTGGCGAATGAGCGTAGATAGTTTTATTTTAAAATTTTAAATTAAAAATTAGGTAGTTTAACCATCAAACTCTCTTTTATAATATTTAAAATAAAAATAATATAAAAAGTCGGCTCCTTATGTGATCACAACAACGAACATATCTCTTCAATGTAGAAACTATGGAGATTTTGCTAGTTGGCAAGGTCATCTTACCTTGATGTTTCATTTACAAAAAACTTTTGAGATTTGGTATGAACTTAAGAGTGCATTGAGTTAAACCTTGCAAGATGAAGCAATTAAATAAAATATCACGGTTAAATAAGATATAAGACATTCACTTATTGATTTAACCTAAACCAATCGACTCGTAAACCTCAATCTTGTGATGCATTAGAATTTCAACTTAATTACAAAAATATATGTTGTTTTAAAATATCCATAAAATAGTCTTAAGAATCCAAATATTTATTCCTAGAATAAGCTTAAAACCCATTAGAATTTCAATCTAATTATTAGAAAAATCAGATAAAGTAGAAAGAATTCAAGATAATATTTTTGGATAATTTGTGTAAATAATTTATTTAGTTTTTGGATCGTAGAGAATATTTTTGTAATAGGAAAGTTTTAATTTTATAGATCTTTACATGTTATATATTTTTATGGTGTCTTATGTTCTATTAATATTTTAAGGAGAGACACAAGTAACCACTCTTTATAAAAATCATTAAAAATATGATATCAAATCAATAGATAATAAAAATTCGGCCAATTTATCGTAATATTTTTAGAGGAAGACTAATCTATTAAATTTAAATATAATTTGAAACATGTATAATTTTGCATATATGATTTTAGCGATATTTCTAGAAAACCCCCTCATCTATGGTGGATGTCTCAAACCCCCACCAACTTCAACTATTTTAATTTGAGAGAAAAATCCCTCAAGTTTGGGCATATTATAGATAGATATTCCCAATCAACTTTGAAAATTAGATAAAAAACCTCCACAACAAGTCAACTATGGGGTATCTCACAAAACACCCCTAAATTTTCACACTTTTCTCATCACACCCCTCTGAAGTCATTTCAAAATGTAAAATAATTGAAACACTCTTTTAAAAATCAACCCATTCAGTTATAAATAAACCCCTAACCATTAAAAAGATCTTGATCAATTTATAATTTTCCCCTCTTTCTCATCTCTTTCTCTTATCCTAAAAAATTCAGAGTAATTTTTTATAATTAGGGGTATTTTGCTCTTTTCTTAGTCGCCTACTTGTCATTTGACATGACAAACCTAACAGTGTTAGCTTTTAGGGTATAAAGTAAGAAGAATTCATGGAGTTTCTAAATTTTTGAAACTTTAGGGGGATTATCTACAGAAGGCTCAAACGTGAGGGGAGTTACTCAAATTAAAATAATTGAAGGGAGTTACCTGAGACACGTACGCCCCATATTTGAGGAGGATTAAGTAAGAAAAGTTCAGGGGGTTATCTCAAAATTTCATAGCTGAGAGGGGTTATCTACAATATGCTTAAACTTAAGGGAGTTTCTCAAATTAAAATAGTAGAGAGGGGTTTTCTGAGAACACCTTTATAGTTGAGAAGGGGGTGGGGGGGGGGTTCTAAAATAAACTTATGATTTTATGTACAGAGGCTCTCTACATGAGTTTTTTCTTTAATTTTTATATTTAAATATATGATTATGAGTTTTTATTTTTAAACCTGGGGTCATCTACAATAGGCTTAAACTTGAGGGGTTTTCTCAAATTAAAATAGTTAAGGGGGGTTTTCTGAGACGCCCCAATAGTTGAGGGGGGAGAGGGCTATCTACAGTGTGCTCAAACTTGAGGGTGTTTTCTCAAATTACAATAGTTAAGGGAGGTTTTCCGGGACACCCATAGTTGAGGGAGGTTCTAAAATTAACACGTGATATTATGTAGAGAGGGTCTTTACATGAGTTTTTCTTTAATTGCTATATTTAAATATATGGTTATGAGATTTTTTAATTATAGATCGCTATAATCTGACAAGGATTATAAAATATTTAATTATTAAAATTTTCTAATTATGGATGGTTTTAATTTGATAATGACTTTTATGTGCATATAATATTAGGCGTCCACATGTAATATTCTGATAGGAGAGAGGGACACGTGGATACTTATGATATAACAAATATCAGTTTTTTGTGTCTTTATAATATGACACATGTAAATTTTTTATGCATTTAGAAGTTCCACCAATTTCTCTTTATATATAAAGTAGAGATGTCGCGGTACTTATTTTCTATACCCAATTATTAAAAGAAGAATCCATAAAAAAAAATTAATGCATGAAGAAATTTCTGGTGGACCTAAATATTTAGATGTGAGAGCCTTCACGGGTTTGGGAGCTACCGAGAAGTTGCATGTGTGAGTATGAGCGAAGCATCAAATTAGCGTCAACTTCACAAGTCATTAAGTAGAAAACTTCCATCAACTCTGGGGGTTGTCTCAAAGAACCTCCCTCAGTTATTATAATTTGAGTAAAATCTCCCTAAGTTTGAGGTGTTGTAGATAACTTTATTCAACTTTGAAACTTTGAGAAAACTCTCTTCAATTATGAGGGGTCTCACAAAACTCCCTCAATCTGTGCACTTTTCTCACTAAACCTTCCGACATAATTATTTCAAAATGTAAAATGAGCTAATTATGCTTTCGGGATAAACGATTTCAAGAAACATAAATATCTCAACCAATAAAAGAGATCCCGACTCATTTACAATATTTTTCGTCTCTTCTCTTTTCTCACATCCTACGAGAATATAGACTATTTTTAATGGTTGAAAGTTATCTCACATGCGGTGAGACGTTATAACTATTCTTCCATGCAATTACAATTGCAAAATGCTTCGCTCAATTTTTAAATTTTATAACTTGCGTTACAATTATTTGGTCGCTACGAGCATGTTAGGCTACTACTTATTTTTGAATTCTTATAATTTACTTATTACTTCTCAAAACTCCTTGTAATGTATGTAAGAAAATAATGAAGTTATTTGGTAAACCCCTTAACTTATAAGGATATATAAGTAGTTATGTGTTTGGTAAACCAATAACTTATAAGGTTGTGTTAAATGTCAAATGACTAAGAAGAACATATTATTTTAACTCCATATTGTAACTAATTAGTCTATTTTATATTAACTAGATAATTAATAATTCTATATTTATTTATTTAAAAATATTTAATTTAAATTTACAAATTAATTATGATTGTTAATTAATAGTATTTAGATTAGTTAATTAATTTCATTATAATAAAGTATTATTATAAATAAAATAAATAAATTAATTAAAAATTAGTTATCTCATAATAAGAAATATATTTGATTAAGATATTTTTAAATATTACATTATTTGTGATTATTAATTACTAATATTGAGATTTATTAATTAAATTCATATTAGTAAAATATTCTTATTAATAAAATAATTAATATATAAAAATTAGTTATCTCATAGTAATATTAAGAATAATTAATTTCATATTAATAAAATAACAATTATTAATAAATTAATTAATATTAATAAATTAATTAATATTAATAAATTATTGATTATTAATACCTAATTATTAATAAATTATTAATAAATAAAAATTTAAATAATAATTAATAATAAATAAATTAACTAATTAATTAATAATATTAAATTACTTTATATTTAAAAATATTTAACTAAGTAAAGGGCATAGGAGGGTATTTTTGTCTTTTGGCGAGAATAAGGAAAGTTCCTTATAAGTAGAGAAAAAAAGTTAGAAAATTCCAACTTATTTTTCCCCACTCATAAGTAACATATAAGTGAAATAAGTAACCCTTACTAAACACCACATTGGCACCTTATAAGTAAAAGTTCTTGTAAGAAGAAATAAGTAAGTTGCCAAACATGGTCATAACTTTACACATGCAACATTTTTTGCTATTAATAAATTGATAAAACTATAAATATTTTTACACTTTTATCATATTTATTTGTTAGAAATAATTTTTTTTTTTTACTTTTCTAATTTTAAATTTATTTTTATTACTTCTAAACAAATAGTACTTTAACAATAAACTTTTGGGCAAAAATATTTTCTTAAATAATATTTTTGTGTTTTTCATAAAATAGTATTTATAAACAGTTTCCATAAAATAATGTTTGTAATAAAAATATTATTTTAAAAATATTATTTCTTAAAAATGTTTTTGTAAAATATAATTTATTCATAACTTGTTTTATGAAATAAAATATTTAAGGAAAACACTTTTGAAATTATTTCACCAAAAATAATACTATTCATGGATTTTGTTGAAAAATAATATTTTATAAAAATTTAAAAATGAAAAAATTTAAATTATTATTTTCCAAAACAGTTATATTTTTAAAAACATAATATTTTCTTTAAAAATAATATTTTTTCATAAAATTAATATTTTTTGAAATAATAATAGTTTTGAAAACAACATATTTTCAATTAATTTTTGAGAAAGATATTTTGAAATAATTTTATTTTTTAAAAAATAAGATTTTCAAATATTTAATGAATTTCTTAGAATTTAAATATAAAATAATGATTTTTGAAATTTTTAAATAAATTTATGTTAGGTGCAACAATGGTTGTAATTGTGACTTGCAATCATTTTGGACGTAAGTCATATGTTGCAACTAAGAAAAGTTTTGTAGCTGTGATTACAACTACAATAATGAATTGCAACGAAACAAACAGTTACAACTAGACTAAATTGACCCATTTTGCATGCAAGCTGTATTTGCAACCACTCTAGCGCAAGCTATCAAATGCGCTCTTAACAGTGTTGGTTATTAGGGGTTAAAGGAGAAAAGCTCAAGGAGATTTTCTCAAATTTTCAAAGTTGAGGGGTTATCTACACCACCCCAAACTTAAATAGAAATTACTCAAATTAAACCAGTTAGTTATTAGGGAGGTTTTTGTTGACCCCTAGAATCTACTTATCTTTACTAATTTTTAGTGACCAGTCTTACTTAACTTCATAAGAAATTCTACCTTGAGATCCCTTATAATAACCATTACATACACAAATGGGAGTTGGTGAGACCTCGTTCTCCGTATCTTCTATGTTTCCCACCAAAAGACCAAGAGTCAAGACCATAAATTTCTTGAATCATAAATATATAAAGGCCAAAGACCGTAGACTTCTTGAATCAAATAGTAGGTAGAACTCTTTCAAAGAATCAATATGAACAAGTGTAGATCAAGCATAGCTAACCCATTTCTCTCTCTCTCTCTCTCTCTCTCTCTCTTTTCCCACACGCATTTATCATATCCCTTGGCCCTTGGACATGTGACTCGATCCCTTGAAAACGGAAGTAATTATCACTTACATACCTTATAAATGTTCCCACGTTGCACTTGTAGACCCTCACTTGTTCTTGTCGCACTTGTGTACCTTTGGACATGTGACTCCTTGACAACGGAGGTAATTATCACTTACATACCTTATAAATGTTCCCACGTTGCACTTGTAAACCCTCACTTGTTCTTGTCGCACTTGTGTACCTTAAAGTTTCTAACATCTGCACTTTATACATTTTATTATGCCAATGTGAGGATTTTCCTAGAATTTTTCCCATATAGTGCTTACAAGCTAATTTTAGAACTTTGAAGCCTATAATATTTATTGAATGTAATGTTAAACCCACCATAATTCTATTAATAATTGAGGTGAATTTAAAATAGAATTAGAGAATATTTAGAGCAAATTAAACAGACATTGAGGAATAAAAGTTCTAAAATTAACTTGCGAGTATCTCATGAAAAATAAATTTAAGAAAAATTCTCACATTTGCATGACAGAAGGTCACATTTGCATACCAGAAGACCTTCTAAGGTAATAAAGTGGAAGTTTTCGGAACTTTAGGGTATATATACAAGTGCTTGGGTATATAAGTGCTATAAAAAATAAGTGAGGGTATATAAGTGCAAAGCAAGGGAACCTATAAGCTATTTAAGTGTTAATTAGCCGAACCTTGTCTATGACAAAGAATACCAAATAACGTTTATTGAATTGAAGATGACAAGAGAGCAGGCATGCCTAATCACAAGTTATAGCTAACTACTTAAAAAGCAATGTATTTATCATCTCTTTCGTGGCAAAAGATAACCATAACTAAAGTTATGCACTCCATTTAAGCTCAGATACATGATTGAAATAAATACCAATATACTGAAACAGAAAGCTTTGCCCAACTTTTTTAGCGCAGGGAATAAGAACACAAAACAAAGGTCAACAAAAATAAACAAACCCCCATCAGAAAAGTAAATGTAAAAGCATCAGACTCTATCTATCGCATCATCAATAACAACCCAGAGAAATCCAATTCAAACCCATTAAACTGTTATCTATATTCCTCACGGTTATCTTGCAACAAAGAACTCGTAAACATCCCCTGCAGAGAGCAAAATCTAAATACCGACATCGATCAACGTTATACTGGCACGTCATTAGTACATTACAAGTAAATCTTCTATACATATTAATGGTACAATCAACCTGTTGGTAAATATGCCTCAAAAACCCTCAAGAATTTTCTACATGTCATGTTAATACAATTATGTAAGCATTTAAACTGTTTTGGGCCTAGCTTTATTAGAGTCCAAATGGGCCTTGGGCTCTTGAGTTTGTCTCCAACATTAAATCTAAGAAACCCAATGTTTGTTCCCATGTGCGGCTCTGTTCAAATCCGAATCGGACTCGGATTAACGCAGCCCCTATCAATGGACGGTGAGGATTAATGCTCAAGCCTAAGAGCTGGTTAAAGGGTTTTTCATCATCGTGAGAAATTTTTATAAAAAGGCTGCCGTCATTGTATTTCTCTGAAATAACAGAGAGCATAGAGAGAGCTTCTAGAGAGGATTGTTAAGCCTTTGTGCGTTCTTGTATCTCTTTCTCTTTCCTATAGTGGAGTATCTTTTCGACGCCTTTGCTGTGGACGTAGCTCAAATTGAGTGAACCACCTAAATCTCCGTGTTTGTGATTGTTTGTCGCTTATTCTCGTGCTTGTTTTTTACAATTATTTCCGCTTGATTGTGCATGAATTCTAACAAATTGGTATCAGAGCTCTGGTTTTCGATTTGTTTTATGCACATAGAAGATGTCTGCGAAATACAAGATTGAGAAGTTCGACCGTGATGTCAATTTTGGTCGTTAACAAGTGAAGATGCGGGTTATTCTTGTTCAGCGAAGAAAAGGTTTTGTCGGGGAAACAAAAGATGCCATTATCGATGACAGATGATGAAAAGTTCGAGATGGATGAAAATGCGTTAACTTCAATTCAATTGTGTTTGTCGAACGAGGTTCTTCAGAAAGTTGTGCACGAGAAGACCGCAGCGGGCCTATGGCTCAAATTAAAATTTCTTTATATGACAAAAACCATCACCTACTGACGACACTTGAAGCGAAGATTGTTTATGTTTCACATGACGGAAGGTACATCTATCAAGTCACATCTTGATGGATTCAATTCTATTATTATGGATTTGGAGAATGCATATGTAAAGGTAGAAGATGAAGATTAGGCTTTGTTACTGTTATGTTCGTTACCACCCCCTTACAAGCACTTTACGGAAACTATGATATATGACAGAGAATCTATCTCGATGGAAGATCTAAAATTATCTTTATTCTCAAAAGAGTTGATGGACAAAGAGTTGATCGGATCCGGCGATTGTAAAGTTGAAGCCCTACATGTTCAAGGCAGAAACATGTAGCATGCTTCCAATAGTAAAATCAAGTCGACATCAAAGTCGAAGACTAAGAGCAAATTCTGGAAGTACTGTAAGAAGAAAAGACATGTCATAAATGAGTGTTGGAAGCATAAGAATAAAGATAAGAAGAAAAATAAGAGCAAAGAAGATTTTACAGAGGCTAGCATTATCGAGGATGATTCTAATGGTTTTATTCTCTTGGCTATAAATTCAGGCAGATCCAATGATGATTGGATTTTAGACTCCGCTTGTACTCATCACATGTACTCCAATAGATATTAGTTTTCCACCTACAAATCAGTTGAAGGTAGAGTTGTACTTATGAGAAATAATTCTCATTATAAAGTGACTAGCATTAGTACAATTGAAGTTAGAATGTATGATGGTATTGTGAGAATATTATCAGATATTCGTCATGTTCCAGATTTGATGAAGAATCTCATCTCTCTAGGCACTCTAGAAGCTAACATGCAAGTACTCAGTCGAAGGTGGAATGTTGACAGTTTTTAGAGGTGCCCTAGTTATCATGAAGGTAAAAAGGTCAGGAAATCTCTACATCTTGCAAGGAAAGACAATTATAGGTACTACTAGTGTTACTTCATCGTCATTATCAAAGACAAACGCCACCAAGTTATGACATATGAGATTGGGTCATATGAGCGAGAGGGGGCATGACTATACTTAACAAGAGGGGACTGCTTTATGGTCATAGTACAGGAAAGATGGATTTTTGTGAGCACTGCGTTCTTAGTAAGCAAAAGCGTGTCAGTTTTTTTATAGCTGTGCATAGAACCAAAGGCACTTTGAATTACATCCATTCTGATTTGTGGGGTCCCTTGCATGTTCCTTCAAAGAACGATGCTAGATATTTGTTGACATTCATTGATGACTACTCAAGAAAAGTTTGGGTTTACATATTAAAATGCAAGGATGAAGTTTTCAAGTATTTTAAGCAGTGGAAGGCATTAATTGAGAAGCAGACTGTTAGAAAATATTTGGATTGAAATTTTGCTCCTCGGGGTTTGATAAATTCTGCAAGGATGAGTGTATAGTTAGACATCGGACCGTGCGACACCCATCACAACAAAATGGCATTGCAAAATGAATGACTAGGACTCTTTTTGAGAGAGCTCCTTGCATGTTGTTGAATGCAGGTTTGTCGAAAGATTTTTGGGCTGAAGCAGTGTCTACGGCGTGTTACTTAGTGAATCACTCTCCATCTACATCTATTGATTACAAGACACCAGAAGAGGTATGGTCTTGCCATCCTGCTGATTATTCTAATTTAAGAGTATTTGATTGTCCTGCATATGCACATATAGATCGGGGTAAATTAGAACCTAGATCTAAAAAATACATTTTTATTTGTTATGCCTCTGGGGTGAAGGGATATAGGTTATGGCTCCCTGGTCCTAAATCACCCAAACTCATAATTGAGAAAAATATAATATTTCATGAGTCTACTATATTGCTTCTGAAAGAACATATTGCTGTTGTTCCTTCTGATGCAAGTACTATACATAAGAGTACTGGAGAGAAGGTGGAGTTAGAGACCGACTCTCATAGTTCAATTCAACAACCAGTTATTGGTTTGCCTAAATATGATGAGGAAACATAAATTATAGCAGAAGATGACACTTATAGCATTGCAAAGGCAAAGGAAAGAAATTGATAAAGCCACCTCGTAGATATGCATATTCAACCGATGCATGTGCATTGTCGGCAGCTCAAGAGATAGGTGATGCAGGAGAACCGATCAGTTTTTTAGAAGTCATTTCATCACATGATTCTGCAAATTGGTCGATTGCTATGAATGAGGAGATAGAATCTCTTCATAAAAATGAGACTTGGCATTTCGTAGTTCCTCCTAAAAGATAAAGAATCATCAGCTATAAGTGGGTGTTCAAGGAAAAAAAAAGACACAACATATATTTCAGATGCAGGATATAAGGCTCAGCTAGTTACAAAAGGCTACAGTCAGGTTGAAGGTATTGATTACAATGATATTTTCTCGCCTGTTGTTGAACACACCTCCATCGTATTTTATTATCACTGGTTGCAGTACATAATTTGGAGTTAGAGCAATTAGATGCCAAAACAGCTTGCTTAGATGGTGAACTTGAAGAGCAGATTTTTATGCAATAACCTGAGGGTTTTGTAATTGAAGGAAGAGAAGGTCATGTTTGTTTGTTGAAGAGATCTCTATACGGCTTGAAGCAATCTCCTCATCAATAGTATAAGAAATTTGATTCTTTCATGACCAGTCATGTGGTCAGTAGGAACAAATATGACGTCTGTGTTTACTTGAGGAGATTGAAGGATAATTCCTTCATTTATTTGCTATTGTATGTCAACGATGTGCTGATCTCAGCTAAGGATGTAGACGGTAAACTATATTTTTCAGGCCAATATTCAGCTTGGATCCATGAAGTAAAAGCCCATGGGCTAAATACTCCAAATGGGTCCAAACTCAAGCCCACAACGAGCTATAGCAAAGCTCACCTAAGAGAACATGCGAACTTTGCCACATAGCTTACCTCGACCCGACCCAACCAAGTCAAGAGTGGGTCAACTTTCACTTTAGTCTTTAGGCCGAGTCAAAGGGCATTCTCAAGTCGGACTTTGAGTCCGAGTGGAAAGACATTCTCAAATCGGACTCTGGGCCGAGTCCAAGTATAGTAGCGAAGTTCGTTCAAAGTCTTATGTGAACTTCGCCCAAAGAGCCACATGGGCCACATCATCCACATCCCAAGTATTTTACACAAACAATTGATCTCTCAAGTCACGAGAGGCCTGAATTGATACTCGGTACAAGTCTGATACTTGAGTCCAATACAAGCTCAAGAAGTGGACGCCCAGATCAAAATGGCCCAAGCACATGCCCATAGCGAAGCCGAAGCCGCAGCGAAGCCCACCAAAGCTATAGCAAAACTCGCCCAAGCAGTAGCGAGTTTTGCCCAATAGTCCATGTGGGCTACATCGCCCACGTTCTAAAGAAAGTAGACTACCTCCATTATGGCGAAGTTCACTCATGACCGTTATTGGCGAACTTCACCCATTGGCAAACTTCATCCTTGGCCATTATTGCCGAACCTCGCCCATAACCATTTTTAGAAGTCACTTTTAAGAAAACGGTTCACCCCACTAACTCACCCATTTAAGATGAGTTAATGACCACTGTCTCACCCACTTAAGGGGAGTTAATGACCACTGACTATCCATTTAAGGGGAGTTAAGACCCATTAACTCACTTCTTAATGCTTTACCCATTTAAGGGGAGTTAAGACCCATTAACTCACTTCTTAATGCTTTTAAGCTTATAAATAGGCATGATCAACATGAAGCAAAGGAGGCGGAGGAAAAGATCTTGGGGCTGACAATATCTTGGCTAGACTCTTGCCATTGAGAAGAGAGAGAGAGAGAGAGAGAGAGAGAGAGAGAGAGAGAGAGAGAGACTACATCGACAAAATCCCATCTCTGCTTCATTCTCATTGATCTTCATAGATCATTATCATCAGCTAATCATTTGGCCCGATCAACGATCCTTGTGAGAAAGGATTTGTTCTCTTCAGCTAGTCATCTAGCTTAATCAACACTTCTTGTGAGAAATGATATATTAATATCTCTTCAGCCAGAGAAGACTGCACTATCTTCTGAGAGATTAGAGATCATCAATCAGCGAAAAACCCATCGTCTTAGTCGGACTGTCAATGTCGTACAAGATCGACGCTCCATTGGCACACAGAAAAGAACCCCAGGAAATATAAATTTTTTTAATTTTATTATAATCTTTTTATTGTAATCTGTGTCAATTATAATACAAAAGACCCAAAATAGGATGGCGACTCCGCTAGGGACTTTCTTCTCAACCGACGAGAAGATAGTGCCGCAGTCTGACACTAGGGCCTTAGGGTGTTTTGCTAAATTCCTGATCATTGAATTCAACCAGCCAAAGTTTGAAGAATCCATTTTCTCTGACAAATCATCCTTGGCCACCACTGAAAGTTACCGTAGGATTCGCCACAGTGCGAGAACAGGGTCATATTTGACCCTTCGCCAAAAGAAGGCGAGCCTCGCCAAAGATAGCCCTAACTTTGTTAGAGGCAGAATGAACTTTGATCAGAGTGAAGACAACCCTAGCTTCACCCAAAGCGAAGCGAGCCTCACCAAAAGCAGCCTCAATGTCGCTGGAGGCAAAATGAGATTCACCCCGAGCGAGGTCTTAGCGACCCTCTCCCTGAGTGAAGGTCAAGACTCTCAAATGTCCCTCGAATTTGGACGTCAGTCAACAACCCCTCGGGGTTCTCTTTAAAGCGCCTCAAGACGCCATCATGCTTCCTTAAAGGAAGCTAAAAATGAGGGTTACCCTCCAATCAAACTCCTAAAAGGGAAAACTATTGCCCATGGTGATTCTAAGTCTCAATCACAAGTTCAGACATGTGATGAAGTCACAATTGACCACGTCAATCATAGGTCAAAGCAATGTCATCTCAGGCGATGTTATAATGCTAAAAGCCAGCCCAACAAAGTTGCTTTCAAGAAAAGCGACCGCCACATTAATTGCTCGGCCCTAAAGGAGATAATATCGACAGTTCAAATGAATTGGCTACGTGTAACCCTCCACTAGCTAAAGAGTCAGTGTTTACCCGTCTTAGCCCGTTCCCCAAGCCTTCAATGATTAACAAGCGGCGACAGTGATCTCGCAAGAACAAGGCTGCTTTTGACCTTGATCTCCAAGAGTTCACGGTTAATATAACCGGTGTAACCCGAGAAGATGATGATAGCACGTCAAATCTAGAGACCAATGTTGTCTATCACCATACTAGATCGAGACGGGGGTAGCTATCCCCTTTGACTACTCTATTTTGAGGTCGTCTATTCAACGAACTCCTTCACAGGCGGATCATCCTTTTGCTAGCAATGCTAACTCAGCCATAGTGTCAAGCACAACTCCTAGCTCAAGTCAAGGATAGGAGTGGACTGCCAACATGGTGGATAGAGAGGACATCAACGACCTTAGTCGTCAAATTGAGGCCCAAAAGAAGGCATCTGACGAGCGCTTCGAGCGACTTGAAAATATGCTTCAACAACTATTACTTACTTATCAGTCCCCTGCGATCGCTTCAAAAGAGAAGTGGCCAGTTAACATCTCCGTCAATAAGGAGTCATTACACCAACAAGATGTCTTCTCCTCTCGATCAGAGTCTGAGACATCCAATCCACTGAAGACGAGGTGTAAATTGAAAACGCTCAAAAGTCTCCAAAACCAGCTCAATACTCTTACACAGAGTACCGAGCTAAGGAAGGTTGGGATCACTCGATCTTATCTTATCGAATGGGATTCCGTTCCCTATCCGATGAAGCTTAAGTTACCGATGTTACATACGTTCGATGGCAAAGGTTCCCCAAATTAATACATCTACTACTTCCATCAGCAAACAGAAAATGTAGTAAGAAATGACGCCATTAAGGCCCGACTTTTTATTGGCACCCTTTATGGGATAGCCTTTGACTGGTTTTA
Organism: Asparagus setaceus; assembly: GCA_012295165.1. NCBI lineage: Eukaryota > Viridiplantae > Streptophyta > Magnoliopsida > Asparagales > Asparagaceae > Asparagus > Asparagus setaceus. The sequence continues at coordinate 84,039,276 of CM022703.1, forward strand.
AAATCTGGCTGAAGGATGTATAAAATCCTGGGCTGACTTGGAATCACAGTTCTTGTCCCAATTCCACGAGGACCAATCTGATGTAACAATGTCCACATTCCTTTAAGAAAAATAGAAGGGGAATAATTCGGTCAAAAATTGCATTGAACAGTTTCGTAACCTATCCTTATGATGCCGAGACATGCCATTGTCGATGTTGCTCTAGACATGTCGGCATGACTTTCTCAGCCGAGTGGAAGCCCGCATGAGTGCTGTTAAGTCTGATGCGTGGAAAGATCTTCTTAAGCGGGTGAAAATTACTGAGAAATCCGCTGAGAGATTCAATCAATATAATCTGTGGTCAAGTGACGAAGATGATGATAGTGAGACAAGATAATTCTATGATGATGAGAACTAGATGAGACAATCCTCCTGATCGAAGTTCAACACTCTCCGAATCTCGTCGAGCGGAACCATCAACCCAACCTCCTACGACTATGGTAACGCTTCTTCAGCATCGCCAGCACAACCTATCACGGCTATGGCAATGCTTCTTCGGCAATGCCAAACCAGCCTCTTATGACTATGGCAACACTTCCCCAGCAATGCCACCCTAGTTTGTTGGCTTCATCTTGTAAGGCATGAGCCCTTAATGGCAACACCATTTTCTTCGGTATGTTTAATAGTACAACCTCTGCTGAAGCAATTAGTCGTCAAGTTCAACATCACACCTCTGACGATGGCCTATACACCCTACATGATATCTGAAGTTAGCCCTCTGTGGGTACTCATGATGAAGCCAGAATCTCTGAGTTCCAGGTTTGTGAAATTATTCTATCCCTGAGTTTTTCAAGCTCTACAATGACATTGCAAATAAGGTGTCTGAATTGATCGTCACCTCAGACCACTAAGTGTGGGAACCCTATTTCAGCGATGCATCGCAATGGAGCCATGAAGCAGTTATTGCAACAGGTGTGGGGGTAGTGCTCTTCACTCCCCATGGCCACGTCATTCCATATTCATTGACCGAGCCTTATTCTAATAACATGGCTGAGTATGACACCCTCGTAATTGGCCTATAACTCGCCTAAGACATGGGTGCCAGATATCGTGAAGCCTATGGCGATTCTAAGCTGATCGTCAATCAAATCTAGGGGGAATATGAGGTCCGTCACAACGATCTCTCCTACCATACCATGAAGCAGCAATGAAACCTGCTCATTCTTTTGAAGGCTTCTACATCAACTATGTAGCCCGCCTGAAGCATACTTACGCCAATGCCTTGGCGTCTCTAGCAGCTACTTTGGTATTGTCTACCAAGCTCATCGTGGTAGCTAATCACCAGCTGTGTTGTCCCTGCGAATCGTGAAAGTCAATGAGATTCGCATCACACCCAGGGGTTTTGAACTCAACGATTGGTGTTACCCGATCGTCGACTACGCCTTGCATGGCAAAATGTCGAATCCCTATCCAAAGGAGATCGCACTGCTTCTCCTACATTGTACTACCGATCATTCGATGGCTTATTACTTTGATGCTTATCACCATGTGAAGCTCGAGAGGCAATCAAAGAAGCCCATGATGGTACATGTGGAGCTCATCAACCCGGTCCCAAGCTTCAAGACCGACTCTGTTGTTTAGGCTATTACTAGCCAACGATGATCGTGGGACACAGTGGCCTACGCAAAGAGATACCGTGCGTGTCAATTTCGCGCCGACTTCCTGCATCAATTTCCGAAAAAATTATATCTGATTGTCGCCTCATGGCCATTCAAGACATGGGGTATGGATATTGGGCCAATTAGCCTACCATCCGCTAAAGGCCATCGATTTATTCTGGCCATCACTGATTACTTCTCCACATGGGCTGAAGTCATTCCGCTCAGAGAAGTCAGGACTTCTAACATGGTTAAGTTCTTGAAACACCACGTTGTCTATTGATTCAGCGTCCCTTGGAGGATTGTCCATGATGACGGTCTACAGTTTATCAGCCGGTCGTTCTTCAGCTTCTGTGACAAGTTTAGAATCCAAGATGTGGTTTTAACGCCATATAACCCAGCCGCCAATGGTCTAGCTAAAGATTTTAATAAGATCATTGCCAAACTTCTCAAGAAATTCGTCTCCTCCACCAAACGAGATTGGATGAAAAGCTCGGGGAGTTTCTATGGGCCTATCGAACAACAGTCTGCACTCCAACAGGCACTATGCCTTTTTTCTTGGTATACAGATGCGAAGCCATGGTACCATTGGAGATTCAGATACCATCATTAAGAATCGTCTTTTCGAAAAGATGATTACAAGAGTGTAGGCGTTAAAAATTACCTATAAGTCCCCTAACGTAGCTCGTGATGACAAGAATAATCGACAAGTCATCCGATGAAGTAATGACAAACCATTGACGACACAACAAGTGAATGCAACGCAAATGCTCTCCTCAAAGGCACTACCTTGAGTTTTTGGCGGTCACGCTAGCCCAGGTTAGCGGGCGAGGGTCAGAGGCGGCGGCCCCGCTAGTCGAGGCGGCGCCTGAAATACGAAAGAGCTCTCTCCTTTCTGAACCGTCAGCTGATTCCGGAACCTTGGTGAACTGATCGCCATGAGTGCGAGTGAAGGGATAAACCCGACTTTGAAGCCTCAAATCAAGCTCGGAAAACCAGCGAGAAAGCCAGCGGCCTTCGGTCAAAGAGAACACCGAGGTGTCTCGCTGGCGAACACCAGAGGTGTCTCGCTGGCGAACACCAGAGGTGTCTCGCTGGCGAACACCAGAGGTGTCTCGCTGGCGAACACCAGAGGTGTCTCGCTGGCGAACACCAGAGGTGTCTCGCTGGCGAACACCAGAGGTGTCGCTGGCGAACACCAGAGGTGTCACCGGCTGCCGAACACCAAGGTCGAATGGGCTTTTTGCGTTTACGCGCATCGTTGGCACCTATAAATATGAGGGCTAGGGTTTCATTTTGGTCGGAAAATTAGAAAAAAGAGGAGACTCTGCGAACTCTTGTGTGTGCCAAGGGTTAGAGAATTTCCAAGGGAGAGGAGATCAAGATCTGACTGCTTGAGCTGATCCGAGATCCAAAGTTTTCGAATCGGATCTACAACAACAAACCATCCTTTGGATCAAGTTTGGCCTTGATCCAGAAGAAAATAACGGGTTAGCTTGGCGATCTCGTTTACTACGTTGATTAGTTCCTTGGCGAATTAATCTTCGTATTCGTTTAGATCTCAGATCTGATCGATCTAAGAATTTCCACGTAAAAAAGGAGGGATTTTTAGATCTAGATCCAGATCTAGATCTTGTTTGATCAACACTTGGGAAAGGAATCGCGCGGTGGTCCACGGAACACATCCCCGGGACAGGCAAAGAATCCCATGCAAGGGATCCGATAAAGCGGATCCAGCGTTTGTTCTAAGGAGGAAAGTTGTAATTTTATCCTTTTTATTGTAAAAGCCTTATAAAAGGTGATTTTTATTTGAAACTCATTTGTAATCCCATCAAGGTAGAATGATTTCACCGATGAAAAAGATAATGACTTTTCCCGAGAACAAGCTGGCGACCACAGTTGGAGCCACCGGTCTTGCATCGAGATCGTCGTGCGCAGCCACGGATTCGATCCGTGTCCGAAGGTCAGTCTGAGTTTGACCGGGAGAAATTTGAGGCCTATCTCTGCCTCATCAACTCCTTTTCCCGCAAGGCGAAGAAGCCCTCCGCTGCAAGGAGGACTCACAAAGCGTCACCGGCCGAAGGCGGCGCTCTCCTGCCGGCAATGGCGGCAATAACTCCCCAGCGCCATCCAAAGGCGAGATCTGATCTCCCTCCTCCGGCCCATGAGGATAAGTCCACGAGAGGCGATGTGACTCTCTCAAAGAGAGCATGCTTGGCGTCGACATGCTTTGCAATCACAAAGGTGTTAGAATCTATGGGCGGTGTCCGATACAAGCGGATCCGAAGTCCGGCGGAGCACGAGCCCAGAAGCGAAGATAGGTGGTAACTCCTCTAAGCCGCCGCCAGAAGAATGGATCCGCGTCAAGCGAATCGCTCCACCCTCGGGGGTGAATCCGGCGCAGTGCCCTACGTGTGGCGTGCGCGTCGTCGGTTCGAGGCTATTCAACGGCCCAAAGGCGAGAGGTGACCAGAAGTCACGAAGCAAGTCGAACTCGGCGTCCCGGACCGGGAGCCTTTTCACCGATGCGTGACGCCTTCCACAAAGACTCAGGCAAACACCACACCCCTTTCCAATAAGGGTTCGTGTTTCAGCTTAGGTCGGTTCGTTGGATCAAGGTGAAAGGTCAACTCTGCGAGCTTGTTGAAGAGATCGGGACAACTTCGCAATCTTTGGGGTAACTCGCCCCTCCGCGGGAAGCGTAGGAGAATCCTGGCCGGTTTGCGGATCGAAGTCAAAAGCGAGGCGTCGTCGCCCAAAGCGTCGTTAAGGCGTAACTTTCAAAGACTTCGTGGCCTAACCCACCTCCGGATGGGCGTCGTCATCGATGATGGCGTTATACGAGAGATTGTGTGCCGCCACGGTAGGTTGCTCCGGCACTCATGCCGATGGTTGTACTATCGTCTTTGGGAATAGGAAAAAGTCTGAGGCGAGAGCTCTCGAAGCGCATCCTCTTGCATTTGTACTAAATTGATAAAGGCGGTGCTCCGGTGTAAATCTTGCCATAAAACTCCGGAAAGGGTGTCGAGTCTTCCAAAGAATGAGCACCAACGAACCGCCAAGACCTCGATCAAAGCGTTCAGAAGAAGACATGCACTCTGTCAAGGCAAGGATGAGCTGCTTGAGGTCACCATCAATATGACCAACAAGGCAGCGCCGTCAGCGGCATCGAGCCCTCGGCGTGTGACTTCGGTTGCGGGCGGTACTATCGGGCGGCCTAACTATCAAGACCTGCAGCGAGGATCCCTTCAAGGCACGATCCGCCTTGAAAGTACCTTCGGAAGATGAAGTATCGGATGATGGCTCGGCAATGGCATCCGATATGCCGTCTCTAGTGAAGGTCATACTCGTGAAGCACTCATGATCAGTCTGGTGAGGTGACCAAGCTACTTGAAGAAGCCTTGGCAAAAGCGAAGGACAACTTTAAACTTCGAAATAGACATGGCCATCACGGCGGATAGAGAAATGCATGGCCGGCGGTCTAGCGATGACTAATCGCCCGAGGTGAGCGGTCGTCACAACAACGTCAATTTAGCGGATAGCGACACGGATGAAAACAAGACCTTAACACCGATGAAGCGAGCGCCGATGATGACACCATGGTCCTACATCAAAATCAGGGACAAAAATGCAGAGTGAAAATGACAAGATCAAGGATGCGGAGAGCAAGGTCAACTTCGCTCATCTCGTCTCAAGAAGTGAAGAAGGCGGGGATTACATTGCCCTACCGAGAGAGTGGGAGTCAATCCCTATCAGGCAAAGTTTAATTTAATAAACTTCCGCCGTTCGATGGGAGGGTCCCCACTCAACATCTTATCTACTTCAAGAGCCATTTGGGAGTCATCTCCGGTAATGAGCCTTAATGGTTCGGTCATTCGTGCGGCACCTGCGGTGACCTTCGATTAGTACCGCCGTCTCAAAGCGGGCAGCATCAACACAGGAAGACATGGAATCTATGTTCACGACAAACTTCTTCGATGGCGACACGAGAGGTTTCACTCGATGCGTTATGGGGCGAAGCGAAAATTTGGAGAAATCGTGGATAATTTTGTCAAGCGGTTCATAAGGCGATGAAGCTGTATGTGACCCAATCATGGAGAATTCATCCTCAAGACTGCCCGGCATAACCTCTCATTTGGGCGTGATCGAGGCGATGAGCGCGCACCATCTAAAACACGGAAAGACTTGAAAGTCAGGGGAAGAGGCGGCGTTCCTCAAAAGGGAGAAGCGGGCGAGGTCGTGGCCCGCGAATCCACGGAACAAAATTTTGTCCCGGGAACAAAGGCCAATGAAGAATGTTGATGCGCATCAAACTTTCAGTGCGACCATGACAGCAGCGGCCCGGCCGGACCCCATCGCGGCAACAGGTCGAAGCGAGGCGTCCACGCCCGAGTTTCAAACATTCTTCGGGGGCGAAGAGGTGCACAGGATCTTCAAGTACTTGCTGAACAACAACAAGATCCAATTGCGCCCGATCGTCAACGGGAGGAAGCTCAAAGGGCGGCGGATCCCAATGCTTGTGCCTATCATGAGGCGATACACCACCGACCAAGTCATGCTACGGTGAAGGACAAGATCAAGCTTTGATTGAAGTGGGGGTGATCACTCTAAAACCAAATAAGGGAAAGCAAGTGAAGCAAGCGGCGTCCATGCTTTGGGGCCGGTGCCTACAACACATTTGGGCGAAAGCAGTGGTCAAAGTGGGAATGAAGGCGGTGAATGGCGATCCCCTAGCGGCGAGAGAGGGTTAGTGCATACCTGACCCCAAATGGCGAACTCCTATGGGTCCACGGACTTACTTAAAGGCGATCGATGGGCGGCGTCTTCATCTAAAAGTCAAGGGAAAGGGCAAATCTTGCAATGCTACCTCGGCGGTTCTACTCGGCGGCGGCGAGCAAATTCACGTGTTCTTTGTTGGAGGAGAGCGAAGCCTTGTCACGAGGTGGGCATGATGCGCACAAATACCGATGACTCGGCCTTAATGCTAAAGCGTTAGCGGAGCTTGGGGTAGTAACAATTCCCGCGGTTCACCCACTCTAAGGAGGGCGCCACGAGCGAAGGAAAAACAACACAGTAAATCCGAGGTGCAACCCCAGCGATCCGGTTTAATCGCCCGATTAGAAGGGATAGGCAGAACACAAGCTCTCCCTACGCTTGATGTGATGGCACAATTGGCCAACATCGGCAAGAATAACTTTATCTGAGCTATTGAGGTTGTCCAAGGAAACTTGGCGTTACAAAGCGTTAGCGGACTTCGAGGTCTTCCTAACCCACATTAAATCAAGTCGGAGGCCGGAATCAGCGGGAATGCAATGTGGCCTCCAAGCATATTCCACGCATCCGTTCTCTAAGGAGGATATGCGACGAAGATGTCGAAGCATGGCGAGCGCTCTACTTCGGGGTACATTGATTCAGCGAAGTCAACGGATCAAGTTGATCCGGGTTCGGCTGTGAGCATCATGCCTTTCGCTGATGTATAGCACGAGGATTCTGTCGGCGGGCTTCGCCCGTGGCATCGTGATATCACGGATTTAACACCCGGTGGGTCACCGGCCACTTGGTAAAATCCGCATTAAGTGTCGAGATGGGGGACTTAAAGTCGAAGTCACACCTTTCGTCATTGGCGCGAAACTTCCTATAACTTGTTATTGGGTGGCCCTTGGATCCATAACCATGTTATAGTCCCTCTACCCTCCATCGATTAATGCGAAATATGTCAACACTAATAATGAGGTTAAGGCGGTGGTGTGGACAAACAACGTTTAAAGAGTGGAGAATTATTTCACGACTCCCTCCTTCTGGTAATGAGTCCGATCTTGAATCATCGGCCCATAGCACGGACAGCGTGAGACGTCACCAGAAGCAGGGCTTGACTATAAAGGTGGTTTTGTTACGAATGACATTGTACCCTTAGTAGTCAATCTTGGCGAAGAGGATCTTAGATGAAAGTTGTAATTGTGGCTTATCGAAGAAGAAATAAAAGATGATTTAGAGTACTCGTTGTGTTTGAGCGATATAATGAAAAAGTTGTATAATGACCACTGAATTGCATATGCCAATTCGGTCATCTGTATCTGAAGCACCTTGAGACTCATCAAGGCGACTTTTCGTCGTCAAGGAAGAAGGCATAAGAAGGACTTAGTCTGGCGAGGAGTTGACTCCCGTGCTACTTCCTGAGGCGGGTTCCGATGAAGATAAGCGAAACTTCATCTTTCGGATATAGTCGGCGCAGCACCTCATGAAGAAGTGGGAGTGCGACTTTGCGTTGGGAGAAGGACTTTATTTTGGTGAGGATCTCGGTTCCACCCAGGCTGCATATGTACGAAGGAAAGCAGATAATTATTCAGTTCAAAGGGGATTGGGATCGCATCCTCTTGAAGAAGATGAGTGTTGTTGGTGATCAATAACCAACCACCCAATCTAGATGGCAGTACTCATCGATTCGCTACACGGGACTCGATGTCGACATCGGCAAGATGTTGGGGGTTGATGTCCAACATGGCTCTGATGAATCCCACTACACTAGAAGAAGATGAAGAATTGCCAACATGGGAAGACCCATGGGTCCATCACCTCAACATGCGATGCGAGGGGACGGTTTGGCGAGAGGAGCCTCCGTGAAGGCGAGGTAGTCGAGATCAACATGGGTAATGAAGCACACCTAAACTTATAAATATTAGCAGTCTTCCCCGGAGGAAAAGGTTGATCGCTCTTGTCGGAGAGTATCGATGTTTTAGCACGGAGCTCTGAGGACATGCGGGGCTCGACCCGATGTGGCAATGCACCGCCTCGACATTAAAGTGGATGCCAAACTGTCAAGCGACAGCGAAGGCGGTTTAGATCCCAGATTATGGAGAGCAATTGTTGCGGAGTAAAAAGCTCATAGCCTCGGGTTTCATCGGGAGGTTCAACATCCGGTTGGGTGGCGAATATCGTTAGGTGCTAAAAAGAGCGGAGACGTCGAATGCATATGCGACTCTGAGAGATCGAATGCGCATGCCCAAAGAGCGACTTCCCACTTCCAATCACCGATGTGATGCGTCGATAATACATGTGGATTTGGCGAATGTCCTTCATGGATGGGTTCTCGGGTTACAACCAAATCAAGATGCATCCGGATGGCGCAAAGCACGGCGTTGAGAACTCCTCTAGGCATCTTACATTACCGAGTCATGCCATTGGTTGAAGAATCTTGGCGCCACTTACTAGCGTAGCAATGACAAAGATCTTTGGGATCATCCGGAAGGCGGTTGAATGTTCGTCGATGACTTGGTTGTGAAAAGTCGTGAAAAGATGACCATATCCGGGACTTGAGGGCGGTATTACGACCTCATGCGGACTCATCAATTAAAGATGAACCCCACCAAGTCTTTCCTCGGAATGTCCGGCAAATTCCTCGGGTTAGATTGTTACCAACAAAGGTATCCACATTGACCCGACAAAATAAAGGCAATCAATGAATTGCAACCCCAAAGAATCTAAGAGAACTTCGGAGGATTACGAGGCGATTAAGCGTACATCGGCGCTTCATCTCCAACCTCTCAGGAAAATGTCGGCCATTCTCTAAAATTTGAACAAAAGGGGTGTCCTTTATGCGGGATGGCGCTTTGTCGAGGCATTCAAAGATATCAAAACATATCGGCGAATCCTCACATTACACAAGTTGCAGAAATTGTTCTTGATTTATATCAAAGCGGCGAACCATTAGTTGAGTGCTTTACTTGTGCAAGATGGCGACCGGTCCGCGGCGGTGGTTTATTATCTAAGCGAACGGTAGGTCGCGGAATCTCGCTACTGATGATAGAAAGAGTGTCTGTGTGGTCTTTGCGATTGAGAAAATGCGACACTACTTAGTTGGACAAGCGATCCCGTCATTTCTAGCGTAAATCCCATTGGTGTTCATGATCGACCGGCCTCTATGAATTGGCGCTGGTGAAATGGGCTTTACTTTTGTCCCGTATGACACGCACTTCAAGCGGCGAAGTCAATTAAGGGACAAGCCATCTGCGATCTTTTGGCGACTAACCCAATAAAGGATACGGTGAACTATTTGATGATCTGGGATGAGACCCGCGAGGTTAACACAACTCTGCACCAACAGGTGTGGCATTTATATTTTGATGGAGCATCGAGCTACCAGCGTGGCGCCCGGATGTTCTAAGATCTCGCCCGTCGAGTAGTCTTAGTTTCCCGGGGAAGCATGTCATGCCTCGGGCTTATTCAGCGAGCCACGCTCTAACAATGTAGCAGTACAGCAGCTCCTCATTGGACTTAGCTTGGCTAAAGAGCAGGGGTAGAGTATCTCGAAGCCGGGGATTCCAACTCATTGTCAAACAAACTTCGCGGAGACTATGAGGTCGAGGAACCAATTTAATCCCATACCATCGGTACGCTATCGAGTTAAGCGGACTCGTTTGAAGGATTCTTCATCGAGTACATTCAGCGCCTCGAGAATGCATTATCTTGGATCTTGGCGGCATTAGCGGTGTCTTTGGCGCAACCTCGAGGCCGAGCAAATGATCACGGTGAGGACCCACGATTATTAGTTCCTATTTATGGCGAGGCTGAAGATGGCGAAAGGGTAGTCACTAAGGAAGTGTATGCAACCCAAGTCGGACTTGAGCCCGAGATTGGCGCTTTCCTATTATTGACTCGTCTTGCGACATCACGCGAAGATATGAAGGCGTGAATCAGTCCGTAGAAAGCATGAGTTCTTCTATCTGAGCTCGGGCGCTCTATCGGCGTGGGTATAACGGTTTGCTACTCGGCGCCTTTCAAACAAAGAGAGGAAGTTCTCCAAAGCACGGAGGAGAATGCGGTGCGCCCACTAGTCCTAAACTCTATGATGGGATCGGGGAGGATGGGGTACTCTTGGCCTACTATGGTCAATGATGCGATGCATATGCTCGAAAGTGTCCGCGTGCCAAATACCGCTTGAACTACCTACATCAACCTCGAACAACTTCACCGTCGGCTACATCTTGGCGTTGAGACATGGGGCATGGATGTGGTAGGCCCAATCTTTCCTCACGTAGGCCAAAGCGTCGGTTCATCTGGCGATCACCGATTATTTCTCCAAGTGGGCGGCGATTCCTCTCAAGGAGGTAAAAGCCAGCAATGTAATTCGGTTCATCAAGCACCGCGTCATCTATCGACCGCGGTGTACCAAGCGGATCATTACATGATAGCGGTCCCGGTTCATTAGCAATGCCTTTATTAGGTTTTGCGAGAAATTCAAGATCGGGGCGTCTCCTCAATGCATTACAATCCGTACCAAATGGATTGGCGGAGGCCTTCAACAAAAGCGATCATTAAAATTCTCAAGAAGGTGAAAAATAACAAAGCATTTGGGATGATAAACTCGGAGACTTACTCACAGGCTCCTTACTGACGGCGCACCATTTGGGAACTACCGGTACTCTACGGTATATGGGTGTGGCAGTCCGCCCTTGGAAGTTGATTCCATCCCTCAGCATTGCTCTGTAGCCAGGATGACGGCAGAGGAGCTACATCAAAAGCGCCTCGAAGAACTTCGAGATGCTAGATGAAAAGCTTGGAAGCTCAACGGCCTGCTTGAGTTTTACCAAGCAAGGATGTCGGGGCCTTCAACAGAAAGTCAGACAAAGGAGCTTCAAGGAGGAGACTTGGTCCTCATTTGCTCGGCGGCCGATAATTCGACTCCAGAGGAAGGGTAAGTTTGAACCCAAGTGGGAAGGGCCATTTGTGATTGAAATGGTCTATTCCAATGGCATATCGCCTTATCACCCGGGAAGGCGATAGGCAATTATCTTGCGATCAATGGGAAGTTCTGAAGAAATACTATCCTTAGTACCTTGGGATAACCCGTTTGGAGGAAGTTCTTGGAAATATTTTCCTCGGAGATAACCTAATCCTTTCCTCGAGAATTCCCCACCGATCAAACTCATTGGCGGTGGGTCCACAAACCTATACGGTCCCTCCACGGCAAAATGACCTCCTTGACTTCTTTCAATAAGCAAGGGGTCCACAAAATTTTGATCCTCTATCAAAATCCTCTTGATTCCTTTCAATGAACAAGAGGTCCACTCAAGTTAGGAGATCACTTTACGATGAGCAAGCCTCCACCGTTCCATTTGATCCGCCCTCCCGTGGCGGTAGTACTAAGTGGAACACTCTCGATAAGCGAGACCCGGATCGGTGGCGAATCCTATAAAAGTGAAAACTACACGTATCTCTTAGATTCTCAGTGGAGATCCACTCTTAGTTTCACCTTAAGAGATTCTCGAAGTGGAGATCCACTTTTAGTTTCCTCTTCTTGGAGATAGGATATAAAATCCTTCCTCTCCATTTTCAGGAGATAGAATATAAAATTCTTCCTCTCCAAGACTAAAAGCAGGATATTCCTTCTTTTCTTATGTTCACTTGGGGTTCATCTCTACCCGGACAAAGGAGACACGGAAATAGAATATAAAATTCTTTCTTTCCGGCCTTGGAAACAGGATATAAAATCCTTCCTCTCAGACATCGGAAGCAGAATATAAAATTCTTCCTTTCCCACAATCAATTCCATTCACCCGTTCGATCGGTTCATTGGCTCTCGGTCAAAGAGGGCGCCAAGATTCATCTTGGGGTATTTTATCCCAAGCCTAAGAAGGGATAAAGCCAGCGCCTACAGCGTTGCTGGTTTAGTCTTTTAGATTGAAGAAGACACGAGTTTAATGCAGGGTATTTTATCGAAGCCTAAGAAGGGATAAAGCCAGCGCCTACAGCGTTGCTGGGTAGTCTATTCCGTGGAAAGGGCCGAAGACCATGTATTCAACATCATGGCTCAAGTCTAAAAGAGTTTCATTCTTTTAGCACAGCGTCACATCGCGGAGCGAGTTGATAATCCGCATGCTAGCCGGTTCAAGCGGTGATCGGTAAAGGCCAATCAAATCCGTTGAGGGCTGGGGGTTGGCCAATAACCCAAAGTCACCGCTAACAGCGGCGGGTTAGTCTCTTACCGTGAAAAGTGACAAAGTCTATGTATTCAAAATCATAGCACCAAGTCTAAAAGAGTTTCATTCTTTTAGCACAACGTCACATCGCGGAGCGAGGTTCGATAATCCGCATGCTAGCGGTTCAAGCGGTGTCGGTAAAGGCAAATCAAATCCATTGAAGTGAGGGTTTGCGAGAATCCTATGAATCTTTGTGACAATGAAAATGGCAGGTCGCAAGTCACAACAACAATGAAACTACCGTCGGCCTTTACCGACTTCGCAGTTGGTCCCGGCAGGCCCTTTGGCGTAGTAACCACCATATACCTAGCTTTGGAGGAACATCTTATCAATAGAAAAGAATTCATCAAGACCGCCAAATTGAGGATGAACTAGCTAACAAGACTAGTCCCCAATTAAGCGGAATGAAGACTCAAGTGTTTCGGTGGGCTATCATAGAGAGCCGACCTCATTGCACCAAGAAATGGGATATATCAACCTAGATGCATGGAGTCAATGGGGATGTACACAAGGGCCAATCATTACTCCCTACGTGGTGGGATTCATCAGATCTCCCACAGGAGAGTATAGGGTCCTGGTAGCACCATGCAGAGCTTCTTTCATTTGTGTGAGCCTATCATGAGGCACCTCCTCAAAGGAGATCTTAACGATCCCAGTAAGAAAAACTCCCCTGAGGCACTAATAGTATACAAGTGAGCATTGATCTCCTCAAAGCGGCATATTGATCTCCAAAGGGAAAGAAGCGTCAATTTTGGTCTCGCCCTTTCCAAGGCTGTCCTCTAGAAGTTTGAACAAAGGCCGACAAGTTACTTCATGGTCACCAGATTCGACCACGACCAATGGATCAACTTGCGTCAAGACAATGAATGCAACCCATAAAGGGTTCCCTTTCGGCCGGATCGGTAAATCCCGATGGTCAAACCTAAATACTCAATAAGGAACATGAGTATAAAGCTGTTCCTTAATTCTATTCCAACAAGGGGTAGAATTCTCCCACTCGATACTCCAACTAGGTATCACGAGTCTAAACTATTTCCTATTTTGTCGAAGTTCACGGAGAATAGTTTTATATTCTTAAGGATAACTTCGACAATCCCTGAGCCCCTTCCGGGTTCGATATACGGCCGGACAATTAGTTGTGATGGAAAATGTCGCCAATTGGAGGTTGAATTAGAGAGAAATTTTTGATCTTGGGACAATGCGTCACACCTCGAGAAAATCCCTCGTGGTGGAGTCTGCAGAGCATCACGGTAAGAGTTCACCAATCAAAGGATGAATCCTCAATATCCTCCCAGGGGCTAGTCTTATGCCAAACCGCGCAATGGAAATTTCACTAATTCAAAGCTAAGTCTCACGGAATTGGATGAGCAGTTCGGCGACAACTCACGATCCGCGAGCTAAAAATAAGAAAATTAGTGCATCGGCCATCGAGTCAAGATTTGACGGCAGTCGGACAATAAATGCGACAAGTGACACTTTTAGTTATCCTACAAAGCTTGGATAGTCACGAAGAATCGGAGATCAAGATTTGAAGCCGTTTTCGGGTCCTATTACCGTGAAGGTTTGGACTTATCACATCAAAGTATTTGACTTCTTCTATAAAAGAGCAAGACGAAACACTTTGGAGGGTATCTGTAAGCGTTAAAATTACTTATAAGTCCCGAGCGTAGCTCGTGATGACAAGAATAATCGACAAGTCATCCGATGAAGTAATGGCAAACCGTTAACGACACAACAAGTGAATGCAGCATAAATGCTCTCCTCAAGGCGCCCTCTGTGAGTTTTGGTAGTTTAAGCCCGAGGTGTCTCGGCTGGCCCAGAGACCAAGGCGAATGGGCTTTTAAGTAGTTCCTTGCATCCGTTCTTTGCACCTATAAATATGAGGGCTAGGGTTTCATTTTGGAGGTTGGAAAATTAGAAAAAAGAGGAGACTCTGCCGAACTCTTGTGTGTGCCAAGGGTTAGAAATTTCAAGGGAGAGGAGATCAAGATCTAGACTTGCTTGGTGAATCGAGAGATCCAAAGTTTTGAATCGGATCTACAACAACAAACCATCCTTTGGATCAAGTTTGGCCTTGATCCAGAAGAATATGAGTTGGCTTGGCGATCGTTTACTCGTTGATTAGTTCCTTGGCGAATTAATCTTACGTATCGTTTAGATCTCGGATCGTCGATCTAAGAATTCCCGTAAAAAGGAGGATTTTTAGATCTAGATCGAATCTAGATCTCGTTGATCAACACTTGGGAAAGGAATGGCGGTGGTCCGCGGAACACATCCCGGCCGGAGCAAAGAATCCCATAGCGAGGATCCGATAAGCGGATCCGCGTTTGTTCTAAGGAGGAAAGTTGTAATTTTTATCCTTTTTCATTGTAAAAGCCTTATAAAAGGTGATTTTTATTTGAAACTCATTTGTAATCCCATCAAGGTAGAATGATTTCACCGATGAAAAAGATAATGACTTTTCCCGAGAACAAAGAGCTAGAGGCGCTAGATGAGTTGAGACTCAGAGTTCAGAATTGAGATCTACCAGTCACAGTTCTCGAGAGCCCTCAATAGGAGAGTCAAGGAATGATCCTTCAAAGAAGATGACCTAGTCTTAGCTGTTCGTTGACCCATGGTCATGACACACAAAACTAAAGAAAAATTTCAACCCAAATGGGAAGGCCCGTTTGTAGTAGAGACAATCTACTCAAATGGAGCATATCGCTTAATTGACCCGAATAACAATAGGCTCATGGTGCCAATCAACAGAAAATTTTTCAAGAAATATTATCCTTGATTTATAGCCACTATTATCTCCCTAAAGAGATTTCGGTCATATTTAAGTTTCCATCTTTGACCGTAAATATTGATCATCCTGATCTAAAATCCCAATCAAAATCCCCAGCGAGTTATCAAGTTAACACCACACCTCTGCTTGACTGTAAATGCATTACTATCGTCATGTTAACATTATACCTCTGAATGGTTTTCACCCCAATGATCCGACCGGTTAACATTATACCTCTGTTGGACCATTTCGTTGACTAGTTAACATTACACCTCTGTTGGCTTGTCTTTTCGAATTCGACCGGTTAACATTACACCTCCGTCAATACGCCTTTGCCAAAAAATTGATTAGTTAACATTACACTTCCATTGATTTTCTACCGTTAAGTTAACACTACACTTCCAAATGGTAGTCGTCCCTCGGGCTCTTTCAAACACGACTGGTTAACATTACACCTTTATCGATTATTCTATTTGACACGTTAACATTACACCTCTATCAATCTTCCTTTAAAAACCAAGTGATTAACATTACACCTCTGTCGGTCATTTCATTTGGCACGTTAACATTACACCTCTGTCAAAATTCCTTATATTGTTATGTTAACATTACACCTCTGAACTGTACTAATTCTACAAACCTGATACGTTAACATTACACCTCTATCAGTTTGATTCTGTCAACTGGTTGATATTACACCTTTATTGATCTCTCCTAACCTCCAATGGGATTTTGAGGTTAAACTATTTCTTAACCTCCAATGGGATTATGAGGTTAAACTGCTTCCTAACTTCCGACTGGTATACAAGTTTAAACTGCTCCCTACGCTCCGATGACTATAACAGTATAAAGCTGCTTCTCCATGCTCCAGCCTTAAGAGCTTAAAGCTGTGTAGACTCCAATAGGTACATGACTATAAAGCTGTTTCCTCGCTCCAACTACACAAGAGCCTAAACTATGGACACCATGAATCTCCTAGCTTCGGTCAAGATGATGGAATACTCCAGCTATGTACGAGATATTAACTATGGTTAAACATTCAGCCTAAGTCTAACAGCTAATATTCGGCTACACTCTAGCAAGCAGCCAAGATCCACGGCTTATGCCTCAAGAACACGCCTAATTCGCCACCCAAAGAAATAGCCTACACAAATATTGGACATGCTCGGTTGCCGTGCCAAATATGGGTTCCAAACACGTAATTGATGGAATCTCAACAACAACCACTTCAAAATGCAACCTAGCATTCAACCAAGATGAGTTCAACGAGGAAAAGCCACGTTTAATAGTACACCTCTGGCAGCCAACTAGTCAAATAGAGATATGTTTAGCCTAAGAAAGACAACCAAAGCTACGTTCAACAGTACACCTTTGACTATTACCCAAAGTATTTCAATCCCTTCTACAAGTCAAATGCAGGATCTTGAAAACTTTAGGGGGGGATCTTGTAGACGGTTAAAATATATTTTCCAAGCAAATGTTCAGTTTAGATCTAAGAAGTAAACGCTCATAGGCTAAATACTCCAAATGGGCCCAAACTCAATGTTCGCGGTAAAAGTCGGGATGATTGTCATTGCTTGAATCCATTACAAACTTCAGTCGCTTACAACAAGATTTAGAAAAAAAGATCGCCTTTTTATAAGGCTTACAATGAAAATCAAAGAACTATAACTTTTATCCTTTTGAATAAACGCGGGATCCGTTTATCGGCTCCTCGCTTGCGTGAGTGTCTTTGCCTGTGCCGGGGACTCTATTCCGTCCGTGGACCGCCACGTAGTCGTGATCCAAAGAGAGATCTACACGGTAAACGGGGGTTATTTTATAAAGGAAATAACAGCCCGAAGTGAATGAGATTGACTAAGCGAAATCAAAGCTCTTCTCAAGATTAAAACAAAGTTTAATCTCGAGGAATCACGTGTAGATCTGAGATCCGATCTCTCAAATCTTTTTTGAGGGGATTATCTCATGAAGGAGGATAATAGCCCTGAGGATTATCTCACAAAGGATGATAATAGCCCTTTTGAGTTCGCCGAGATTCGGATCTGGTGTCGAAGAAGATCGGTCGTCGCTTTCGAGATCTGACCTGAAACTTAGTTGTAATTTGGTAGAGCTTCGGCTTCTCCAAAATTTTAATCTAAATAAATGAGCCCCCTCCCTCTTATTTATAGCCTTACAAAGCGGATACAGGTCGAAACTGGGCCCAAAAACCCACCGAGACACCCTAGGGTGTCTCGACTTTGGCCGAGACGCCTCATGGCTCTCTTGCTCATTTTTCGGGTCCGAGAGTTGATGTCCGCTTGTTATCCGAGCTTGATTTGAGGCTTCACAATTTTGGATTTATTCCGTCGCACCACGATTAGTTGCCGGGTTGGGTTAAGCCCTATTGTTTGCACCGCGATTCGTCGATTCGTTGACTCGAGCGTATCGTCGCCTCACACTCGTTTCCTACACTTCATCGATATGTTGGCTTGGACGCCTTGTCAACTTGCTTCGTGTGCTTCGTCGACTCGTTGACTTGGACGCCTTGTCGGCTCGCTCGCCGTTGACGATTTCTCGATACGTCGTCGGACGGCTCGTCGATTGTCAATTTATCATTGCCACATTATCGGATGGCTTTGTCGATTGACCACCCACTATCACGAGCTATGTCGGGGACTTAGGCAATTTTTTACACCTACAAATACCCCCTCCAAAGTATTTTGGTCTCGCTCTTTTATAGAAGAAGCCGAAATTCTTTGGATATAATAGGCCCCAACCTTCAGTCGGTATAATAGGACCTGAAAATGACTTCGAATCTTGACTTCTCCAATTCTCTCGGACTATCCAGTGCTTTGTAGGATGGTGAAAGTATCCGCGATGCTTGCATTTATTGTCTGACCGCTATTGAAGTCTTGAATCAAAAACCGATGAATGAATTTTCTTATTTTAGCTCGCGTTGGTGAGTTGTCGTCGGTCTGACAATCCACTTGGTGAATTTTCTGTTGCATCGCTTGTCATAGAACTGACCGCAGTGAGAGGAAATTTTTTGAGATCTTCAATTGGTGAACTCTCTTTCATGACACGTTGACCGGCGTCAGAAATTTTTTCTTGAAATCCAACCTTCAATCGGCGCTTTTCCACTGTGACGCGTTGTCCGGCGTCGTAAAATTGAGCACAGCGGGTGTAAATTGAGGGTTATCAAGTTATCCTTAAGAATATAAAATATTCTCCAGTAACTCCTCGACAGAATAGGAAATCGGTTATACTCATATACCTTTTTGGAGTAAATAACCACAGTGAGAGGAGATCTGAGGGTTGTCGAGTTATCCTTAAGAATATTTTATGAAATATTCTCCAGGAACTTCTCGACAAAATAGAAAATAGTTTATACTCATATATCTTTTGGAGTATCGGAGGCGGTTTAACCTCTTATACTCATCGGAGGAGAGGCGGTTTATACTCATATACACAAGGTCTGAGGAGTAGTTTATACTCATATACCTATCAGTCTGAGAGGGAGCGTTTATACTCGTATACCTATCGGTGTTTGCCATTCTTGTTTGGCCTATTTTGGTGTTATGGCCGTCAACAAGGCTTAGATGTTATTCTTGAGTAATACAAGCTTTGGTGGGGTGATGGACCCTCGTAGTGCATACGGTACTTTGGATCGAGTATTCCTAGCTTCCTCCTGATTCATGATAGGTGGTAGCTTGATTTTATTGTTAGCGAGGAGATATTTGAAGATGGCTGGGACTTCATCATCATCGAAAGAATACTTATCCTGAAATCTCAGTTTAGGAGTCCTTTGTTGCCTCTAAGGTTGCTGTTGATGAATGTCATCAGCAATTACAGGTGCTTTAGCCGTCGGTTGGCTTCTCTCGGCCTTCTTCCTTTTGAGAAAGCGTTCAGCTTGCTCCCCGCGCTCTTTCAGCTCTTTTCAGGTTTTGGATGGCCCAATCCCCAGAGCTTTCAAGACATCGATGGAAAGATTATTGTGGCATGTCTGCAAAATGAATTCCTCGTGGCGAGTTCCTATAATTCATTGCTGTTGCGGCGTTTAACAAAGCGTCAGAACTCTCCCAAGATGAGCATCTCCCCGATGACATGCCGCCTGAGCATACTGGGGTTCATTCCTCTAACGGTATGGCGTCTTCCTGTTGATTGTAGGACTAGTCCTATTTTGACTAATACAGTTACAATCTGATGAAGCTAAGGAATTCATTTTATTGCTGGCAGGAACTCCTACTGAGGCTCATTCTCTGATTCCTCATTCTGATGCCCCTCCAAAATTGGGTACCATGATGGCCGCTGCGTCTAACGAACATGCCGTGAGACCAACTGTAGCAATTGGTGCGTCAACAGCGGTTCCTCCGATAGACCCGATAACCCATGAAGCTATGCCGATAGAGCCAGGTACGGGTTATCCAGCTAACGACATCTACGCTGGCCTTTGACTTTTGATTTTGACATATTCACCCTTTCATCTTCTTACAAGGTTCACCTCTCACCTCCATGATCTGGCGAGGGCACTGATGTCAGATGATGACCCAGATTGGATTATCATCTGTATGGAGGTCTAGTCGTTCTTTTCTTTCATGAACCTGATGATTGACAAGATTCTCCATAGTTAGCTTTCTCTTCATCAGTTCAGGTTGACCCTTGATTCTAGAACGGCTTTGATACGGGACGCTGGTCACCCTAAGTTAGTCAAAGCTATTGCTGATGACCTTGACCGCCTAGAATTCAAACTTCAGAAGTTCCAGGAATTGCAAGTAGCAGGTGCTTCTTCGTATATAGTCGGCCAGGTGGAGTCTCACTTGGAAGCATGGCGCGATGCTCAGGTCGATATTGGACTTGAGGTTGGATCTGCTGAGCGAGTAGATCAGGTTAAAGCTGGCGCTTATTAGAAATGCATCCACGAACCATATTTATTCTTGCATGCATCAAGTGAGGTTGAGATAGTGCGGCTCGAGGCGGGAACTTCAGGCGAAGGAAGAACTTAAGTATCTTAGAGTGACCGGGGTCAGCGAAGAGGGCGAACCATCCTATCCAGAGCTGAAGCTCTCGGACAAAGCTAGCTGAAATTGAGGCAAAAGCTTCTGAAGGCCTGACCATTTAGGAGGAGTCTTTTAGAATTTGGTGTTATGACGGGCCAACCAAGGCTTAGATGTTATTCTTCGAGTAATACAAGCTTTGGTGGGGTGATGGACCCTCCCGTGGTAATGCCAAGACTTTGGATCCGGTATTCCTAGCTTCCTCCCCGATTCATGATAGGTGGTAGCTTGATTTTATTGTTAGCGAGGAGATATTTGAAGATGGCTGGGACTTCATCATCATCGAAGAATACTTATCCCGAATCTCGCTTTTAGGAGTCCTTTGTTGCCTCTATAGGTTGCGTTGATGAATGTCATCGGCAATTACAGTGTGCTTTAGCCGTTTGGCTATTTCTACTTTCTTTTCCTTTGAGAAAGCGTTCGTTTTGTTTCTCATTTTTCAAATTTCTTTTTCGTGTTTTGATGGCCCAATCCCGAGCTTTAAGACATCGATGGAAAGATTATTGTGGCATGTCCGCAAATGAATTCTCTCAGGATTGATTCCTATAATTCATTGCTTTGTTGGCATGCAAAGCGCCATCAAAGCCGCTACAGACTCTCCCAAGATGAGCATCTCCCGATGACATGCCGCCGAGCATACCGGGTTCATTCCTCTAACGTAATGGCCTTCGCTGGATTGTAGGACTAGTCCTATTTTGACTAATACAAGCACAATCATGAAGCAAGGAATTCATTTTATCACAGAACTCCTACAGGCTCATTCTCGATTCTCATTCTCGATGCCCCTCCAAAATTGGGTACCATGATGGTCCAGTTTCAACGAACATGCCGCGGAGACCAATCAGTAATTGCGGCCAACAGCGTCCGATAGACCCGATAACCCATGAAGCTATGCCGATAGAGCCGTGTATGGTTATCCAAATTAACGACATCTACGCTGCCTTTGACTTTTGATTTTGACATATTCACCCTTTCATCTTCTTACAAGGTTCACCATCACCTCCATGATCCGATGACGGCGTGGGATTGGATTATCATCTGCATGGAGGTCTAGTCGCTTTTCTTTCATGAACCCGATGATTGACAAGATTCTCCATAGTTAGCTTCATCGCTTCAGTTGACCCTTGATTCTAGAACGGCTTTGATATCGACGCGGGTCACCCTAAGTTAGTCAAAGCTATTGCCGATGACCTTGACCGCCAGAATTCAAACTGTGGTTCCAGGAATTGCAGGCAGCAGTGCTTCTTCAGATATAGTCGGCCAGTGGAGTCTCACTTTGAAGCATGGCGGATGCTCAGTCGATATTGGACTTGAGGTTCGATGCAACGGGCCGAGTAGATCAGTTAAATCCGCGCTTATTGAGAAATCGCGATCCCCAACCATATTTATTCTTGCATCGCATCAAGTGAGGTTGAGATAGTGCAACTGTGCATTGTGAACTTCGGGAAGGAAGAGAACGGTATCTTAGAGCCCACTGTGGTCAACGAAGAGGGAGCCCGAACCATCCTATCCAAGAACTGAAGCTCTCGGAACAAAAGCTAGCTGAAATTGAGGCAAAAGCTACGAAGACGCTGACCATTTCGGAGGAGTCTTTTAGAGCTGAATTGCAGGAGAAGTTTCAAAAAGCTTACAACGATGAGTTGTCCAAATTAGAACAATAAATCTTTTGCCATAAACTTGATGTTTGATTAGCTGCAATTAAAAAGACTCGACTCTTGAATAAATTTTCATTCTCTTTTTTCTTCATTTGTTGTTTATTATGATTTCTCATTTCGCTAGAAATAATCCACCATAATACTTATAGGATTTTTGGCAAATCCTCAGCCATCAACGGATTTGATGAGCCTTTACCGCATCACCGCTTGAATTAGCTGCGGCGGATTATCTATACCCGCTCCGACGTGACGCGATGTGCTAAAAAGAATGAAACTCTTTTAGGCTTGATGCTATGATGTTAAATACATAGACTTTGTCATTTTTACGCAAGAGACTAACCAGAACGCTGTTAGTACCGCTTTAGGGTTATTGGCCAACCCCGTACCCTCAACGGATTTGATTAACCTTACCGATTACCATTTGAATAGGGCTAGCGTGCGGATTATCTATACCCGTTCTGCACGTGACGTTGTGCTAAAAGAATGCAACTCTTTAGACTTAATGCTATAATGTTGAATACGAGGCTCGCCATTCTTTCATGGGAATAGATTCGATCTTCGCCGTGACGATACGCAAGTGTGCTTATCCTTATTTAGGCTTTGGGATAAAATATCCCAAGATGAGACTTGGTGTCTTCTTCAATCGGAAAAAAGACTAAACTAGCAATGCGTAGGCGCTGGCTTTATCCCTTCTTAGGCTTCGGATAAAATGCCCAATCAACTCGTGTCTTCTTCAATCTAAAAGACTAAATCGTAACGCTGCGGGTAGGCGCTGGCTTTATCCCTTCTTAGGCTTTGGGATAAAATATCCCGTGACCGAACTCGTGTCTTCTTCAATTGGAAAAGACTGCCGCAACGCTGGTAAGCTTGGCTTTATCCCTTCTTAGACTCGATAAAATACCCCAAGATGAGACTTGGTGTCTTCTTCAATCGAAAAAAAGACTAAACCAACATAAATGTGAAAATTGATGTGGGAAAGGAAGAATTTTATATTCTGCTTCCGACGGTGGAGAGGAAGAATTTTATATTCTATCTCCAAGTCTTTTTTTAGGGTAAAGACAAACACAAAATAAGAGAGGAAGAATTTTATACTCTATCTCTTGCTCCTGGAGAGGAAGAATTTTATATTCTATCTCTAGGAAAAAGGAAATTAAAAGTGGGATCTCTGTTTGGTGTAAAAATCTCCTCTCGGATTTGTATTGTTCAGACGGTTGTTACAAATCAAGAATAGGTCTTTTACAACGTAAGTAAGGGAAGGCCCTTCTTGTTTAACGTGGGTTCGGCCTGGTGAGCTGGGTACGATCGCCTCGATGCTCGAATCGAGTTTGCTTCCCTTGACGATCCGACGACGCCACGGCCGAAGCCAAGACACGAGAAGAAGCTGGTTGAGTTCGGTTCTACTCGAGCTTGCTTGGACGGGCTACTATGCAAGAGTTTGCAAGAGCTCGAGAGCCTCCAAATCAGAGTTCGATGGAGCCTACTTCAACAATCCAAGCCTTTGCTCGAATCGAAGTTGAGGGAGCAAGAGAGTAACTCTTCTCGCTTGCTCTTCTTCTCTGGAGGTTTCTCACAACTGCCGCCAAAGACTCTCTCATGTGGAGATGGTGGCTTATAATAGGCGGGGGCGAGAGGTACGGCCACTTCCCGATGGCGGGATATGACCACCCATGCGAGGGGCCATGTCCTCTAGCCGCTGGATGTGACCGCTATGGGGTGATGAGAGCTTTGTCTAAGAAGAACTTAATCAATTCACAAAGAATAAAGTTTGGAATTTAGTTTCTAAACCTAAAGACCACTCAATTATAGGAACTAAATGGGTCTTTAAAAATAAATAGGTTGAGAAAGGTAATGTTACGAGGAATAAAACTAGACTTGTTGCTAAAGGTTATAATCAAATAAAATGGATCGATTTTGATGAAACTTTTACTCGGTTGCTAGACTTGAAACCATCAATTATGCTTGCTTTTAATGTTATAAAGGCTTTAACCTCTATCAAATGAATGTTAAAGTGCCTTTCTAAATAGGGACATAAAGGAAGAAGTCTATGTAGAACAACCCCGTTTTATTGATCATGCTTTTCAAGACTATGTATATAAGTTAGAAAAAGGTTTGTATAGTCTTAAACAAGCACCTCGGGTTTGGTATGATCGCCTAAGTTCTTATTTACTTAAATATAATTTTAAAAGGGGTTTGTTGACAATACCTTATTTTTTCAATTTGTTGGTAAAGATATTATTATTGCACAAGTGTATATTGATGATATTAGTTTGAGCTACTAAAAGGATCTTCACCATAAGTTTAAAAAGTTAATGAGAATGAGTTCGAGATGAGCATGATAGGATGAAGTATTTTCTAGGGTTTCAAGTGAAGCAAATGAAAGATAGAGTGCTTATCTCATAGAAAAAGTATGTGAAAGAGCTTCTCAAATGCTTCCATGTGGACAACTTGAAAGCGCCTTCAACCTCGATGAGTCCTTCTACAAAGCTTATAAAAGATGTGATTGTGGCGTTGAAAAATGCTCACAAGGTCCCGAAACCAACTTCGGCGTGGCGAGTGGCGATATCGAATGATACGGACGTCGAGCGGTTGAGGCGTGAACCCGGCGGCAAACTCACAAGCGTCACAAGCGGCTTAAGCCGGACGGAAACGGATGATTCGGGACCGTTGAACGGAGCGAACAAAATTGGATTCACGGAATCAAA